>JAEIGM010000055.1:0-260841 GCA_018903735.1 Drosophila cardini | reverse complement strand
TTCTAACCATCTGGCTGTTCTGTTGTCTATTTGGGTTTTGGTCGTTGTTATTCTGCTGGTGTTCTTCATTATAACGATTTTTGTAAGTGTTGCGGTCGTGGGAATTTCTGTTGTCAGTGTGATGTCTTGAATTCTGATTGTATTGATCATTGAATTGTCGGTTATTATTATTTGAAGAAAAATCATTATCTTTATTGAATAATAATTATTAATTCTGGTTTCCGAAATTAAGTCCAATGAATTTTGCAATTTCTTTTCAATCTTCTGATAAGGTAGTTTTACTCATTATGGAAATTGCCATTGGTTCACATGCCAATTCTTTTACTCTTTGAATTAATAATCCACTGAGAATATCAAGTAGTCTACTTTTATTTTCATAAACAAAACAATCAGTTATTTCTTCCACAATTGTTCTTATTTTATAATCTAGGTCTTTAGCGCTAGTTACCCTTAGATTATTTATTTTTCTGGTCAGACCAATCTGGTCGGTTCTCGGTCTATAATGGTGTCTTAAGAGAATCTTGCAATCTTCCCAATTAGCTGGTGGGTTAATGAACCTTGAATCTATGTGTTAAATATGAATGTGAAAACCTGTCCATCGTCATCGAACTCCTCCATGATTTGGTCCACTGCAGAGATGAAGCCATGTAATGTTCCTTCCTGGCCACTGAAAACTGGTAAGTATCACGATTACATTTCTGTACAATTCCTCTAAGTTGTCAGTGGGTCCCTTCTTTCTCCATGCTTGGCGGCAATTACTGCTGTTGGTAATTGGATGCACTGCTACATTTCGTTAATTTGTTGTTGGTTTGCCATCTTGAGGTTTTGGTTGATGTATATTTTTTTATGCACTCTGCTAGAGAATATATTGGGTTTGTGAAAAAAAAAGTATGTAACAGGCAGAAGGAGGCGTGGCCGACCCCATAAAGTATATATATTCTTGATCAGCATCACAAGCCGAGTCGATATAGCCATGTCCGTCTGTCTGTCTGTCCGTCTGTCCGTCTGTCCGTATGAACAAAGCTCCCATAGGAAAAATCGGTCAAAAATTGGTGATTTGTATGGAGACATGTAGTTTTAGTTGAGCGATCGCAACCAAATTCACATATTATGTGTATGGTACCATTATAACTATCTTCACCAAGTTTGATCCGGATCGGACAACTATAGCCTATAGCCTTATAGGACAAATCGGTCTAAAATTGGCAAGTTACAGCTATTTGTCAGTTATTTGTATGGTAAAATGCTCACTAGAGTGAGTACGGGGTCTATTACAGTCGGCTTGCTCGACTGTAGCCTTTCTAACTTGTTATTTGTGCATTGAATGGCCATTGTTTATCGAACCGTAGGATTGACGTAGGTTTGGTTAGCTCGAACCGGTACAATGCAATCTCCGCGTTGTATCATATGTTGAAAGGAGGTAATTTGTTTAGTTTGTGCGATGTCTTTTTTAGACACCGTACTCTAAATAAGAGTATAGGAGTATAAGAGTCTGAAGCGAAATGTGCGTAATAGGCAGAAGGAGGCGCGGCCGACCCCATAAAGTATATATATTCTTGATCAGCATCAACAGCCGAGACGATATAGCAATGTCCGTCTGTCCGTCTGTATGAACACCTGGATCTTTTAAACTACAAAAGCTAGAGCAACCAAATTTGGAATGAAAGTCCGTCTGCTTCGCGAGCAGATCAAGTTTATTTCAAATCTTTGCCACGCCACTCAACGCCCCCGCAAATTGCAAAAAACAATTTTCACATCACCATAACTTGAAAACGACTAGAGCTAGGGAGACCAAATTCACACATTATGTGTATGGTACCAATATAACTATCCTCACCAAGTTTGATCCGGATCGGACAACTATAGCCTGTAGCTCCTATAGGACAAATCGGTCAAAAATAAAAATAATTTGTATGAAGACACGTAATGTTAGTTGAGCGATCGCAACCAAACACAGAATGTATGAATAATTATTAAAAGTATCCTCACCAAATTTGGTCGAAATCGGACAACCACAACATATAAAATAAATTAGTCAAAAATGCTGAATTTTTTGAATTACTTGTTTGTTAACACTTGCTTGCAATATAAGATTTAACTCTACGTTTAGCTACTGCAAATTCAATAAGAAGCGTGGTCTAGGTAGTAGAGATGCGCGCTTCGTACGTGTTGGTTAGCCCGGGGTCCCGGGTTCGAATCCAGTCAGTGACAAATGCTATATTTTACCTTTTAAATTTTAATTATTTACATAAACTTCAATGCGGAGTGTGGTCTAAGTAGTAAAGATGCCTGATCTAATTCTTCGCACTTGTATGTGAACCCGGAATCATGGGTTCGAGCGCCGACAGGGACATTTTATTAATTTTTGTTATATAACAAAAAAGTTTTACATGTATGTGCAGATAGTCGAGCACTTTCAAGAGAGGGGCGAGGTGCAGCTGTTAGGGCTCTGACGCTTGTGCGTGGAGTCCGAGGTTCGAATCCCGTCAGTGAATTATTATGATTACTTTTTTTTTTTTTTCAATTTAAATTAAAAAATAAATTTAAATTTAATTTTAAATTGTAAAACACGGCTTATTTTTAAAATAAGCCAAGTAAGGAAATTGTGCATTTAATTATGTATATATTTACATACATTTTTTCTTCTTTTTCGAATGGAAAATGCGCACTTCTTTGAGTAAGGGGGTCTTTTACAGTCGGCTCGCTCGACTGTAGCCTTTCTTACTGTTATTTTTTTTTTTTTTGTTGACAAGTGTTTATTTATATAGTTCATTTAATGAGAATTAAATAGTATGTATTAGTAAATAATTGTTTATTGATGATTATGGTTGATGATTATTGATATTATGTGGGGTGTGGTGCACTGGCAAAAACACCGCTGGAGACGGCTAGGGCAAAAGGTGAGGAACCGAAGCCAGAACTGCGTTTGGAGGAGGCATCAGCGGTGAACGCTATGCTGGCTCAGACGCACCTTACCTTCGTAGATTCTAAAGCCGATGGCATATGCCAGACCATCCAGCATGAGATGGGGCTGCGCTTAATGGAGGTGACAAAGGCGGTTAAAGACGTCCTGCGTCCGATCACGAGTCAGCTGCCTCTCGAGCGGAAGGAGCCAACAGTAGCCGAGGGAACCCCCCGTTTTTATACAGGCTCTAGCGAGGGTGAGCTGAGGGCATTCGAGGATGGTGAAAAGCCAGATTTTTGTGCAGGTTTGGGTCGAGGAGAACCGAAGTTGCGACGGAGGCTCCACAAAATTCGCTTTTGAAAAAAACACAAGTGGCGACACCCGTTTGTCTTAGACCAGCCGATCCGTAAACGTGGATATGGAGAAATCCGACGACGGTTCAGTGGATGGCTGAAGACGGGTGGGCCAATGACTACCTTAAAACGAGAGGGCTGTGCGGACAGACGAGGGTTTTTTAATCAGGCAGATGTTGTAAGATTTAGAGTATCGATTGGAACGCGAATAATAAATTTTCTGTGAAGGATTTCATATTCTGCGTAGAGTTTCTCCAGCGCCAATATAGGTGCGACGTTTCCACCCCCGCCTCAAAGGAAGAGCCAGGGACTGGTACTGGTACACGTGCGGCACTTTCGAGTAGAGCGATGGGACGAGCCGAAACGTGCGTTATTGGCAGGGTTCAAGAGAACTCAGTCAGAGCATGACAAAATGCACGAGCTGAAACAGAAGCAAAGAGGCAGCGAGAGTGTCGAGTGCCTTACAAGGTCGACCCGACTCGTTCTGTCCACAGTGCCCTGAGTACCAGGGAAACGGTCGAAGGGGTGTGAGGAAGACGGGAGACTCGTACCGACAGGAGAATTTTGAGAGGAAGTAGACTTAGATTTGATAGCAAATAAGGATATTGGAATTAGGTTTGGTAACGAGTAAGGATTTATGTTGACAAGTAGGTATATGCGCAAAAGGAGAAAATATAATTTGTCGTCCGAAAGATGATAAAGATTGAGGCCCGAAACAGGATTGAAAATGGCACGCGAGAGATTCAAGACCAGGCGTCGAGTCCAGAAGCAGGTAATAGAATCCGTAGGACGGAACTTTCAGTCTGATCCTCGCGTCTTCGCTGAGGTGAGACTAAATGGATGTCCAGTGCATGACCTGTTTGACACGGGAGCAACTGTGAGTCTACTGCTAGACGAGTTGAACTTGTCAGTGCAGTCCCTAAGTGTCGTCAGTGTGCACCGCGTCGGGAGACTATCGCTCGATCATCGCCCGCCTAAAAATTCCGATTGAGTACTAGGGAAATATTAGGGAAACTAAACCAAAAGCGCACCAGAAAGCTAAAGCGCCAGAGTCGAACCCCGTGAGGGAGGTTTCTGCGATGACGGAACAAATTGCCCATTATGCGGACGATGAGGCCGAGGGAGCCGAGCTCGAAGCTGAGTTTGTTTCATTTGAGAAGTTAGGACTGGGAAAGACCACGGTAGATCGAGTTGATGGCAGGCCCCCAGCCGCTGAAAGATAGCCAATATCCCTTATCCCCAGCAAGGCAGTGCAGCCATTAAAGAAGGCTTCAAAATCAGGCCCAGTTCTGGTGCATGATGACTTCCGTAAGAGGTTCTATGTTCAATGCGACAATTCACAATCATTAGTGGGTGCGGTGTTGTTCCAACTGGACAGTGCTGAGCATGAGAGACGAATCGCTTATTTCTCTGCCAAGTTGAATAAGCACCAGCTAAACTATTCATTGACGGACAAAGAGTGCTTAGCGGCGATCATGGTGGTCCAGAAGATCTGGCCCTACATCGAACTCATGCCGTTCACTGTCATCACTGACCATGTCTCTGAAAGCTCTGAGTGGCCGATTAGCAAGGTGGTCGCTACAGTTACAAGCATTAGACTTCGTGATCGAGCATTGGAAAGGGTCAGAAAACGTAGTGGCCGGCACGCTTTCACGAAGCTTAGAAGCTTTGGTTGCCGAAGTGAGGGAGGAATAAGATCCTTTACGGGTCCAAACTAATGGGTTCGAGAGTAAGGAGTACAAAGAACTGGTGCTAAAATTGAGGAGAACAAGCATCAATTGCCAGACCTGAAGGGGGTTTAAGTGTCACACGATAACTTGAAAGTCGAAATGGAGGGGTGCGTTTGGGGCTTTTGGTTCCGGCGTCACTTAGGCATGAGCTGAACCGAAAAGTGCATGAGGAGCACACGCCGGCACATGGTGGAATGACGAACACTTTGCACGTTTTACGAAGGCAATACTTTTGGCCCAAGATGGTAGTGCAAGTAGCCGGTTTCGTCCCAAGTTGTGAGTTGTGCAAGGATATAAATTTCAGGATGCAAGTGGGAATAGGAGCGGAAGTGGCCATTAACTCTTTTGGACCTCAATGTATACACAATATGCAATAGCCCAACATTACCCAAACTAAGAACTGTAAGCATAAACATTTTGGTGCAGCTCTCGCTGCATAATGTAAACAAACAGAATTAAATAAGACGACAACCCCGATTTAATCGAAACCAATAGTAATATAAACAAGTAAAAAAGGGTACAGTCGAGCGAGCCGACTGTAAAGGACCCCGTATTCACAGTAGTGCTTAATTTCCAAAAAAAAAAAAAAAAAAGCAGCATGATTCCTTTTTTATATACATTTTATGAATATTTTATATATATATATATATATATATCTTTATTTTTTTTTTTTTATATACATTTTATGAATATTTTATATATATATATATATATATATATCTTTATTTTTTTTTTTTTTGATATATATATATATATATATATATATATATCTATATATACATATATGTGTATCTAAATGTATAGATAATTTTCTTACTTGGCTTATTTTAACAAGTAAGAAAGGCTACAGTCGAGCGAGGCGACTGTAAAAGACCCCGTACTCACAGAAGTGCGCATTTTCCATTCGAAAAACAAGAAAAACGGAGTGATTCACATTTTGTATACATACATTTTTATATACAAATGTATGTAGATATATACACAATTAAATGCACAATTTCCTTACTTGGCTTATTTTAAAAATATGCCGTGTTTTACAATTTGAAATTAAATTTAAATTTAATTTTAAATTTGAATTGAAAATAAAAAAAAAAAATAATCAAAATAATTCACTGACGGGATTCGAACCTTGGACTCCACGCACACGCGTCAGTGCCACTAACAGCTGCACCACGCCCCTCTCTTGAAAGTGCTCGACTATTTGCATTTACATGTAATATTTTTTTGTTATATAACAAAAATTAATAAAATGTCCCTGACGGCGCTCGAACCCATGATCCCGGGTTCACATACAAGTGCGAAGAATTAGATGATCAGGCATCTTTACTACTTAGACCACACTCCGCATTGAAGTTTATGTAAATAATTAAAATTTAAAAAGTAAACAAATAGCATTTGTCACTGACTGGATTCGAACCCGGGACCCCGGGCTAACCAGCACGTACGAAGCGCGCATCTCTACTACCTAGACCACGCTCCTTATAGAATTTGCTGTAGCTTAACGTAGAGTTAAATCTTTTATTATAATTGTTTAGTACTGCTTGCTGCAGTTTGTGTTCTTCTATTGCAAGCAGTGTAAACAAACAATTTATTCATAAAACTCAGCATTTTTGATTAATTTATTTTATATGTTGTGGTTGTCCGATTTGGACCGAATTTGGTGAGGAGACTTTTTAATAATTATTCACACATTCTCTGTAAGTTTGGTTGCGATCGCTCAACTAACATTACGTGTCTTCATACAAATTTTTATTTTTGACCGATTTGTCCTATGGGAGCTATAGGGTATAGTTGTCCGATCCAGATCAAACTTGGTGAGGATAGTTATATTGGTACCATACACATAATGTGAATTTGGTGTCTCTAGCTCTAGTAGTTTTTAAGTTATGGTGATGTGAAAATTGTTTTTGCAATTTGCGGGGGCGGTAAGGGGCGTGGCAAGATTTGAAATAAACTTGATCTGCTCGCGAAGGGCTGGACTTCATTCCAAATTTGGTGCCTCTAGCTCTTGTAGTTCAAAAAGATCTAGGTGATCATACAGACGGACGGACAGACGGACAGACGGACATCGCTATATCGTCTCGGCTGTTGATGCTGATCAAGCATATATACTTTATGGGGTCGGAAAAGGCTCCTTCTGCCTGTTACGCACATATCGCTTCAGACATCTGGGAAAGACCACGGTAGATCGAGTTGATGGCAGGCCCCCAGCCGCTGAAAGATAGCCAATATCCCTTATCCCCAGCAAGGCAGTGCAGCCATTAAAGAAGGCTTCAAAATCAGGCCCAGTCCTGGTGCATGATGACTTCCGTAAGAGGTTCTATGTTCAATGCGACAATTCACAATCATTAGTGGGTGCGGTGTTGTTCCAACTGGAGAGTGCTGAGCATGAGAGACGAATCGCTTATTTCTCTGCCAAGTTGAATAAGCACCAGCTAAACTATTCATTGACGGACAAAGAGGGCTTAGCGGCGATCATGGTGATCCAGAAGTTCTGGCCCTACATCGAATTCATGCCGTTCACTGTCATCACTGACCATGTCTCTGAAAGCTCTGAGTGGCCGATTAGCAAGGTGGTCGCTACAGTTACAAGCATTAGACTTCGTGATCGAGCATTGGAAAGGGTCAGAAAACGTAGTGGCCGGCACGCTTTCACGAAGCTTAGAAGCTTTGGTTGCCGAAGTGAGGGAGGAATAAGATCCTTTACGGGTCCAAACTAATGGGTTCGAGAGTAGGAGTACAAAGAACTGGTGCTAAAATTGAGGAGAACAAGCATCAATTGCCAGACCTGAAGGGGTTTAAGTGTCACACGATAACTTGAAAGTCGAAATGGAGGGGTGCGTTTGGGGCTTTTGGTTCCGGCGTCACTTAGGCATGAGCTGAACCGAAAAGTGCATGAGGAGCACACGCCGGCACATGGTGGAATGACGAACACTTTGCACGTTTTACGAAGGCAATACTTTTGGCCCAAGATGGTAGTGCAAGTAGCCGGTTTCGTCCCAAGTTGTGAGTTGTGCAAGGATATAAATTTCAGGATGCAAGTGGGAATAGGAGCGGAAGTGGCCATTAACTCTTTTGGACCTCAATCTATACACAATATGCAATAGTTCAACATAACCCAAACTAAGAATTGTAAACATAAACATTTTGGTGCAGCTCTCGCTGCATAATGTAAACAAACAGAATTAAATAAGATGACAACCGCGATTTAATCGAAACCAATAGTAATATAAACAAGTAAAAAAGGGTACAGTCAAGCGAGCCGACTGTAAAGGACCCCGTATTCACAGTAGTGCTAAATTTCCAAAAAAAAAAAGAAGAAGCAGAGTGATTCCTTTTTAGACCCCGTACTCTAAAAAAGAGTAGAGGGGTCTATTAAGTTTGTCTGAAGCGAAATGTGCGTAACAGGCAGAAGGAGGCGTGGCCGACCCCATAAAGTATATATATTCTTGATCAGCATCAACAGCCGAGGCGATATAGCGATGTCCGTCTGTCCGTCTGTCTGTCTGTCCGTCTGTCTGTCCGTCCGTCTGTCCGTCCGTCTGTATGAACACTTGGATCTTCTAAACTACAAGAGTTAGAGCCACCAAATTTGGAATGAAAGTCCGTCTGCTTCGCGAGCAGATCAAGTTTATTTCAAATCTTTGCCACGCCCCCCACCGCCCCCGCAAATTGTAAAAAACTTTTTTCACATCACCATAACTTGAAAACGATTAGAGTTAGAGAGACAAAATTCACACATTATTTGAATTGTACCAATATAACTATCCTCCCCAAGTTTGGTTCGGATCGGACAACTATAGCCTATAGCTCCCATAGGTCAAATCGGTCGAAAATGGGTGATTTGTATGGAG
Organism: Drosophila cardini; assembly: GCA_018903735.1. NCBI lineage: Eukaryota > Metazoa > Arthropoda > Insecta > Diptera > Drosophilidae > Drosophila > Drosophila cardini. The sequence goes on along the minus strand of JAEIGM010000055.1, from coordinate 251,999 downwards.
ACATGAAGTTTTAGTTGAGCGATTGCAACCAAACTAACACATTATGTGAATGGTACCATTTTAACTATCCTCACCAAGTTTGGTCCGGATCGGACAACTATACCCTATAGCTCCCATAGGGCAAATCGGTCGAAAATTGGTGATTTGTATGGAGACATGAAGTTTTAGTTGAGCGATTGCAGCCAAACTAACACATTATGTATATGGTAACATTATAACTCTCCTCACCAAGTTTAATCCGGATCGGACAACTATAGCCTATAGGTCCCATAGGACAAATCGGTCGAAAATTGGTGATTTGTATGGAGACATGAAGTTTTAGTTGAGCGATTGCAACCAAACTAACACATTGTGTGTATGGTACCATTATAACTCTCCTCACCAAGTTTAATCCGGATCGGACAACTATAGCCTATAGGTCCCATAGGACAAATCGGTCGAAAATTGGTGATTTGTATGGAGACATGAAGTTTTAGTTGAGCGATTGCAACCAAACTAGCATATTATGTGTATGATGCAATTGTTACCATCCTCACCAAGTTTGGTCAGCATCGTACAACTATAGTCTATAACTAGCATAGGACTAATCGGTCGAAGATTGTTGATTTGTATGGGAAAATGCGCACTAGAAGGAGTACGGGGTCTTTTACAGTCGGCTCGCTCGACTGTAGCCTTTTTTACTTGTTTTTTATAAATTTTATAAATATTTGATGTATATATATGTGTATGTAAATGTATAGACAATTTTCTTACTTGGCTTATTTTAAAAACATATTTTGCGTACAAATAAAACTTGTTCTGCAATTTGAAATTAATATTTAGACCCCGTACTCTAAAAAAGAGTATAGGGGTCTATTTAGTTTTTTTGAAGCGAAATGAGCGTAACAGGCAGAAGGAGCTTTTTCCGACCCCATAAAGTATATATATATATTCTTGATCAGCATCAACAGCCGAGACGATATAGCGATGTCCGTCTGTCTGTCTGTCCGTCTGTCCCTCTGTCTGTATAATCACATGGATATTTTAAACTACAAGAGATAGAGCCACCAAATTTGGAATGAAAGTCCGTCTGCTTAGCGAGCAGATCAAATTTCTTTCAAAACTTTGCCACGCCCCTTACCGCCCCCGTAAATTGTAAAACACTATTTTTACACCACCATAACTTGAAAACGACTAGAGTTAGGGAGACCAAACTCACACATTATGTGTATGGTACCTATCTCACTATCCTCACTAAATTTAATCCGGATCGGACATCTATAGCCTATAGCTCCCATAGGACGAATCGGCCGAAAATTGGTGATTTGTATGAAGTCATAAAGTTTTAGTTGAGCGATTGCAACCAAACTACCACATTATGTGTATGGTACCTTTATAACTATCCTCACCAAATTTGGTCAGGATCGGACAACTATAGCCTATAGCTCCCATAGGACAAATCGACCGAAAATTGGTGATTTGTATGGAGACATGAAGTTTTAGTTGATCGACTGTAACCAAAATAACACATTATGTGTATGGTACCAATGTAACTATTCTGACCAACTTTGGTCTAGATCGGAAAACTATAGCCTATAGCTCCCATAGGACAAATCGTTCGAAAATTACTTTTTTGTATGGTAAAACGCGCAGTAAAATGAGTACGGGGTCTTTTACAGTCGGCTCGCTCAACTGTACCCTTTCTTACCTGTTCAAATTTAGATTTAAATTTAAAAAAAAATAACAAGAAAAGCTACAGTCAAGTGAGCCGACTGTAAAAGACCCTGTTTTCATTCAAGTGCGCATTTTACCATAAAAAAAGAAAGAAAGGTTATCTTCGGCTCGCCGAATATTAAATACCCTTGCAGTCATGCATGTTGCGTTCATTGGATTCAGTTACCAGTGGTTCGTATGGATGCTATATGATATAAATGTCTGTTTTAGGGGGGGTTTGGTAAGGAAAAAGGGAAAAAAAGCAAAGGAGAAGTGCGTGAATTTAGCTGAAATCGCTTAATAGACTTTACAAATTTTCATACTAAGCCTTTAAACCGATTGTTCCTATGGCAGCTCTATGATATAGTGGTTCGATCCAAAGGAAATTTGGTCAACAGCTGGGGAATGATAACAAATGTTTATGGCGTGAGTTTGGTTGAAATCGCTCAATCGACACTGAAAATTTTCATACTAGGCATTTTCATCATTATCAACCGATTGTTCCTATGGAAGCTATATGATATAGTAGTCCGAATTGGATGAAATTTGGTCAGCATATAGGGAATGATAGCTTATGCGTACTGCGTGAATTTAGCTGAAATCGCTTAATAGACTTTATAAATTTTCATACTAAGCCTTTGAACCGATTGTTCCTATGGCAGCTATATGATATAGTGGTTCGATCCGAATGAAATTTGGTCAAAAGCTGGGGAATGACTACAAATGTTTATGGCGTGAGGTTGGTTGAAATCGCTCAATTGGCACTGAAAATTTTCATACTAGGCATTTTTATCATTTTCAACCAATTGTTCTTATGGCAGCTATATGATATAGTGGTCCGATTCGGATGAAATTTGGTTTGCACATGGGATTTGGTACTAAATGCATATTGGCTTAATTGGTTGAAAGCTCAAAAAAATTTTTTTCAACCGATTGTTCCTATGGGGCTATATGATATAGTCATCGATCCGGCCGATTTTAACAAATGATCTGCCTGCAGAGAATACACATCTGTACCAAGTTTCATCAAGATAGCTTTAAAACTGAGAGACTAGTTCGCATAGAAACGACGGACAGACAGACGGACAGGCTATATCGACTCGCCTGTTGATGCTGATCTGATATATACTTTATGGGGTCGGGAGCCTCCTTTAATGCGTTACAAACTTCGTGACAAAATTAATATACCCTCTGCAAGGGTATCAAAGTGATAGTTTTCGAACGATTTGTCCTATGGGAGCAATTTAGTGAGGATAGTTACAAGGTACCATACACATAAGCGTTAGTAGGTAAGTCCCTCAACTAAACCTTGTGTCTCCATACAAATCACGAATTATTTCAAACTATCCTGAAAGTTGCATATAAATCGGACCATAAACAAAGAGCTAGACAAGTAACAAAGTTTATAATTATACGCTATGTCACTGCATATTATTAAGCGAGATAGAAAACATACAAAAAGTGAGCGAACGTTTAGCGCTGTATAGCGACAGCGCTGACCGCGGACTCTGGCCGTGCCGACTAATGGTATATGTATGTATTACATGTATGTGCATATATATAATGTCAAATGAATATGTGTGTGCATACATACACACAGATGTTTTTGCTTCACCGTGTTTTACTTGAAGTACTGTCACTAACAATACAACACATAGAAGCGTCAAACGCAAGACACTAATAGCAAACGCTGCCCTACTCATGGATATCCAGGGAGCTTCGGCAAAAAGCCGAATGCAATAACGCCCCGGAGAGTCGATCGCCGCTCAGCAAAAGGCGCAAACAATTTAGTCTGTCTCAGTCAGCGAAACGATGAGCACCGCTATGTCGCTTGTGTTCTCGTTTCGCTTTTATATGTTTGTCTCATTCTAGCATGCCAGATACACACATTTTATGACATCTCACAACGACAGATTTTAGCAACCAGCTCACTGCAAAAATTTCTGTTTTCAACAAGATTGCGATCCGGCCCGGAAGTTAAGCTGGTTGTATTGGGATATGTATGGTTTTAGGCCGACCGCATTCAAGTGTCGCGGTGGCGTTCATGATTAAGTGCTTGATCAGTCGAGCGAGCCGACTGTAAAAGACCCCGTAACCCTTCTATTGCGCGTTTTTCCATACAAATCACCAATTTTCGACCGATTTGACCTATGGAAGCTATAGGCTATAGTTGTCTGATCCGGACCAAACTTGGTGAGGATAGTTATAATGGTACCATACACATAATGTGTTTGTTTGGTTGCAATCGCTCAGCTAAAACTTCATGTCTCCATACAAATCACCAATTTTCGACCGGTTTGTCCTATGGGAGCTAAAGGCTATAGTTCTCCGATCCGGACCAAACTTGGTGAGGATAGTTATAATGGTACCATATACATAATGTGTGAATTTGGTTTCTCTAGCTCTTTTCGTTTTCAAGTTATGGTAATGTGAAAATTGTTTTTTACAATTTGCGGGGGCGGTAGGGGGCGTGGCAAAGATTTGAAATAAACTTGATCTGCTCGCGAAGCAGACGGACTTTCATTCCAAATTTGGTGGCTATAGCTCTTATAGTTTAGAAGAACCAGGTGTTCATACAGACGGACCGACGGACGGACAGACAGGCAGACAGACGGACAGACGGACATCGCTATATCGTCTCGGCTGTTGATGCTGTTCAAGAATATATATACTTTATGGGGTCGGAAAAGCCTCCTTCTGCCTGTTACGCACATTTCGCTTCAGACAAACTTAATAGACCCCTCTACTCTTTTTTAGAGTACCAGGTCTAAAAAGTTTTTTCAATAGATTATTAACAATTTGCTAAATAAACAATTCTTTTTTAATAATGCAATACAATAAAATATTTTTTATTTGATGGCGGGACTAGGGATTGAACCCACGACTCCCTGTTCATTGATCTAGCACTAATCATCTGCGCCACCGCGACACTTGAATGCGGTCGGCCTAAAATCATACATATCCCAATACAACCAGCTTAACTTCGTAACTGGATTGCAATCTTGTTGAAAACAGAAATTTTTGCAGTGAGCTGGTTGCTAAAATCTGTCGTTATGAGATGTCACAAAATGTGTGTATCTGGCATGCTAGAAAGAGACAAACATATTAAAGCGAAAAGAGAACACAAGAACGAAGCTCTTTGGGGGTCCATGAGTAGGCAAGCGTTTGCTATCAAAAAATCTTCCGTTTGACGTATCTATGTGTTGAATGGTTAGTGGTACTATCAATTTTATTAAAATAACAAGAAAGAATGCTATTGTTGTCTCGTGACTTTAGGATACCCGTTACTCAGTTTAATTATATTATCAACAATGGGATATGATAATTATAATAGTACAATCGTTTAGGCAATTGACCCTAGTGAGTTTAATTCAGATGGCTTGTGAAACACAAAAACTTTTCATACAAATTCATATTTACAGCGTATTTTTGACCTATCGTCCATATGGGAGCTATATAACTTTGTCAGTATGTTTATATTATTGACAAACATATTCTCTGTGAGTCTCACTAAGATTTCTTGGCCAACGCAGAAGTTTTTCATATAAATTCATATATACAGCATTTTTTTGACAGATCGTCGCTCTTTGAGCTATTAGATATAATCGTCCGACTTGGATGAAACGCGGTCAGTATGTTTTTATTTATGACAAATATGTCCTGTGTTTCACTAAGATTGCATAGTCAACGCAAAAGTTATTCATATAAATTCATATTTGGAGCGTATTTTTGACCGATTGTCCCTATGGGCGCTATTCGATATAGTTGTTCGATTTGGACCAAATTTGGTCAGTATAGGTACTCCGTAGACGTGCACTTTGTGTACATTTGGTTTAGATAGCATTGCTAACAAAAAAGTTTTTTATACTAAAACATGCAATTTTTACCTGTTTTTACCTTTGTATGAACATAGAATGTCCTAAAGTGGGCGTGTCAAATAACAAACTTGTACTACTTGGCCATTTTATCTTTCATTTGCGAACTCTCGGGACTTTCTATCTATTATAGTCGCTGAAATTCTTTAGTTCACACAGACGGACAGACGGACATGGCTATATCGACTCGCCTAGTCATGCTGATAAAAAATATATATATTTTATGGGGTCTGCTATGCCTCCTTCTCCCTGTTACATACATTCCAACGATAACAATATACCCTTTTACGCTACAAGTAACGGGTATAATAAGGAATAAAGTGCAGAGAGTATTCTACGGTCGGGCGTGCTCGACTGTAGTTTTCTTTCTTGTCGTTTTCAAGTAATGGTGATGTGGAAATAGTTTTTTACAATTTGCGGGGGGGTTGGGGGCTTGGCAAAAATTGGAAACTGACTTGATCTGGCTGACATATAGACGGACTTTCATTCTAAATTTGGTAGCTCTTGTAGTTTAGAAGATCCAGGTGTTCACACGGATGGACGGACGGACAGACAGACGGACAGACAGACAGACGGACATCGATAGATAATCTTGGATTCGGAAACGCCTCCTTCTGCCTGTTACGCACATTTCGCACAAACTTAACAGACCCCTCTACTCTTTATTAGAATACGGGGTATAAAAAAACAAAAAGGCCCAATCAAAAAGGAATCATTATGAATTGTTAGAATATGTAATTAGATGAAGTTATTGAATTGAAGAAGTGTAAGCAAATCTCTTATAAATAAGGTAGAAAGTAAATTCTTGTTTTCTGTAATGCAGCTGTCGCGAGCGGCTGGGAATTTGCTGTTCGATATCGTTGTAACCACACGCAGAGTACCAAGCCTTACTGCGATTGCCAAATCCCAAATAAATTTTTAATTATTGGAATTTGCTTTAATTAGACCCCGTACTCTAAAAAAGAGTATAGGGGTCTATTAGGTTTGTCTGAAGCGAAATGTGCGTAACAGGCAGAATCGACAGCCGAGACAATATAGCAATGTCCGTCTGTCCGTCTGTCCGTCAGTCCGTCAGTCCGTCCGTCCGTCCGTCCGTCCGTCCGTATGAACACCTCGATCTTTTAAACTACAAAAGCTAGAGCTACAAAATTTAGAATGAAAGTCCGTCTTTATGTCAGGCAGATCAAGTTTATTTCAAATCTTTGCCACGCCCCTTACCGCCCCCGCAAATTGTAAATAACTATGGTCACCTAGGAAAAAATTGATGTTTTAAGCGAATATCTCAGTAACTATAGCACTTAGGAGTACCATTTTTGGTATACAGGTTGCTAGAGACAGCATAAATGCATTGTCATTAAAATTTTTGGACTGCCACGCCCCGTTTTCCCACACGAATGAAATAATTTTCAAACTTCAATGCCATTTTTAAGGCATTTGCACTTATCGCACGGTATTGTAATTTCAAATTCGTTTGGAGACAAAGTATCACAAACTAACCTGAAAGTTGCATACAAATCGGACAATAAACAAAAGAGCTAGACACGTAACAAAATTAACAATTGCACGCAAAGTCAATGCATGTGTGCAAGCGAGACAGTAACATAACATGTGAGCGAACGTTTTTTTCTGCTTGTGTAGCGACAGCGCTGCTCGCGGACGATGCATGCACATGTATGCATACGATACGATAAATCATATATCGATATTCAATACGATAGTAATTATAATTGCGATATGATCTCGAATGCGATATTTGGTCATTATGTCCATATCTATAGCGTATTTGAATTCAGTTGTTGATAATATCGATATTTGATTTGATGTGATAATTTAATTAATATCGATATAGGCATTTTCTTGGCGATTTGCATCCCTATTACAAACTGATGGTTTTGTTTCAAAGTGTTTTATTGCAAATACTATGAGTACGGGGTCTTTTACAGTCGGCTAGCTCGACTGTAGCCTTTCTTACTTGTTTTCATATGTTTGTTTCGGGTTTTCATTGGCGCCTGAGGAGGGACTTTCAATCGCGTTCGTTGGTCTATAAGATATTTAAAGGCTTGGTTTGTAGTGCGTGTTAGTTTTGAATAAAATAGTTGGATCTTCCCTGAAGCTGTTGGCATTAGTGGAAGCTAAGAGCTGAACCGCCTGGAGTTGAAGACACTTGAGTTCCCACCCATAGTCATCTTGGAAATCACACCCAGAATTGAGCCCATGAGCAACTCTTCCGATAATCAGGTAACAGTGCCCAAACGAGTCAGTGCATAGGAGAATAACGAAAGTACAAGCGTAGAAGCGGCACATAATACATGAATGTACACAACAAGTACAGACGAATCTTGGTGAGGATAGTTATAATGGTACCATATACAAAATGTGTTAGTTTGGTTGCAATCGCTCAACTAAAACTTCATGTCTCCATACAAATCACAAATTTTTGACCGATTTGACTTATCGGAGCTATAGGCTGTAGTTGTCCGATCCAAATCAAACTTTGTGAGAATAGTAATAATGGTGCCATACACATAATGTGTGAGTTTGGTCTCTCTAGCTCTAGTCGTTTTCAAGTTATGGTAATGTTAAAAAAGTTTTTTACAATTTGCGGCTCGAGCTTTTGTAGTTTAGAAGATCCTGGTGTTCATACAGACGGACTGAAAGTCGGACGGACGGAAATTGGTTTATCGTTTCGGATGTTGATACTGACCAAGAATATATATACTTTTTGGGGTCGGAAAAGCCTCCTTCTGCCTGTTACGCACATTTCGCTTAAGACAAACTTAACAGACTCCTCTACTCATTTTTATTTTCTCTGCAAGAAAGAGTATATTGGGTTTGTGAAAAGTATGTAACAGGCAGAAGGAGGCGTGGCAGACCCCATAAAGTATATATAGTCTTGATCAGCATCACAAGCCGGTTTCGATATAGCCATGTCCGTCTCTCCGTCTGTCTGTCCGTCTGTCCGTATGAACAAACAGATTTCAGAGATGGTAACAGCTACAAGTTTGAATTTAGTCACAATCGACTCGATATTAAATCAGTCAGTAAAAGAATCTTTCTTTTTTTCGATGCCACGCCCCATTCACCCACAATGAGCAAAAAACTAGACATACCTCGTAAAAAATTGATGTTTTGGGCGAATATCTTAGTAACTGTGGCACTTAGGAACACCAATTTTGGTATGCAGGTTCCTTGAGACGGCATAAATGCATTGTCATTATAAATTTTGGACTGCCACGCCCCCTTTTCCCACAAGAAATAAAATAAATTTCAAACTGCGGTGCCGATTTTAAGGCATATGTTCTTATCGTACAGTATTGCCATTTCACAATCGTTTGAAGACAAAGTATATCAAACTATCCTGAAAGTTGCTTATAAATCGGACTATAAACAAAAGAGCTAGACATGTAAGAAAGTTAATAATTGAATGTTAATGTTAATGCATGTGTGCAAGCGAGACAGAAACATACAAGCATGTGAGCGAACGTTTTCGCTGCTTTCTAGCGGCAGCGCTGCCCGCGAATGCTGGCTGAGCCAACCAATTGTGTATGTATTACATATACACACATACATACATACATACATTCTATTGACAAATGTATATGTGTGTGTATACATACAAGCAGATGTTTTTGTTTCAACGTGGTTTATTGCAAGTACTATCAGTTGATATTCATGGAAACCGACTTTATTAAAATAATCGGGAATATAATGCAGAGAGTATTCTACGGTCGGGCGTGCTCGACTGTACTTTCCTTTCTTGTTAGAGTATGGGGTCTAAATACACGTAGCTCTATTACTTGGACCACGCTCTTGATTGAAGTTGCAATAGCTAAACCTAGAGTTAACTCTTTTTCTTCAAGCTATAGTTGTCCGATCCGGACCAAATTGGGTGAGGATGGTACCATACACATAATGTGTGAATTTGGTCCCGATAGCTCCACCCTTTTTCAAGTAATGATAATGGGAAAATAATTTTGAAAAATTTGCGGGGGCGTGGCAAAAATGTGAAATAAGCTTGATCTGCCTGTCACATAGGCGGGCTTTCATTCCAAATTCGATAGCTCTAACTCTTGTAGTTTACAAGATCCAGGTGTTCATACGGACTGACGGACAGACAGGTAAGAAAGGCTACAGACGAGCAAGCCGACTGTAGTAGACCCCGTACTCACTCTAGTGAGCATTTTACCACACAAATAACTGACTGACTGATCTGTCTTATGGGAGTTATACGGAGTTGTAAATCAGCAATTTTCGACCTATTTGTCCTATGAAAGCTTTAGGCTATAGTTGTCCGATCCGAACCAAACTTGAAAAGGATAGTTTAATTGATACCATACACATAATTTGTGAATTTGTTAGCGATCGCTCAACCTAAACTACATAAACTCTCCATACAAGTCAACAATTTTCGACCGATTTATCCTATGGAAGCTATCCGCTAAAGTGGTCCGATCCGTACCAAACTTGGTAAGGATAGTTAGAATGATACTATACACATAATTTGTGAATGTGGTTGCGATCGCTCAAGCTAAACTACATGTCTCCATACAAATCACTAATTTTCCCACTTATGTTAGCAATACTATCTAAACCAAATCGAAACAAAAAGTAAACGTCTAGGGAGTACATATACTGACCAAGTTTGATCCAAATCGGACAAGTATATCGTATAGCTCATATAGGGAAAATCGGTCAAAAATACGCTCTAAATATGAATTTATATGAATAACTTTTGCGATGGCCAATCAATCGAAGTGAAACTTACACAGATTATATTTGTCAATAATATAAACATGCTGCCCAAGTTTCAAATCGGACGACTACATCGTATGGCTCCTATAGGGACGATTGGTCAAAAATACGTTGTAAATATGAATTTGCATGAAAATTTTCTGTATTTCCCAAGTCATCTGAATTAAAATCAATAGGGTCCATTGCCTAAACGATTATACTATTATTATTATCATATCCCTTTGTTAATAATATAATTAAACTGAGTAACGGGTATCCTACAGTCGCGAGGCGACTATAGCATTCTATCTTGTTTTTTTTATAAAATTGATTTCATTTAACACAAATTTTATTTTATTTTATTGTTTGGTTTTCTTCAGATAATGCTCAGAGTTTCCACAATAATTGTTTTAATTATTTTGTAAATTTTGCACAGCTTTTCTATTGTTTCGTTGGCTAAGATTTCCACAATAGTTTTTTTCTGCACCTTATTTTTAGTTTTAAATAAAAAATTCTTTTATTGTTTCGTAAACTTTGATGCACTATTAATGTTTCTACAGAAATTTTCGAACATTTTTTATTTATTTTGAGCACACAATTCTTTTATAGTTTTGTTAGCTTGGGTATAATCCAAAGTTTCCCCAATAATTTTCGATCTGTGGCTACTTGAGTACCGGATGCGGCAATTATATATTAAGCGTTTTATTTAAAGCAAATACATGTGGTTTATTCGAGTTAAAAAATACAACTGATTTCTTATGCAATTATTGGTGACGATTCAATCTCGGTTTTCGTCTCATTTAATTCTAGGTACTTACAATATGCAGCGAGAGCTGCGCCAAAGTGTTTATGTTTACATTTTGTGGTGTGGGCTGTGCTGGCCTATTGTACATTGTGTTTACATTTAGGTTCAATATAGTTAAGGGCTGTCAACTATTCTTTTGGTTAATGAAATGCCTAACTGTCAAATGTTCTTGTGATACTTTTGGTGTCTGGTATTTTTAGACCCCGTACTCGAAAAAAGAGTAGAGGGGTCTATTTGGTTTGTTTGAAGCGAAATGTGCGAAACAGGCAGAAGGAGCCTTTTTCGACCCTATAAAGTATATATATTCTTGATCAGCATCAACAGCCGAGACGATATAGCGATGTCCGTCTGTCCGTCTGTCTGTCTGTCCGTCTGTCCGTCCGTCTGTATGATCACCTGGATCTTTTAAAAAATTTGTATGAAGACACGTAATGTTAGTTGAGCGATCGCAACCAAACACGGAATGTATGAATAATTATTAAAGTATCCTCATCAAATTTGGTCGAAATCGGACAACCACAACATATAAAATAAATTAATCAAAAATGCTGAATTTTTTGAAATACTTGTTTGTTTACACTTGCTCGCAATATAAGATTTAACTCTACGTTTAGCTACTGCAAATTCAATGAGAAGCTTGGTCTAGGTAGTAGAGATGCGCGCTTCGTACGTGTTGGTTAGCCCGGGGTCCCGGGTTCGAATCCAGTCAGTGACAAATGCTATTTGTTTACACATCACCATTACTTGAAAACGACAAGAAAGAAAACTACAGTCGAGCACGCCCGACCGTAGAAAATACTCTCTGCACTTCATTATACTCTCTGCAAGAGAGAGTATATTGGGTTTGTGAAAAAAACAAATAAGAAAGGCTACAGTCGAGCGAGCCGACTGTAAAAGACCCCGTACTCACAGAAGTGCGAATTTTCCATTCGAAAAACAAGAAAAACGGAGTGATTCACATTTTGTATACATACATTTTTATATACAAATGTATGTAAATATATACACAATTAAATGCACAATTTCCTTACTTGGCTTATTTTAAAAATATGCCGTGTTTTACAATTTGAAATTAAATTTAAACAACAACAACATGTAAAAACAAGAAAGAAAGGTTATCTTCGGCTCGCCGAAGATTAAATACCCTTGCAGTCATGCATGTTGCGTTCATTGGATTCAGTTACCAGTGGTTCCTATGGATGCTGTATGATATAATAGTCCGATTTAGATGAGATTTGGTCAGTATATAGGGAATAATAGCAAAGGAGTAGTGGGTGAATTTAGCTGAAATCGCTTAATAGACTTTACAGATTTTCATACCATGCCTTTAAACTGATTGTTCCTATGGCAGCTATATGATATAGTGGTTCGATCCGAATGAAATTTGGTCAACAGCTGGAGAATGATGACAAATGTTTATGGCGTGTTTGGTTGAAATTGCTCAATCGACACTGAAAATTTTCATACTAGGCATTTTCATCATTTTCAACCGATTGTTCCTATGGCAGCTATATGATATAGTGGTCCGATTCGGATGAAATTTGGTTTGCACATGGGATTTGGTACTAAATGCATATAGGCTTAATTTGGTTGAAATAAATTTGGTTTTTGTGCAACCGATTGTTTCTATGGGAGCTATATGATATAGTCATCCGATCCGGCCGATTTTAACAAATGATCTGCCCCGCAGAGAGAATACACATCTGTACAAAGTTTCATCAAGATAGCTTTAAAACTGAGAGACTAGTTCGCATAGAAACAGACGGAGCGGTACAGACAGACGGACATGGCTATATCGACTCTGCCTGTTGATGCTGATCAAGAATATATATATACTTTATGGGGTCGGAGATGCCTCCTTCAATGCGTTACAAACTTCGTGACAAAATTAATATACCCTCTGCAAGGGTATAAAAATTGATCAAATATGCTGAATTTTATAAATAAATTGTTTGTTTACACTTGCTTGAAGAAAAAGAGTTAACTCTAGGTTTAGCTATTGCAACTTCAATCAAGAGTAAACAAATAGCATTTGTCACTGACTGGATTCGAACCCGGGACCCCGGGCTAATCAACACGTACGAAAAGCGCGCATCTCTACTACCTAGACCACGCTCCTTATTGAAGTGGCAGTAGCTAAACGTAGAGTTAAATCTTTTATAATAATTGTTTAGTTAACACACTGCACTGCTTGCTGCAGTTTGTGTTCTTCTATTGCAAGCAGTGTAAACAAACAATTTATTCATAAAACTCAGCATTTTTGATTAATTTATTTTATATGTTGTGGTTGTCCGATTTGGACCAAATTTGGTGAGGATACTTTTAATAATTATTCACACATTCTCTGTAAGTTTGGTTGCGATCGCTCAACTAACATTACGTGTCTTCATACAAATTTTTTATTTTTGACCAATTTGTCCTATGGGAGCTATAGGCTATAGTTGTCCGATCCAGATCAAACTTGGTGAGGATAGTTATATTGGTACCATACACATAATGTGTGAATTTGGTCTCTCTAGCTCTAGTAGTTTTCAAGTTATGGTGATGTGAAAATTGTTTTTTGCAATTTGCGGGGGGCGGTAAGGGGCGTGGCAAAGATTTGAAATAAACTTGATCTGCTCGAGACAGACGGACTTTCATTCCAAATTTGGTGGCTCTAGCTCTTGTAGTTTAAAAGATCTAGGTGATCATACAGACAAACGGCCAGACGGACAGACAGACAGACGGACATCGCTATATCGTCTCGGCTGTTGATGCTGATCAAGAATATATATACTTTATAGGGTCGAAAAAGGCTCCTTCTGCCTGTTTCGCACATTTCGCTTCAAACAAACCAAATAGACCCCTCTACTCTTTTTTCGAGTACGGGGTCTAACAAGATAGAATGCTATAGTCGCCTCGCGACTGTGGGATACCCGTTACTCAGGTTAATTATATTATTAAACAAGTAAGAAAGGCTACAGTCGGACGAGCCGACTGTAAAAGACCCCGTACTCCTTCTAGTGCGCATTTTCCCATACAAATCAACAATCTTCGACCGATTAGTCCTATGCTATATAGACTATAGTTGTCCGATCCGGACCAAACTTAATGGGGAGAGTTATAATGTTACCATATACATAATGTGTTAGTTTGGCTGCAATCGCTCAACTAAAACTTCATGTCTCCATACAAATCACCAATTTTCGACCGATTTGCCCTATGGGAGCTATAGGCTATAGTTGTCCGATCCAGACCAAAGTTGGTGAGGATAGTTATAATGGTACCATTCACATAATGTGTTAGTTTGGTTGCAATCGCTCAAATAAAACTTCATGTCTCCATACAAATCACCCATTTTCGACCGATTTGACCTATGGGAGCTATAGGCTATAGTTGTCCGATCCGAACCAAACCTGGGGAGGATAGTTATATTGGTACAATTCACATAATGTGTGAGTTTGGTCTCTCTAACTCTAATCGTTTTCAAGTTATGGTGATGTGAAAAAAGTTTTTTACAGTTTGCGGGGGCGGTGGGGGGCGTGGCAAAGATTTGAAATAAACTTGATCTGCTCGCGAAGCAGACGGACTTTCATTCCAAATTTGGTGGCTCTAGCTCTTGTAGTTTAGAAGATCCAGGTGTTCATACAGACGGACGGACAGACGGACGGACGGACAGACGGACAGACGGACAGACAGACAGACGGACAGTCGGACATCGCTATATCGTCTCGGCTGTTGATGCTGATCAAGAATATATATACTTTATGGGGTCGGCCACGCCTCCTTCTGCCTGTTACGCACATTTCGCTTCAGACAAACTTAATAGACCCCTCTACTCTTTTTAGAGTACGGGGTCTAAAAAGGGATATGATAATAATAATAGTATAATCGTTTAGGCAATCGTCCCTATTGATTTTAATTCAGATGACTTGGGAAATACAGAAAATTTTCATGCAAATTCATATTTACAACGTATTTTTGACCAATCATCGCTATAGGAGCTATACGATATAGTCGTCCGAGTTGAAACTTGGTCATCATGTTTCTATTATTGACAAATATATTCTGTGTGAGTTTCACTAAGATTGCTTGGCCAACGCAAAAGTTATTCATATAAATTCATATTTGGAGCGAATTTTTGACCGATTGTCCCTATGGGTGCTAGACGATGTAGTCGTCCGATTTGAATGAAACTTGGTCAGCATGTTTATATTATTGACAAATATAATCTGTGTAAGTTTCTCTTCGATTGATTGGCCAACGCAAAAGTTATTCATATAAATTCATATTTAGAGCGTATTTTTGACCGTTTGTCCCTATATGAGCTATACGATATACTTGTCCGATTTGGATGACAGAAGGAGGCTTTTTCGACCCCATAAAGTATATATATTCTTTATCAGCATCAACAGCCGAGACGATATAGCGATGTCCGTCTGTCTGTCTGTCCGTCTGTCCGTCCGTCTGTATGATCACCTAGATCTTTTAAACTACAAGTGCTAGAGCCACCAAATTTGGAATGAAAGTCCGTCTGCTTTGCAGATCAAGTTTATTTCAAATCTTTGCCACGCCCCTTACCGGCCCCGCAAATTGTAAAAAACCATTTTAACATCACCATAACTTGATAACGACTAGAGTTAGGGAGACCAAATTCAGACATTATGTGTATGGTACCTATCTAACTATCCTTACTAAATTTGGTCCGAATCGGACAACTATAGCCTATATCTCCCATAGGACAAATCGGTCGAAAATGGGTGATTTGTATGGAGACATGAAGATTTAGTTGAGCGAGTGCAACCAAACTAACACATTATGTGTATGGTACCATTATAACTATCCTCACCAAATTTGGTCCGGATCGGACAACTATAGCCTATAGCTCCCATAGGACAAATCGGTCGAAAATGGGTGATTTGTATGGAGACATGAAGTTTTAGTTGAGCGAGTGCAACCAAACTAACACATTATGTGTATGGTACCATTATAACTATCCTCACCAAGTTTGGTCTGGATCGGGCAACTATAGCCTATAGCTCCCATAGGACAAATCGGTCGAAAATTGGTGATTTGTATGGAAAAACGCGCACTAGAAGGAGTACAGGGTCTTTTACAGTCGGCTCGCTCCACTGTAGCCTTTCTTACTTATTTTTTTTGGAAATTAAGCACTACTGTGAATACGGGGTCCTTTACAGTCGGGTCGCTCGACTGTACCCTTTCTTACTTGTTTATATTACTATTGGTTTCGATTAAATCGCGGTTGTCGTCTTATTTAATTCTGTTTGTTTACATTATGCAGCGAGAGCTGCACCAAAATGTTTATGTTTACAGTTCTTAGTTTGGGTAATGTTGGGCTATTGCATATTGTGTATACATTGGGGTCCAAAAGAGTTAATGGCCACTTCCGCTCCTATTCCCAATTGCATCCTGAAATTTATATCCTTGCACAACTCACAACTTCGGACGAAACCGGCTACTTGCACTACCATCTTGGGCCAAAAGTATTGCCTTCGTAAAACGTACAAAGTGTTCGTCATTTCACCATGTGCCGGCGTGTGCTCCTCATGTACTTTTCGGTTCAGCTCATGCCTAAGTGACGCCGGAACCAAAATCCCCAAACGCACCCCTCCATTTCGATTTCCAAGTTATCGTGTGACACTTAAACCCCCTTCA
Source organism: Drosophila cardini (assembly GCA_018903735.1). Classification (NCBI taxonomy): domain Eukaryota; kingdom Metazoa; phylum Arthropoda; class Insecta; order Diptera; family Drosophilidae; genus Drosophila; species Drosophila cardini. Next base: position 235,241 of record JAEIGM010000055.1, on the reverse strand, counting down.
GGTCTGGCAATTGATGCTTGTTCTCCTCAATTTTAGCACCAGTTCTTTGTACTCCTTACTCTCGAACTCATTAGTTTGGACCCGTAAAGAATCTAATTCCTCCCTCACTTCCGCAACTAAAGCTTCTAAGCTTCGTAAAAGCGTGCCGGCCACTACGTTTACTGACCCTTTCCAATGCTCGATCACGAAGTCTAATGCTTGTTACTGTAGCGACCACCTTGCTAATCGGCCACTCAGGGCTTTCAGAGACATTGTCAGTGATGACAGTGAACGGCATGAGTTCGATGTAGGGCCAGAACTTCTGGATCGCCATGATCGCCGCTAAGCACTCTTTGTCCGTCAATGAATAGTTTAGCTGGTGCTTATTCAACTTGGCAGAGAAATAAGCGATTCGTCTCTCATGCTCAGCACTGTCCAGTTGGAACAACACCGCACCCACTTATGATTGTGAATTGTCGCATTGAACATAGAACCTCTTACGAAAGTCATCATGCTCCGGAACTGGGCCTGATTTTGAAGCCTTCTTTAATGGCTGCACTGCCTTGCTGGGGATAAGGGATATTGGCTATCTTTCAGCGGCTGGTCGCATGCCATCAACTCGATCTACCGTGGCATTTCCCGGTCCTAACTTCTAAAATGAAACAAACTCAGCTTCGAGCTCGGCTTCCTCGGCCTCATCGTCCGCATAATGGGCAATTTGTTCCGTCATCGCAGAAACCTCCCTCACGGGGTTCGACTCTGGCGCTTTAGCTTTCTGGTGCGCTTTTGGTTTAGTTTCCCTAATATTTCCCTAGTTCAACTCGTCTACCAGTACACTCACAGTTGCTCCCGTGTCAAACAAGTCATGCACTGGACATCCATTTAGTCTCACCTCAGCGAAGACGCGAGGATCAGACTGAAAGCTCCGTCCTACGGCATCTATCACCTGCTTCTGGACTCGACGCCTGGTCTAGAATCTCTCGCGTGCCTTTTTCAATCCTGTTTCGGGCCTTTATCTTTATCATCTTTCGGACGACAAATTTTATTTTCTCCTTTTGCGCATATACCTACTTGTCAACATAAATCCTTACTCGTTACCAAACCTAATTCCAATATCCTTATTTGCTACCAAACCTAAGTAAACTTCCTCTCGAAATTCTCCTGTCGGTACGAGTCTTCCTCACACCCCTTCGACTGTTTCCCTGGTACTCAGGGCACTGTGGACAGAACGAGTCGGGTCGACCTTGTAAGGCACTCGACACTCTCACTGCCTCTTTGCTTCTGTGTCAGCTCGTGCATTTTGTCATGCTCTGACTGAGTTCTCTTGAACCCTGCCAATAACGCACGTTTCGGCTCGTCTCATAGCTCTACTCGAAACTGCCGCACGTGTACCAGTACCAGTCCCTGGCTCTTCCTTTGAGGCGGGGTGGAAACGCCGCACCTATATTGACGCTGGAGAAACTCTACGCGGAATATGAAATCCTTCACAGAAAATTTATTATTCGCGTTCCAATCGATACTCTAAATCTTACAACATCTGGCTGATTATAAAACCCTCGTCTGTCCGCACAGCCCTCTCGTCTTAAGGTAGGCATTGGCCCACCCGTCTTCAGCCATCCACAGAAACGTCGTCGGATTTCTCCATATCCACGTTTACGGATCGGCTGGTCTAAGACAAACGGGTGTCCCCATTCGTGTTTTTTTTGAAAGCGAATTTTGTAAAGCCTCCGTCGCAACTTCGGTTCTCCTCGACCCAAACCTGCACAAAAATCTGGCTTTTCACCATCCTCGAATGCCCTCAGCTCACCCTCGTTAGAGCCTGTATAAAAACGGGGGGTTCCCCCGGCTACTGTTGGCTCCTTCCGCTCGAGAGGCAGCTGACTCGTGATCGGACCCAGGACGTCTTTAACCGCCTTTGTCACCTCCATTAAGCGCAGCCCCATCTCATGCTGGATGGTCTGACATATGCCATCGGCTTTAGACTCTACGAAGGTAAGGTGCGTCTGAGCCAGCATAGCGTTCACCGCTGATGCCTCCTCCGAACGCAGTTCTGGCTTCGGTTCCTCGCCACTTACCCTAGCCGTCTCCAGCGGTGTTTTTGTCAGTGCACCACACCCCACATAATATCAATAATCATCAACCATAATCATCAATAAACAATTATTTACTAATACATACTATTTAATTCTCATTAAATAAAATATGTAAATAAACACTTATCAACATAAAAAAAACAGTAAGAAAGGCTACAGTTGTGAACGGCCTTTCTTAATTAAATCTTTCTAATTATTCTTTTTGCGTCCGTCTCTTTATTCTGTTGCTTAAGAACTAACTCGAGAAAGTCGTTACTTTTGGCGGCCGCTGAGCAAAACAGACAACGATATCAGTGTTGCCAGCATGTATGCATACGCAAATGAACATACATACGTATGTATGTACACATGCCCATAAATTTACAATTTATATAGATAAATATAACTTGACAATCATATATGTACATATATATATATATATATATATATTTATATATATATATATATATTTATATATATATATATATATATATATATTTATATATATATATGCATGTCAAGTAATTGCGATTATGACCTTCGCCCTTTACTTCACCTAATGATTTTACATGCCTAAACTTTAAATAAAGTTCAAAAGCAAAATTAACGAAATTTACTTTATTCTGTTATTGCCTCTTTGTTTTGGCTACTTCTAATTTGAAGAATAACAACAAATCCTATTGCACAGCTGTTTAACAAGCAGATCAAAACAAAAACATTATGAGAAGACAAAAAATAATCAAAAGCGAAATATTCTCATTTCATTCTCTCTCGTTTTTGTTGTTTTTGTTTTCATTCTATTGCTTCTTTGCATTGCATTGCCACATACACACATGCAAACGCAAGAAGGATTGAGAGAGACAGAAGTTGGGCGTAACGAAAAAGTCGTTACTTTTAGCGGCCGCTAAGCAAAACAGACAACGCTTAGAATCAGTGCTGCCAGTTAAGCTATTTAGTTGCTAGATCTAGCAATTAGCCAATATTAATGAAGCTGATGACCTAAAAATCATTATCATGCTTTTATTGTTTAAAATAATGATAATAATGATATTATATTATTTTAAAATTATTTTTTCATTTTTATATTTATTTTCTTTTTTTCTTAAAGATACCTTGAAAATTAACGCTGATTTTGGCTTTTTTTTTTTAAATTAAATTGTTGAATATACAGTTTTCAATGTTTAAACAATTTTTTGTTCTGACAATTTTACTTTCAATTACCAATTTTTATTAGAAATTTTTATTATATTATAATAATATCACAAATCTAGCTATTGCTCTGGCGATTCTTGCAGCACTTGTTAGCTTGCGTCAAAAGTAACGACTTTTACCGCTAATCCTTCTAGCCCATCTCTCTCACTCCTAGACTAGCACTGTGTTTGTCTCATTTCTGTTAAAGAGAAATCCTCTCCCATACTCCCATCTGTGTAATTTTGTCATTCGTTTTGACTTATTTCGTTGCGAACGTTTCGATTGAGCGGGTGTTATCGTGCATCGATATTCATTTTTGTCATCGATTTTAACAAAAACTTAACAAAACGTGATTTTAATTACGAATATTGCATACAAAACAAAAATTAATTTTAATTACGATTAGAATAGTAATTTTAATATATCGCTTAAATAAATAATAAATAATTAATATTAAGTGCGTTAGTCCGTGAGTGCGTGTGTGTGTGCCACTCGATTCAGGTCTGTGTGTGTGCCACTCGATTTACGTCTGTGTGCTAGACACCGCGAACGTTCGATTTACTACGCTCGGGTAGTTTGTGACGTAGGTAGCTCTTTTTAAGAAACCGCGCGTGATTTTCTGTGCGCGTTTGCTGTACTAAAGAATCGCGTTCGGTTTACGCGCGCGCGCGGCTTTATTTACTAGCGGTTTTAGCGTGTCTGTTTGACTTAGAAACCGCGCGCGATTTTTTTGTTCGGTTTTCAGTCGTGTTACTTTTGTTATAAGTAGTAAGTGTTATTGCTGTCCGATTTTGTCCGATTTTAAATTTTAAAAATATTAAAATTTTGTATTATATAATTATAAAATTTACTATATAAATATACAATAATTTTTATTATTTTTTTTATTTAACCCCTTATAACAATACAATTTATTTTATAATTTTTTTCTTATTTATTTAAAAACGTCCAATTTTTATATATATTTTTAATATATTATAGTTTTATAAATTTTAAGTTATATTTTTATAGTTTTTATACACTTTTCTATTTTTGAAATGCCCCGTAGAAGGCAATTGTCTGCTGCTGCACGTTCTCAAAGGCGTAGGGAAAGAAATAGGATAAATAGAGAAGACGCAGAGTATGCAGATAGAGAGCGAGAGTTGAATTCCCAATCTCAAAGAATACGTAGGGCAGTTAGTGAAAATCGAGTAGTAGAACAGATTAGGAATTCGCAGCAGCGTTCACGCCGTAGGAGAAGTGCGCGTTTAAGAGAAATAGAACAGGCAGTAGATAATGAACGTAGAGCTATTCAGAGACAGGATCCACAGGAAAGGAATCGCGAGCAGCAGCAAAATACGTTGCACAGGACAATCAGGAGACAGGATCCACAGGTTAGGCAGGGCGAGAGGACTTTAGATGCCCGTCGCAGAAGAAGCCGTAGGAACAATTCTGAAGAAAGGGATCGCGAACAGGCAGCTAATACTTCGCGTAGGACAACTAGGAGACAGGATCCACAAGTTAGGCAGATCGAGAGGACTTTAGATGCCCGTCGCAGAAGAAGCCGTAGGAACAATTCTGAAGAAAGGGATCGCGAACAGGCAGCTAATACTTCGCGTAGGACAACTAGGAGACAGGATCCACAAGTTAGGCAGATCGAGAGGACTTTAGATGCTCATCGTAGACGTAGTCGTAGGGAAAATTTTGAAGAAAGGGATCGCGAACAGGCAGCTAATACTTCGCGTAGAACAATTAGAAGACAGGATCCACAAGTTAGGCAGATCGAGAGGGCTTTAGATGCCCGTCGCAGAAGAAGCCGTAGGAACAATTCTGAAGAAAGGGATCGCGAACAGGCAGCTAATACTTCGCGTAGGACAACTAGGAGACAGGATCCACAAGTTAGGCAGATCGAGAGGACTTTAGATGCTCATCGTAGACGTAGTCGTAGGGAAAATTCACAGGTTAGACAAAGAGAACAAGTAGTAGACACTTTGCGAAGATCGCAGAGAAGACAGGATGTTTTAGTTAGACGAATTGAGCAAGTGCGCAATAGCCAGGCACACTTTGAGAGGAGACAAAATGTAGAGATTAGAATATTAGAAAGAGAAGTAGATAGAATAGCTAGGTCACAAAGTCGAAACGACCCTGTTCGTAGGTTAGTTGAAAGAGCTCGAAATACAGCTCAAAGAAGAAGTGCTCGTATAAGAGCACGCCAGATAGGTAGATTTATCTAGAGGTGTTAGTCAAAGAGTAAGTCAGTATAGGAGCATTTCAGAGAATAGGGCAGCAGAAAATGAGCGTAATGCTGCCCGTAATGAGCAGGCACGAGCGAATGCCAGTGAAGAACAGGCACGACCCATTAGGAATAGCTTAGAAAGTTTTATAGCCACTTTCAACAAATTAATTAAACAGGGCCCCGACCATGTTTGTATTTGTTGTAAAGGTTTGTGGTTTCCTCACCAGATAGACAGGATAAGTAGGGAATATGTTTTAGAACACAATGAATTTAGCTCAGACATTCTGTTTTTGTCCGATCAATTTCCTCCTGTGGACGGCAAGCATTCTTTTTGCAAATCTTGTAGTCGTTCAATTAAGGATGGAAAAAAACCAAATAATTCCATTACTAATGGCCTAGATTTCCCACCACTTCCAGAATGTCTGAAGGATTTACATAGTTTAGAAGAAAGATTAGTTTCTCCGCGGCTACCGTTCATGATCATAAAGTCTTTAGATTATGATCGTCAAAATAGCATAAAAGGAGCTGTAGTTAATGTGCCAATTCCAGTTGCGAATGTCGTAACTTCCCTTCCAAGGGCCTTCAGTGACGCAGAGGTTATTCAGCTCCACCTCAAACGCAGATTAGAATATCGTCACAGTTTCATGGTGGAAACTATATCTCCATCTCGCGTTGTTGATGCAATTAGGCATTTAGTAGGTACTGAGCTTTACAGAAAGCATGAAATTAGTATAAATGAGGAATGGTTGGCTTCTCATACATCTGAAGTCGTTCCATTTATTGCATCAACAGAAGATATAGACGTAGTTAGAGAATTGGGTGATAGAGCTGCAAACCCAAATGTAGAACAGAATGCTCAAGTAGAAGAGCAAGAAATTAATCCTGGAGGTGAGGAAACCCTAATGGACAATGTTCCAATAGAGAACTTAGATGGTAGTAGATTAGCGATAGCACCTGGGGAAGGACAACGGCCTCTGGACATGATAACTGATTGTGATTCAGAGGAGTTGTCTTTTCCCAAGATTTATGCAGGAGTCAAGCGAAAATGTGTAGAAAGCTACACAAAAATTATTAGATCAGAGCTTAGGAACTACGATAGAAGGGTTTGTAGGGTAGATAAGCTATTTTATAATCTTAGAAAAATGCAGCTTATCAATATGCGGAATAATTATTCCATTTGCTTGAGAAAGCACAGCGCTTCCCGCGGCGTTACAGCTAGGACAGCCCTTAATGATGAGGAAATAGATAGATTAATTCAGTTCGATGAGGGATTCAAAATTTTAAAAGGCATTCGCTCGTCTCCTGCTCATTGGGAAGCAGAGAAGAAGAAGGTTATGGCCATGATTCGGCAATTTGGCATACCTTCTTTCTTCATAACGCTTTCTGCTGCAGAAAGCAAGTGGTTAGAACTGATAGTTATTTTGAAGAAAACAGTTAGGAAGGAAGTTCTAACCGAAGAAGAGGCAGGTAGATTAGAAAGGTCTGAAGTTGTAGAACTTATTAGATCAGACCCAGTTACTTGTGCTAGGTATTTCGATTATAGGTATAGACAGCTCTTAAAAGTAATGAAGAAAGATGGAGGCATTTTCGGCCGACATTCTGTGTATAAGTATTATTGGCGAGTAGAGTTCCAACATCGGGGTTCACCACACATTCATGGAATGTTTTGGTTGAAAGATGCCCCTTTGTTTGATGCTAGCAATTCTTCCTCTTGTCCGCCTGTTGTTGACTTTGTTGACCAGTTCATTACGACGGAAAAAAATCCAACAAACGATGAATTGACACCTTTCATTTTATACCAAACGCATAAACATACTCCGTCATGCCAGCGTAGCATTAGAAATAGGCAAATATGTCGTTTTGGTATACCATATCCTCCTTTTCCTAGTACAGAAATTCTCTTTCCTCTTCCAGAAGATTGTCCAAATAAGTCAATTCATCAAAACAACTTCGAGAAAATCAACAATTTCTTGAATTCTCCAATAGATAGTGAAATTAGGGAATCGCTTAACGATTTTAATCATTTTCTCTCGCAACCTCAAATTGGTCTTAGTTATGAGGATTACATTCTTGCTATTAGATCTAGTTTAAACAGACCAAAAATATTTTTAAAGAGAAGCTTCGACGCCATTATGGTGAATGCGTACAACACGCATATTTTGTCAATGCAGAGAGCCAACATAGATATTCAGTTTATATTAGATCCATATGCGTGCTGCAGTTATGTAATCAATTACATCAATAAGTCGCAAAGAGGTATGTCTAAGCTTATGCGAGAAGCTGTAGAAGAAGCGCGATCAGGAAATTTTAGTATTAGGCAGAAACTGCAGCACATAGGTCACAAGTTTATAAAAGGCTCAGAAATATCTGCACAGGAGGCAGCTTATTGCTGTTTAGGGATGTCGTTGTCAGAGAGCAGCAATGCAGAAGTCTTCATAAACACTGGATTGCCTGACAAACGAGTCCAAATGCTCAAGTCGAGGGCACAACTCAGAAGTTTGCCTGAAGACTCAGAAGACATTTTCGAAGTAGGCCTATTAGATCATTACGTTCACCGTCCAGATGATCTAAATAGTTTATGCTTAGCAGATTTTGCGGCATATTATACTTTCAGTAGAACTGCAGGTAGGAATCGCCAGGATTCACAGGATGAGGTCGAAAATGCAGGATTCGGAACAACCGAAGTTTATCCTCTTCGCAATGGTAGCGGATTTATTAGGGAAAGACGTAGTCCACGGATAATACGTTATAGGAGATATAATGTTAACCACGACAGGGAGAATTTTTTAGGGAATTAGTGATGCTGTATTATCCGTGGAGAAATGAGCAAGAGGAGCTCATTAGGAGAAATTGCGAAGAGGTTTGCAATCAGAATAGGGAGCTTATTGAGTCCAATCGTAGGAAATTTAATGTTTTAAATGATAGTGAGCTAGAAGATGCTCTCAGTAGAGTATTAGATGAGAATCAGGAAGAAGAGTTAGGTAATTCAAATGAGCAGGAGAATGTTGATAATAGGTTTAGAGCATTAGGTGTAGCAGAAATAGATCCTCAATTTAACATTTTAAATATAGGAAATGACGAGAATGCAGATGGGCCAAACAGCAACACTGTTCAGTTTGTTAAGTTGCCTGTTTTAATGACATCGTCATGTTTAGAGGAAATTGTATCGTCCCTAAACTTAAAACAGAAAACTTACCTTAACCATGTGTTGCATAATTTTAAAGTAGGCAAAAAGTTTTATGAATTTGTAGGTGGTGGAGCAGGTGTCGGCAAAAGCCGACTAATTTCGGTAATATATCAAGCCCTTACAACTAGGTTTAATAATAGAAGAGGCTCAAATCCTGACTCTATTAAAGTTCTTTTGTCCGCTCCAACAGGGAAGGCTGCATTCGGAATAGGAGGTTGTACACTCCATTCAATGTTCAGTCTTCCTATTAATCAGTCCGATCGAATTGGGACCTTATCCGCTGACCTAGTAAATACGCTACATTCGAGATTGATTGATCTCAAATTACTCATTATTGACGAGATTTCAATGGTAGGAGCCAAAATGTTTGGCTTTATTAACCTGAGGCTACAGCAAATTTTCAAAAGTAATCACTTTTTGGAGGAATACCTGTCATCGTGTTCGGCGATCTCAGACAACTGAGGCCTGTGGGCGACAAGTGGATTTTTCAGCAGCCCTCTAGCCAAGCCTACAGTGAATTACATGGCACACTGTGGGAAAACAATCAAATTAAGTTTGAATTTTTCGAGTTGACGGATATAATGCGTCAACGAGATGACCAACCATTTGCTGTAGCCCTTAATAATATGGCATCCGCTCATATGACGACCTCAGACATTGAGCTTATTAGATCAAGAGTTGTAAGGGAAGATATAATACCAGAAGATGCTATTCATCTTTTCCACTCCAACGCCGACACAAATTCATATAACGTTTTAAAACTGAATCGAATTGCGACCACTCAATATTGTTCAAATGCTGAGGATTTTATAAAGGGTAGTAATTTAGGTGAGGCTAACAAGGCCCGCATTCTAGAATCCGTTAAAGGATTCAAAACTTCAGAAACCCAGGGTTTGTGTAGTTCTCTCATTTTAAAGGCGACAGCAAAATATATGATGACTGTTAACATAGACACTTCAGATGGCTTAGTTAATGGAGCAACAGGAATACTTAGGCAAATAGATTTAGACTCAAACAGTCATCCTATTCTTCTATGGGTAGATTTCCTTGAGGAAAGAGTAGGAAAAGAATTACGTTTAAAGTATAGAAATCTACCCAATCCATTATGGACCCCAGTAGAAAAAACTGTTAGAAGTTTTCAGTTTAGGAAAAATGAAAATGTCACGATAGATCGAAAGCAGTTTCCGATCGTACCTGCAGAAGGTATTACCATTCATAAAAGTCAGGGAGCAACTTTTAATAAGGTGGTGGTCCACGTTTCCGATGGTTTAGACCGAGCAGCTTTATATGTAGGCTGTAGTAGAGCGACAAGTGCAGCTGGACTGTTTATAGTAGGCAATTTCAACCCTCCTAGGCCTCTCCAAGGTCGAAATGTTGTTCAGGAAGAGTTAGAAAAATTACGCTCCATTAAGTTACTTAGTACGCATTTCGACTATTTAGTCAATAGTTCTAATTTCGAAATAATTTTCCATAACGTCCAAAGTCTGCACTGTCACCTTAAAAGTGTTCAGTGTGACAAGCTAATGCTCCATGCATCAATGCTTTGTTTTGTTGAAGGCTCGACCTTCCCAAATGAGACTTATGAAGTCCCAGGATATAGGATTGCTGTACGTCTAGATTGTTTAGAAGAAGGTAGGACTCGATCACAAAGAGGCATTCTTGTTTTCGTCAAGAACGAACTTTTTGAGAATGTTAGTCTTTGTTCTACAGGTCGCAATATTGATGGTTCGCACGTATTCGAATACTCAGTTTTAAAGTATAAGTCTATAGGAGTTTTAATAATTTATAAGAGCCCCCATTACTCGTTAGCTAAATTTAGAAGTGAGTTTGAGGATTTATTTGTAGAGTATAGTGAAATTTTAGGTAGTGAAGTAGTAATATTAGGAGATTTTAATTTATGTTTAAGCGCTCTCACTCAGGCTAGGGAAACCTATGAAAGTTTGGTTAGGAAAGGATTTAGATCCCTTTTAGATTTGAAAATGTCCACAACACGTGACGATACACACATCGACTGGGCATTTTCAAATGTGTCGCTTGGCCAAGCCAGCGCAAAAACTTTTGAGACTGTGCATAGCATTCATGACGCAATTTCCGTAAGCATTTCAGGTAGTCTGTAGATTGTTAGGTCGGGAAATTTTTTTATTTTTTTTTCCGCGCGGGGAACATGGAAATTTGTAATTTTCTAAAAATTGCTTATTTCAAGTCGACTCGAAGATCTATTACTAAGATCTAATTGCATCGCAATGACCTCCACGTGGTGTTCCCTGGATACCGATTTTACTTTAAATAATCGGGAGCTAACTCGAGCGGCGAACTGTAGAAGTAATCGGGCGTGTTCGATTATACTTTCTTATTTTATAATACCCGGATACCGATTTTAAAAATTTCATAATACAATCGGGAATAAAATGCATGCAGAGAGTATTATACGGTCGGGCGAGCTCGACTGTACTTTTCTTTCTTGTTTAAAGTTTCTTACTATTAATTGGTCCTTCTACATCATTATAATCTTTTGAGGAGTAAAGATACATTTTGTGGCTGAGATTTTAAGACATTGTTTTTAAAATCAACTTCTTTTAAGTGACTTTTACTTAACTGTTACTAAAAAGTTGTCATTAGCTGTACCTCTCTATAAATTGCAGTAATTTTTGGATTTCAGATGAATCATAGTGAAAAGATAATCACTTATACTCACATGACACTGTTGGACTATTTTATTTCAATGAAAATTTATTGTAAGAGTTGTAACACATAAATAAGATAAAGTCAATAAAATATTAATAGTATTAAAATTATTTTAAAAAATTTAAAATTTTTACTTTTAGCTATCAAAACTTCTTTATAAATACTGTCAGTGTTTTTAGAATCAAAATAATTTTTAATAACTTTTTTACTCTTCTATTTCTTAATTTCAAAACATTTTTTGACAGTGTACGGTATGGCCGCAAATGTAATGAAGTTAAAAATTGATTGCATTCATTATAGCCTGTTAAAATCAGGCCAGACGGATATCAGCACATGTTCATATCTATTTTATAGGATAAAAGTTGACCAATTGCCATATACCCTTACTTTACGAATAACGGATATAAGAACGGTGCAGCTACCCGCACTCAGCTCATGGCAGAGCTTCCGCTGAAGCTAGAGCTACATGGCGTATACGCGATATTTACGAGATATACGCAGTAAATGGCAGCGCTGTGAATGCGCCATATTTCAGCTTGGAAACAGGCAAACGAAGAATAAACAAAAAAATGCTCAACTACAAGAGGAACAACAACAAAATAGATAGAATTAACTAAATTATGCATCTTTGCGCTTAAAGTGTCCACTCGATCTGCAACAGAGTTGAAATTTATTTAATGTTCATTGTCAGCTGAGAATCGGGGGCCCAGAAAGGCGCGAATGAGTAACGAGAGAGATACGCAGTAATTGGTCCACAGAGAAGATTTTCTTCTTGTATTGGATACACACTGTGGGTGTGTGTAAGTAATGAAAATACAACGGACTCGAATAAGCAAATACAATTATTATGCAAATGTCAAGCTCGTTATGTTTTTATCTTTGGATCTTACTCCCTCTCTGCGAACTACAGTCGAAAACAATCGGCATTACATTAAAATAGGACCACATTCACTAGCATAGTAAATGTAATCAAAGGACAGCAAAGTAAGTTTTAAGGGCTTTAGGTATAATTTTATAAAAAAAATTTATTTATCGATTAATTATTTATTGTTGTCTATTGGTGGGCAATACAAAAAAATGTTAAAATTATTCTGAAGTTTTTTTCGACAACCTGAAAATGTTCATCTCATCTTCTAAAAAGATAATACGGTTGCTTGAATTAAAAAAAAATTTTCAAAAAATATATATATAACAAAATAAAGGCTAACTGAAATTTAAAACTTATTTTGCACAATAATAATAATAATTACAATTTAGCTTGAAGATGTCTAAATTTATTCTTTCTGATTGATTATTTTTTTTTATGTACAGACATTAATTCAAAATTGAATTTACAGTAACTTAGCTAAAGCAGAGTTATAGTTTTTTAGAAACATAAAATTAAAAAAAAAATATCAAAAGAAAATATTTTTTTTTTTTGGTTTACGCTTTTAAAAATTGTTTAAAATTTCAAAAATGATTTGAACTCTTTTATTTTAATTTTCAATTAAATTTTGCATGTATTGTTTTTCTATTTTATTATATTGTTTTATATAATATGTTCTTAATGTAATATTTATTTTTTTATTAAACTATTTTATATTTTTTGACATCTTTATTAGTTAGAGTTGTTTATGGTTTTAGACATTATTATAAAATGAAGTGCTCAATATTTTAGTTTTATTAAAGATGTAATATTTTAATGAATATAAAACACAAAAAAGACTAAGACTTATTAACAAATTGACCTAAGTTTTTTATGCTAAAGTGCTTGTGCTAAATTTATTGAATTTTAAAGTTAATTTGCTTTCTCAATGCCAAATCGCTTTAGTAACTAAAATGCATACAATGTATAAAAACAAGTGCATACAAAACTCATTAAAATCATATAAAAAGTATATTTATTATTCAGAAATGATATCGGAAAAAACTTCCCTCTTTCGATATACAGTAGTGTATTTCATATCATGCCTGAAGGGGCGCTTAGCGGGGCTTATAGATTTAATAATGAAATTAACCAAAGATAAAAAAAAAAATAGTTTCATGTACAAACGTTGCTCGATGTTAACAATAATAAATGAAATGAACGTGATGCGGATGCGGATATTGGAAAAAAACACAATAAAAAAATGCATTTCAAACGAATCAAAAAAATAATATATATACATATATGTATATATATGAATATATATAGCTGTAAATTTAAAGAGGCGTTACAGCAACTGAAATGTGCAATTTAATACTGGCAGTGAAGGCTACAGTCAGAAGAGTTGACTGTTGAAGACCCTGTACCCTGTTGAGATGTAGAAAAACTATCGTGAGACTTTGATAGAGATATAAAACATCTTTCGTACTAATCACCGTTTTGAATCGATTGTTCCGATTGAATGTATATCTTATATTCCGCTCCTGACGAAGTTAATTTATTAACTTAATAGAATCACACTTGTTTTCCCTCTTCGCAACCCACTTAATAAACCCTTTACTTTGTCTCAATTACAGGGTCTTAACAAAAAATGCAGCTCCCGATTAAATTTTGACGTTGTTATTGTTGTTTTACCAGTTTTGTCGCCATCATCAACAAAAAAATTGTTAAAAACAAGGAAAATGCTGCTCAGCCATGAAGTGGGCGGTGGCAAAAGATGAGAGGAAAATTTCTGCCAACAAAAAAAGAAAAAAAATCGAATTATATGAAAATGTAAAACAATTTCAGCAACGCATTTGGTACCTTTAAAAAGTGAACTATTTTGTTTGCTAGTGACAAAACCATAAAATACCCGTTGCCGCTTGGAACTTACTGTATTTTGAGCACGGTAAAAATAACCAGCGAAAGTGTTGAAAACACATAATCGCCAAAGGGGTTGGCACTTTTAATACCCTAGAAAACACAAGTAAGGATAAGAATCTGACATAAAAAATAGTTAAAAAAAAATTAATTAAGATTTGTTGTATAAAAAATATAAATATAGGAAGATATAAATAATGTAATTAATGCATAAAAAATTATTTTTTTTATTAGTTTTAAAGCAATTTAAAAATTCAAAAAAAAAATTGTTTAATTATAAGTAATTTATTTTTTTTGATTTTCTTTAAATAAATTACGCTAACTAAAAGAATATTTTAGAATAAATAAAAATAAAATACTGCTCCATTAAAAAAATATATAATTTTAATACCACAAAACATACTATTTTATAAAAAAGAATTATTTTTGCTGGGAATTGGAAACTTTATCAAACATTTATCAATACTTTGCTAAAGTAATTGAATTTTAAGCTATAATAAATTATTTGCATTCACAATAATTTGATGATTAAAAAAAAAAGGAAGTAATATATATGTGTTTTCTGGGAATTGAATTGAAAAGTTTATGCTCTCAAGAGAGTGATAATAGCAGAGAGAGAGAGAGAGAGTAAGAGCGTGAGCCATAAAGTATACGCCACCTCATTCAGTATTCCATATAAAAGCTTGCAATATTTTTTTTTTACCCGCTATAAAATTTGTTTGCAAGGAAAAAAAAGGAGAAAAAAATATATAAAATTATTTTAATATTTTTTATATAGGTTTTTTTTTTGGTGTCGTTGTCACAGTCAATAAAAATGGCGAACTTATCGTTTTAGGGTTTTTGGCGTTATCAGTTATTAAATTTAATAACTTAAGTCCCACGAATGAGTCGGAGATGCCTCACGTTGTGGCATGTGTCCTTGTGGCATGTGGCAAAGCACGTTTCAACCCTTTTGGGTATTGCCTGTGTGTGTGTGTGTGTGAGTGTGTAAAAAGAACGTTTCGAAAATTGCATGAGTCGAAACATTTTTGTGTACTTGCTACATTTGCTGTTGTCATTTGTCGAAACATATACAGAGGGAGACAGAGCAAGGAAAAGAGGGACAGAGAGACAGAAAGAGAGGGAGGTAGTTGGTAAAGCAGAGTGAGAGAGAGAGAGTGAGCAATACAGTTGTAGCCATCGCATTTTGCATTCCTAGCAGGCAAATGAACTCACTTGAATAATCGTCTCTTTGGGAGTTATCTCGCACTTTAAATACGTTGGCGAATTTTAATGAAAACGTCCTTTCAGCGCCAGATAAATTATTCAAAAGTTTGTGCCACTGCCACTGCCACAGCTCAGGTTGTCTTTTATTGTTGCTGCTGCTGTTGTTGTTGTTGTTGTTGTTGTTGTTGTTGTCGCAGCATTTTCCGCTTTTATTTGTTGTTTGCCATTCTTATTTTGCACCTTTTCCGCTGAAAACTTCGTTGTTGAACGAACCCCAAAAGGTTGAAGAGCCATCAGCCACGTTCTGAGCCCTCAAACCATGGCCTCACTATTACCCACTATTGTTAACTGTTTCACCTGCATTTTGCTGTGCTTTTTCAAGTGCTCCTGTTGCTCAGTTTGCTGCCAGTTTCAAGTGGTTGCCAACTGAAGCTTAAAGTGCTGAAGCTTAGATCTTCCTCTCTCTCTCTCTCTCTCTCTTTATCTCTCTACCTGTCTCTTCCTATCTCTTCCTGTTCTGTGTTTGTTTTGTCCGAATAACGTAACAATTTCAAATATTCAAGCAGAAATCCTAGACCTGATGAGATTTCCAGCACAAACACAAAAAACAAAAATTTTATAAGATTTTCTAGCTATTAAGAGGTCAGCTTTTTTCAAGCGTAAGCTGCTTTAGTACAATTAATTCCAATTAGTCAAATGTTCCTTCAACTTTATATTGAATTATAATTAAAAAGGTTAGTTTTTAGAGTGATTTCAGTTTATTTAAGTCGAATTTGTTTAGCTACAATAGCTTTAAATCTTGAAGTTTTAAGCTTTATCTTCAAAAAGGCTTTAACAGCTGATTTAATCAATAGTAATTGCGTTTAAAGTCTCGTTCCTTAAGTTTTCTTATATTAAACTTTCAGTTAAGCTAACTCGTACTTAATTTAATTCCATTTGCCAATATCTTGATGGGATAAAGCTACATCTTGTTAACAGATTGTTAACAATATTTTATTCCAAGTTGATCTCGTGTCGAATTTGCAACATAAACTTGGTAACTAAAATGGCAAAACTATTTGTATTCATCAGCATGGACCCTGTGCTCATCTAGGAGTGTCAAGCTGTGTTTGGCATTTTCGGACATTTTGGGCCATTCTGCTCGACCATTGTCAGCCATTTGGCAGTCCATTAAACGTACGCTTAACTGGCTGATGCTCTAAAGTGCTTTCCCCAATGGCTTAAACTGGTCTTAAAGCCACAACTTTGCATCGTTGTCGCAATGGTGTTTCCACACTTTATCCAACAGCTTCTGCGACAGCTTTTCCATTTTTTTTTTTTTTTTTTTTTTTTTTTCAAAACATTTCAAATTTGAATCTATAAATTTTAAATTACTTGCATGTGGTAAAATCTTTGCAGGGCTGAGTGCAAAACCGCAACGCCATTTTCGTTGTGTCACCAGACCTCAACTGACCTGACCACTGTCTGACCGTTATCCAAGGACCCGTCCCCCTACCCTCTCCCCACCCACTTGTCCTTTCCCCACTTTTCCCGCATCACTGAATGTCTATTACTCGCTCTCTTTTCCCTATCTCTTTCTATCTTTTCACACTCTCTCTTTTTTGACCCTTGAAAACGGAACTCGGTTTTTATGGACACACGATATTTTAACCGAACTTTCAAGGGGACATTAAAATAATTTTGTAAAGCTTTCAGTGCCAAAGAGTTTAACTATTTAGTGTTGTGTTGTAAAAAAAAATAAAGACAGTGACACTAAGGGTTCCAGATTTGTCTACCAAGAATTCTGTAGTGTTCATAAAAATAACATTTTAATAGCTAACATTATTTGCACAGCTCTGGGAGAATTGTATATGCGTTAATAAAAGTTTATGTATTATTAAAATTATGAGTGTAGAATGTTGTATAAGAGGGAATCGTTGACTAGAAAGTCTAGTTTAGGGTAGTGTGGCAAGTTGGCAACTCTTGTGTGAGAGTTGTCGTTTATTTTATTAACTGCTTTTGTAAATATTCAAAAATATTTGTTAGTATCTTTATATAAAAAGTACTCTATTGTTTTTGGAAATCTTTTAAATAAAATATTTATTAAAAAAGTTAAGACTTTTGAAGGCTTAAGATATCCAAAGAACAAAAACTTCTGAATGACAATGCAACCAATTTATAAATATTTAATAAAAATATTTCAAACAAGTAAGAAAAGCTACAGTCAAGCGAGCCGACTGTAAAAGACCCCGTACTCATTCTAGTGCGCGTTTTACCATAGAAATAAGTAATTTTCGAACGATTTGTCCTATGGGAGCTATAGGCTATAGTTGTCCGATCCGGACCAGGATAGGATAGTTAGATAAGTACCATACACATAATGTGTGAATTTGGTCTCCCTAGCTCAAGTCGTTTTCAAGTTATGGAAATGTGAAAAAAGTTTCTTACAATTTGTGGGGGCGGTAAGGGGCGTGGCAAAGATTTGATATAAACTTGATCTGTTCACGAAGCAGACGGACTTTCATTCCAAATTTGGTGGCTCTAGCTCTTGTAGTTTAAAAGATCCAGGTGATCATACAGACGGACGGATAGACGGACAGATAGACAGACGGACAGACGGACAGACGGACATTGCTATATCGTCTCGGCTGTTGATGCTGATCAAGAATATATATACTTTATGGGGTCGGGAACGCCTCCTTCTGCCTGTTACGCACATTTGGCTTCAGACAAACTTAATAGACCCCCCTACTCTTTTTTAGAGTACGGGGTCTAATAATGTTTCGTTAAATTTATAGCCCACATTTTTAACCACGAATTGACATGTAGTAAATGTTGTGATAGTTGTAATATTTTGCTATTGAAAGCACTAAAGTTCTCACAATAATTCCTATATAAAAGTTTTGAATTTTCTTCATTTTTTTTTTGCCCACAAATTTTGACAAGTTTTGTTGGTTTTGACGTTTTGTGTGTTTGATAGAACAAGTGAAATAAGTACGTGAATAAAATGTAACAAATTTATATATATTTCATGGCTGTGACGGGCAATTGACAGCTAAGGCGTGGCCAACTAGCCATAGGGAAATTATGGCCCAATCGATATGAAGGCTAAAAAGACAAGGAGAAAAAAGTACAAGATAAAGAAGTGAAGCAAAAGTAGCTGGAGAAACTATCTGAAACGAGTAACTAGTAACGAGCAGATACTCACACACTGACAGACACACACACACCACACACACACCCATACACACATTTTGAGGCTAACAAATTGGCAGGCGGGTATGGATATATATTTTTTGATTAAGCATTCCCCAGATACGAATTAAATCAATAAGTTTCGGAATAGCGACAGACAGGCCAAGTAAAAATGCTAAGCGGGTTGCGAAATTGAGCTGCTTTCGGTTTGGCACATTGCCCGCTGGCAAACAAATTGAATTCAAAACATTGGGAATCAACAAAAAAATATATATAGAAATATATAACGAATAACAAATAGGTTAGACAGTTTGGGGAACTAAGTGAACAACACAGGTGTAAAGGTAAATTATGTATCAATAAACGTAATGAAACGTAATTTGAATGCCACTCAAATTGGCTACAACTGCAATTGGCTATTTGGCACTTGCCACTTGCCACATGACACCTGACCAGCTCACCAGTTGGTTAACTGGCCACCTGGATAGCACTTGGCCAGTTTGCGCTGGAAAATCGTTTGCAAATTGAGTCGAGTCGAGTCGAGTGGAGTAAAATTAACTGCTTGACCGCATGGCGTGGAGAAAAGCTTCACGCGATTTATAACCCGGATAATGCAGGCGACTTACGCGTGCTCAAATTATGAAGCCACTGCATTAAGCT
The DNA here is from genome assembly GCA_018903735.1 of Drosophila cardini. Lineage (NCBI taxonomy): Eukaryota > Metazoa > Arthropoda > Insecta > Diptera > Drosophilidae > Drosophila > Drosophila cardini. The sequence continues at coordinate 216,108 of JAEIGM010000055.1, read as the reverse complement.
GGTCACACTGGTGGGAGTATAGAGAAGGTGACTTTTAGATACCCTGTAATTGGAATGTGTAAAACACTTACTTATGTTCGATATTAATTTATTTTTTGTTATTCATTTTGAATTTTCAGTGTAATAAATATTTTGTAAATTTTCAATATATTAAAAATATATATAAAAATAAACAAATTAAGGAGTTTTTCTTAAAAAATAAATTATCTAAGTAACTTTTCGGTGCTTTTCTTTGATTCATAATTATTTCAAAATAGTCAAAACTATTGGAATTGGTGAAAGCGTTAAATATTAATACTTTATTTTAAATTTAAAAAATGTAAATAATTTTTCTTTTAAATAAAAAAATTTATTATATATATTAAATAAGTATTCTAAAAATATTCTTTTACTTATAAAACTGCTGAGATAACCATACAGAGGACAGGTTAAAATTGATTTAATAAAAATGGTTTGATTATAAAAATCCAAAAACATTTACAAAATTTTACAACTTTTTAAAATTTCACTCAAATAATTACTTAATAATTTTTCAATTAAGTTAAAAAATATTTCCTTATTTTCCCTGTATTAAAATGTAAAATAAATACCAAATTTCTTGGTCATTTATCATAACTGTTATTTGCGGTATTTTTACTATGAAGACTGAAAGAAGTGATTAATAGTGTTTACGAAAAGAATTCATTAAAGTGCTCGGTAATATATATTACACATTATTTGATACTCCTGACACCCAAAACCATTACTACTAACGGCTTATCGTTTCCGTTCGGTATTATAATTAAAGTAAGAATAACGAATACAGAAGCAAATAAACACGTATTTTTGGTATTTATGTTGAAACAAAGACAAAATGAATGTTGTAACATTAACACTTGCATTCACTTATTCTGAGTATGAGTATGAGTGCGAAAACGAGTATTCATACTCATACTCGTAATCGTACTCGTGCATAAGTAGCTTCATCAATCAGACCAATGAGACAGTTGTTCAACACTCAGAGACAGTGCTGCACAGTGCACTACAAAGAGAGTATGGGCTAAGTGCTATAAGAAATACTACTAAAGGCTACAGTCAAGCAAATCGACTGCAAAAGACCCTGTACCTCTGTTCAGGAATTAAATAAAAAATTGAAATTAAAGAATTTTATACAATCTTACATCATTTAATTAATTTGAGGGCTTAAATAGATGTTCCAAAAGTTTTTCACAATCTTAATATACAAAATCAATTAAAAAATTTAAAAAATTAACAACAAATAAAAGAAATTGTTCATAAACTTTCATTATCAGTTCTATTTTGCTTTGTTATGCTTTCCTTTACAAATCAATTCACATCTGTTTAACTACAGAGTCTAAAGCTGTCGAGTTCTGGTCAAGCACATAATTCTTCATGTCAGACAGACATGTTTCTAGACCCAAAGTACGACCTGAGTACAGGCATGTAATGTAATGTAATGCGCGTGCTGCCAGCGAAAGAAAATAAGGAAAATGAAGTATCAGCCCTGGTCTGAAACAATACTCGACAGGGTCGGTGGTAGCACGGGGTCACCAAAGGATGACCCAAAAGAAAGACAGGAAGTGCGGAAGGGAAGGCGTAAGGGGTAGGGTAAGGGGGGGAGACATGACAACAAAAGCCAAAAGTGGCGCTCGTTCTCTCAGTTAAGTGAGAAAAAACATTTGTGACCAAACCAGAGCAGAAAGAGCAGAGGAAAGGGAGAGAAAGTGGAAGAGTAAGAGAGTGTGAGAGAGTTTGTGCCTATCGATGGGGTCAAAGTTTGGCGAGGTCAGTGAGTCAGTGAGTGCACTAAGTGTGTGTTTTTGTGTGTGAGTATGTGTGTGAGAGTGTGTGTTTGTGTGTGTGTGTGTTTGTGTATGTTGTGCGAGTGTTCAACACGTTCAATATTTTATGGTGTCTCTTACAGGCATTGAACGGCCAAAACAGACAGCCAGCAACTTACGATGCCAAAAGCCCAAAAGGGAGGTAAGAGCCTGAGAGTCTACACTGATCAAAATTCCTAGCTGCATCAATCAGTATAAGATACAACTTTAAGCTAATAAAAATTATTAAAGTTTCTCTAAAATTTTTAAATCCTTGAGCATTTTTTGAAAGCTCAACTTTTTTCTCAAAATATATAAAATTAAAAAAATAGGATATTTTAATTTAAACGTAATTTTCGCAATTTTACATATTTTTTAAACTTTCAAATGTATTTTTTTAATACTTTTGTAGTTCAAAAATTCTTGATTTTTCTGAACATTTTTTGGGAAAGAAAGTGCAATATTTCAAATATATTTCGACCTTTAAATTTATATATTAGAATGCAATTTTATAGCTTATAATCTTTTACTCCTAAAATGACCCATGTTTTGACAGAAGGGTTAAAAATCATTAATAAGAGTACTTTTGTCTTATTATTCTTAAAGTTTTTAAAACCTTCATATTTTTTCCAAGTTTAGCGGCTGAATACTTCAAATTCTGGGTTTCAAATAATATTAAAATTATTAAAAAACGTTATAAATATAGTTTTTAAAAGGCTTAAGATTGTATTAACAGTTGGTCACACTTAAAAACAATTTCCTTTGATTTGAGGTTGAGGTTAAAGTTGCCTGAGACCAAAAAACTGGCCACTGCCTTTGGGCCAAAGTATTATTTCGATTAAAAATCTTTATTCTGAGAAAAAATGTTTCATATTTGAATACTCTCTTGACTTGTTTATTTATTTTTTTGCAGTGTAGGCTCAAAAGAAATTCAGTTGCCTAAGGAAGCTGCCAAAGCTGAGGCCAAATTCGTGTGGCCGCTCAAATAACGCAGCTTTCGAAATTAATATGGCCAAAAGGGCAAAGCCAGGCCAAGCCAGTACAGAGCAGACCAGGCCACGGCAGAACAGGGCAAAACAACAAAATGCAGTCGGTAAAAATTGGCCTGAATTGGACTACAGCTTGAAGGGAGCTTCACAATCAGACAACAGAGGTGCAGGTGCGGCAGACTAAGAGGGGTGAAGCAGAGGGTTGTTGGGGAGGGGGCGATGGGAGAAGGGGGAGAGGTTGGCTGACCGCTGGTCAATTGAAACGGTTCAAAGAACGTTTACACTGCGAGCTGTTACCCTTGCCACGAATATCATTTGGCAACTTCCTTCCCTTCCTCACTTTTTCAAACAATTTTTTTTTTTTGCTTTCTTTGCTGCTTTTTCTGCTTCTTTTTCTTTGCTCTTCTCTTTTTTATTGACGCGGCCATATAAATTTCACGCTGGCAAATGGTTTTTATTGGCATGAGCCAAGTACAGTAGGGCACCATGAGGCGATAGCCAACACTGGACCCCACAAGAAGTTCAATTGCCGTCAATTGGTGCCCAAACCGCTGACCGAACGACCGGCAGACCTACCGACCGACCTACCTACCTACCGACCTACCTACCAACCAAACCTCACCGATTCAGCTCAAAAAGGTTAAATTTGGAAAATTGGTACGTGATTGGATTCAAAGCGCACAATAAGTGCGTCTCTTGCTTTCTCGTTAGACCTTTTCACTTATGAAATGAAAAAAAATAAAATAAAATAAATAAATTGAAAAAATAAGGGAAAAATGTAAAAATAAACAAAATAAAAATTTAAATAAAATAAAAAAGAAACAGAAATGTATTGTTTAAAAGTCGCCAATTGAATGCTCTTTAAAACAAGAAAGAATGCTATAGTCGCCTCGCGACTTTAGGGTACCCGTTACTCAGTTTAATTATATTATTAGCAATATAATATATTATGAATAATATTAATAATATTACAATCGGTTAGGTAATCGACCCTATTGATTTTAATTCAGATGACTTGAGAAACGCAGAAAATTTTCATACAAAATCATATTTACAGCGTATTTTTGACCGATCGTCCCTATGGTAGCTATACGATATAGTCGTCCGATTTGGATGAAACTTAGTCAATATGTTTATATTATTGACAGATATATTCTGTGTAAGTTTCACTTCGATTGGTTGGCCAACGCAAAAGTTATTCATATAAATTCATATTTGGAGCGTATTTTTGACCGATTGTCCCTATGGGAGCTATATGATATAGTTGTCCGATTTGGATCAAACTTAGTCGATATGTTTATATTATTGACAGATATATTCTGTGTAAGTTTCACTTCGATTGGTTGGCCAACGCAAAAGTTATTCATATAAATTCATATTTGGAGCGTATTTTTGACCGATTGTCCCTATGGGAGCTATATGATATAGTTGTCCGATTTGGATCAGTATACGTAATCCCTAGACGTGTACTTTCTGTGTCAATTTGGTTTAGATAGCATTACTAACAAAAAAGTTTTCTATACTAAAACATGCTATTTTTACCTGATTTTACCTTTGTATGCACATAGAACGCCCTAAAGTGGGCGTGTCAAAAAACAAAAGCAAACTTGTACTGCTTGGGCATTTTATCTTTCGTTTGCGACCACTCGGGCCTTTCTAGCTCTTATAGTCTCTGAGATCCTTTTGTTCACACAGACGGACAGACGGACAGACGGACGGACGGACAGACGGACAGACGGACATGGCTATATCGACTCGGCTTGTCATGCTGATCAAGAATATATATACTTTATGGGGTCTGCCATGTCTCCTTCTCCCTGTTACATACATTGCAACGAATACAATATACCCTTTTACTCTACGAGTAACGGGTATAATTAAGAAATTTAAGTCAAATCTAAAGAAGACCATCAAGCAAATCGACCGAAAAACACCCTGTTTTATTATAATTTATATAAAGCTTTTTGTGAGCCAAAAGCTTCACTTAAAAGATAGATTAAGGATTTTGTATACATTTTGTAGAAATAAGTACTTAAACTTAGTTAAAATCTTTTGATAAACCTAAAAAAAATAAACTCTACTAAAGTAGAAAGTAGAAAATTAACTCAAATTAAGGAAATCAGCCAAGAAATATTAAAATATAAAAAGTTTTTTAAGCATTTTACTAATTTTGAGAAGTTTTTTATAGCTAAAACTTTTCATCAGCGTGTTAAGTACACTTTCTGGGGAAAAAGATGATATGATTGTGAAATAAATAAAAAACTAAAATATTTTGAAAAAGTTTTTAACTCTCTGAGTTACTTATGAGCTTAAAATAGCTCAAATTTTGTTTTTAATATTAAGTAAGAATCACTTTGAAATAAAAATATAATGAGCTATAAAAATAAGCTATGGTTACAAATAGGCTAGCTAAAGTTAGCTTGAATTTCTCAGAAATTATGCCACTGAATTGGAGAAATTCCTATTAGTTAATTGTTTTTTATAGAATTTAAATTCGAAAATTGCACTTAAACTGCAATAAAAAAAGTATTTTTAATGCCCAAAAGCACAAATTTGTTATTTAGCTTGAAAAATCTGTAGCTTTTTATATTTTTCCAGCTTTGAATAGGTTTTGTACAAAAAGCTACAAAAGTTAATGTCAAAAAAATGTGTTTCTTTTATTTTATTTAATTTGATTAATATTAAAAATATATTTACTCTCTTTTATGCTATATTTCTGTAAAGAAATTTAATTCTAAATTAAACCCGCATCACCCATTTGAAAATAAAATGAATTTAATTTTTTGGAAGAGAAGTGATTCCACAACTGATACTTACTCGATGTTAGAGTATAAAATTGTGCATGACAAACTCAGTATGGAAAGCGATGCAGAATAAGAGAATATAAGTGAAGAGGGTGGTGGACAGAGAGTGGGAGTGCGAAAAAAAAATGTCTCCCTTAGCGCTGTGAGAGAATTGTAGCATATTTTTTTTGGCACACCACTCGCTCGATTTGTAATAAGAAATGTGTTTTTTATATATTGTGGTTTGAAAAATTAGAACTTTTGCCAACAGCAAACGGCAAACAGTAAAACGATGGCGTTGCTATATGGCAATGGCCCAATACACACAAAAACACACACAAACACTGTTATGCCATAAGAGACACTTACGTATGTGTGTGTGTGTGAGTGTGTGAGTGTGTGTTAGTGTACTTTGAATGGTTATGTTTTTTGCTTGGGCCAGCATAGTTTTGTGGTTGATGGCCTGGCTATAAAATGGTCATTTGTATGTTTTCTTCAGACTCTCGCATAAAGAAGAGAGATGAAGATACCGATAGAACAGGAGAGGGAGAAAGAGAGTGGATGGGAGAGAAAAGCAAAAGTCAGCTAATAACTGGACATTGGTCTTTGCCATTGGCCAAGGGCCTTGACAGCGGCATATTGTCAACATGTTTGCCAATCAAATGAAGACAAAGGTTCCAACTAAAGTGTTTGTCAACGTTACGTATGAGTAATATTTGCATATATTCACTGTAAATGCAAGATATAAGCATATATTTTAACTAATTTAAACAAATATCAACTTTAATTGAAATAAACTATAATATTTATATTTATTTAACTTGGTTGGAGCTCAATTAAATTGCTGATCTGTTTTTTGGCCACGTATCGTTGACACAATTATAATGCCGTTTCCGATAAGAGCCAATCTAATGGACAATCCATTAACAATAGCTTTCGGCCGCTTTGTACTGCCGTTTACTGTTGGCCTTAATTAAAAAGTTATCACAATATTTTTGCTGCCATTATTATGTATAATGATCATACATTTAACATATTAATTTCCTACTGCTTTGTACCCTTTCAGAAGAAAATAACAATTGTTAACTCGACCTTAAAACTAATTATAAATAACGAATAAAATCTTTTATAAGTAATAAAATTGTATTCAAAACTTGAGTTAATTATTATTAATTAACTTTAAAATTTCTAGACAATTTTTAAAAAATATTTTAATTATTTCTTTTTGTATATCCGTTTCCACTGCTTCATTTCTAGGGTATTTATCTGCCGACTAATTTAAATTCGGAATTTATTTGTTTATTTGTTCGTTGCCGATGCCATAATTAATTGACAATTATTTTACATACTGCAAGTGTCCTGATTTGTGCGTGAATTATGGTTGACAATTGCAAAACAGCAACAAATTTAATTTTTCTACATATTTATACATTTTTTTGTAAATTTCTATTTTTTTTTAAATATTTTAATAACATAATTGCCTCTAATTAGATGCATAAATTACGAGGGTATGAAATGTGGATCAAATTAATAATACAAAATTGAAACTAATATGATATGTAAACAATTGACATCGATTAATATTTGAATAAGGTTACTTGTAGCATAAAAAATTAATTTAACTAACGGAAGTGAATCGAAAGGGGAAATACGCACAAAATGAGCTGATTATAACAGATGGACTTTAATTAAATACTGTAAATAAAAGGTGGGAATAACAAGAAAATCTTTTATAAATAATTAATAGAAAGAGGAATACTTTATGGAAATAAGAAAGGTGTTATAATTATAGTTATTAGACTTGTTTTTGTCAACTTTTTAATTTTAAAAGTAGTTTAAGCACTTTTTAGGTCGAAAGTAAAAACAATTTAAGTTTAAAATCAGTAATTTATTAAGACTTTTAAATCGAAATTTCAAAACCATTTTCACTTTTTAAGAATCGACTGATTTTTCAGACTATTTAGATACAAGTCTTTACTTAAATACTCTTTTTATACCAATTTACTTAAATTCACACACAAATACTTTTCTCTAGCATTGCTCAACACTGTCAAGCAACAGTTCAAGTGTTTACTTACACTGAAAAGCAAGTAGTTTGTGTACAAAACAGACTAGAATTCAGTGCAAAGAAACTAAAGCTATAGAAACAGTTTTAATTTTCATTTTCTTCTTTTACCTTTAGCTATAAAATTTTCAAAATATTTTCATAAAATACACTCCAAGTCTGTAAAAGAGAGGGAAAGGGGAAAGAGAAAGAGAGAGGGAGAGAGAGAGAGAGAGCTTAAAGCAATCTAAGGTAATGGTCGTTGGCTTTAAGATAATTTGAAATATTTGTGGGTGAAACTAAAAGCTATATTGTAATGAAATTCTGGATTATGGATTGATAGATACATTTGCTATAGTTAGAGATTGGAAGGAAGAAAGAAGAGGAGACTGAGACAGAGACAGAGACAGCGATATAAAGCTGCCATTTGAAGTGAAGCTTCATTCAATGTTCACCGAGGCGCTTCAATAAAACATCATTAAATCGGGGCATGAAGAAGAAAAAGGAAAAATCTCAGTTTACAAATGCATTTCATTTGAAAATCATGACCTGGCTAACAGTATGGCTGGTAACTGTTAACCAGTAGCAATAGTAGCAACAATAACAGCAAGAAACTGTTTTGCCACTCAGAGCATTACAAATTACAAGTTTGCTGTCTGTCAGAGACTCGTAGCTCTTCGGTTCAGATTTGCAGCATACAAAAAGCAGCTGGCAAAACTTTTGACGAGTGCAAAAGGAGCGCATAAAAAATCAGTCAACAGTGGAAGGGGGAGAGAGGGAGAGAGAGGGAGAGGCAGAGAGAGAGCAAGTGATTGTGGGGCCAACAATTGCAATCTGTGGCGTTTCAACAACGCTTAATGTTGCCTACAACCGCAATGTCAGCCATTTATCATTCAGACGGGCCGCAAAAGAGACGAAGCCAGAATCTCTGACAAACTGACTGTCTGACGGTGGGTGTGGCAAGGGGCCGAGGCGTGGCGGGGTCAGTTAAAAATCAAAATTGCCCTTATGAACTGGCGAAAAATTTATACAGCACTGAAATTAGGGCATTTTGGATTCAAAGAGCACAGGAGCAAAGGAGGCAAAATGCGATTAGCCGTGATCTATGCGCCGGGCAGGTAAATCAGATTTACTCGCAAAACAGCACTTGAAATAAATTCTTATTCATTTTATAATATACTTTTTTATATTTCTCCAATTTGTTTTTGTGTTTTTTATTTCACTCATAAATTGCTTACTTTTCTAGGTATTTGCCTGAGTGGCGTTCACTTACCTAAAGCAAGAATACAATTGGTTCGCTGTCTGCACAAGTTCTTCTACTCAATCGCAGCTTATGTGCCTAAAATGAGCAGAGAGTTTAAGAGAAAAAATAAAACAATTAGTTTTGTATAACTGTTTCATTGGGAAAGAAAAATATATTCTTAGCTTAAAATTTGTATAAAAAATATTATTTTTTTGGAATTTATTTATTTTGTTAGAGTTTAAATTGCCTTTTTAAATGGTAAGCTAATATATTATTATCATTGTTTATTGATTTATAAAATATACTTTAAAATTAAACATGCAAAGTTTAATTAAATATAGACATTACAATTATTTAAATGTAATTTCTAATTTATAACAATTTATATTAAATTAATGTTCAATTATTTAAACAAATTATCAAAACTATCAATTGGCAATATTAGTATTGATATTTAATTATTTATTTGTTATATACACTAATTTTGGTGCAAATATATGTGGAATAAATAATTAAATGTTTAAATTAAAATAATAAATGCCTTAAAAATAACACATAGCTAAAAAAGTTCTCAGATTTTTTATACTCAGCTGAAATTAAATTAATTCTGTTTAACTTAATTTAAAACCTCTTTATTTAAATCAATTAAATTTTAGTAAATATTTAATTCTGTTTACATAAAAAGTACTTAAATTATGATATATTAAAAGTGCCTGAAGCAACGTAAAGTGCAAAAAAAAACTCGCATTTATTTAAATAAGTTCTTTGAAACATTTAATTCTGGATACATTTGTGTGTGTGTGTGTGTGTGTGCGTGTGTGTGTGTGGAAAGTTAAGCGTATTAACTTTAAAAACACTCTGAATCGCTACATGACACACTTAGCATTCAAATGCATACAAAATGAGTGAGTTCGATTTAAATGCCGCTTATTAATGTTGCAACGAAAAGTGTAAAATCAACGATTCGGGGATTGTCAAATAGCAAACAGCTTTTGTGGCCATTTAATTTGTTTTAAGCCGGCAACCATCGAGTATTGTCTCTATTTGAATATGTGTGAAAGTAATTGGTTGTGTGTGTGTGTGTGTGTGTGTGTGTGTGTGTGTGTGTGTGTGTGTGAGGGTGTGTGTGTGTGTTCTGCATGCAATTTACTGATTAATTTAAGCGCTCTAGTAATGCATAAATTAATGTTTAATAACAGTTGCGGGCTTGGCAACTCGTCTGCAGACATTGCCTGACATGCGGCAAACATGGCGTATAATGAATGTGACACACACAAACACACACACTCACACAAAGAGACACATGCATGTAAACTGCCTGACACTTGGTTAGATGACCATATAAATATGTCTGTGTATATTTGAAATTATTGTATAGATTCCCAACTCTTAAATACTACTGCAAACATATCCTATCTAACTATTATGTTTGTCTGATCATCTGCTGTGATTGACATATACATGTACTATATGCAGGCTTTTCCCTGCCTCTGTAGAGTGCACAGTGTGATAAATAACTACTTTTTGGGTATTCATTAATGAGTTGAGATATTAATATGTTTTTCAGACATTAAATATTTCAAAGTTCAAATTTAGACTTATAAAAAGAAATATGATTTAAAACAATGTGAAAAACTCGCTTAAAGTAGTTAATAACAATTAATTTTCCTAATCTCTTTATTTAGTAAGTATTATGTTGAAGCTCTGTTAACTTAACAGCATGAAACTATGTTACTATTCTGGGGAAATGACATAAAAGTTCAAAGAATTCTTTGTTTTCCAAGGAAATGATATGAGTTTTAGCAGCAAACTTGAGTGTTTGTTCCATAGTACAGTGAGCTGGTAGCTAAATCAGTTAGGTGGAAACAAACTGTAGCTGAAATTGTCATCTCTATGTGTTATTGTTGTTGTTGTTGTTGTTGCTGTAGGCTAATTTGATGGCAATGCATTTGCATTGTTTTATTTACGAGTCTCACTCGCATTACAAATGTTCACCCATTGTTAGTTACTAGTGTCTCCGTAACTACAGAAATGCTTTATGAATAACATAACACATACACTTAAACGCACACAAACACACACACACACATGCATATACATATAGGTTTATATATAGACAGTTGACATGTGCTAATTGTGTTGGAATTGTGAATAGATTGATGCCTTGGTTACATGTAAGTGACAGAGAATTTTGTAAATTTCCCAGCAAATTCTAAATTCTAAGTTGTCAAAAAAGGAGCACAATAATGTTTTCAATTTTGATAAATGCTTTTTGGGTTACATCTAATCGGGCATATTGTATATGCTCCACTCGCTCGCTCTCTAAATTGAAATGCTCGACAGCTCCTGTAACTCGTTACTCGTATCGTGTATCTTGTATCTTGTATCTCGCATCTGTGTAAGTAATTTGTTTCTATCGATTTTCATGGCTGGCAATATACCAAAATTTATAATAAATCTGTGCCGCAAATTTGGTACTTGACTAACTGCATTCTAAATTTAAGCACTCTGACCCTAATTGGCACTGAAATTGACGGTTTTAGCAGATATGGTTAGGTAGTTGGAAGGAAATGGCAGTTAAATATAAACTGAAAATAAATTTGATTTGACAAAAATTAGGTTTTTTTGCTCATCAAATACATTTATTTCGATTTATAACTATATGAAAATTTCTTTAATTTACTCAAAAATTAAGCTCTATAATAATGTAAAAAAAAATGATTAAAATAAATTATATTTCATTTTCAACATTTTTTGCCTTTTAATTTAAATTATATTTTATTTTATTAATTTTTAATTTTTAATTTTTTTATATTATACTATATCAAGAATTTCTCTGAATTAATTTATATAATAAAATAAATTTTTTAACGGGCTAAAAGTAGTTTTACTGATTTTACGCTTTTTAAATAAATTATTTTTAAGAATTATTCAAGAAATTGAATAAATTGTTTAAGAAATGCTTAGAAATGTAATTTTTTATTTAAAATTAAAGGTCAAAAAATATGGAATACTATGGAGAGACTGTATTTGTCATCGAATTAATATGTTAATATAAGTTAGGAAGTTCAGTTAAAAAAACAATTGGTAGAATAGTATCAATTAAGCTTATTTGAAAGCTTTCTGTAAACTTAGTTCGATCAATTTTGTATTCATCTGTTATCTTATTTTCATCAACAGCACTTTAATTCTGTACATTAATCCAGACAATATAACAAAATATTTGTTTAACACTTTTAACACGACCATTATTGTATCAGGTAAGCATAATAAATGTCTTAACCAAGTTTAAAATTATTGTTAAAATATTATTGTAAAATTGTTTTTTTATTTAAATTTGTTTCATTAAGCCTTTCACTGAATATTCAAGTTAATTTTTAATACTATTGTATTTAAGTTTTGCTAATTATAATAAATGTTACAAACTGTTCTTTTGCATTAACTTTTCGTGACAGCAGCCATTTCAACTAGCTCTCAATAACTATATGGATATATAAATATATTTTTTAAATACCTTTTAGATGTATTCCCTTTGTAAAAACCCGCTGAACTTCATGTTTAAAATTAATATTTAAGTATTACAAAATTCGATCAATGCAAAGGATTAATTATTTGTTGTCGAAAACTATTTTTAATATGCATAAAATGGATATGTGGATTTATAAAAATATTTTAATCACAACACAGCTTTTGTGTGTGACTAGATGAATTTTTATTACATTTCTGCTACAGTAGCTAGAGCAATCTAATATTATTAATAACTGTCGAAAGCTTAATTTGAAATCAAAATGACAGTTCAAAGGCTAAAAGGCCTGTCACGCATGTAAAATTGGGAATGCCAAAAGGCAAAGGAAAAACGAATTTGACAAATTACATTGAATATTTTTCTTGTCAAGTGTTCAATTTCAAACGCGAATTGCCATGCCAATTTCAAATTAAAATCAAATTTGTGGTATGAAAATATATATGTATATACCATATATATATGTATGGTATATATATGGGTTACTTTTGTGGCCTTTTCAACTATGGAGAGAGGACGACAACCATATTAATAAAAAGAGCAAGGAAATATTGTCACTAACTGAAACTGAAACATTGAAGTTGTTTGCCTGTTGTCACTGTGGTTAGGATAAAACCCAATCAAAATATCAACGGGGAATACAAACAAATACAAAAAAAGATTACAAATACAAAAATTGTCAATTAAATCTAATAAAATGCCAGTTGGTATTGGAAAGTGTAAAACGTGTCGTTGTTGATTTTTAATGGCATTTGGTGCATTATTTGTTGATTGGTTTTTAGTGTCGAGTTTTGGGTTTTTGGTGCTTTTACTGGTTTTGAATTTCTGGTTTCGATTCAACCCTCATCTATAGTTAATGCCACTTAATTAATATCAACACTTTGGCACTTTTATTTGTCTGCCTGACATTTTCATTTGTTTAATGATATCAATTTAAAAAAATATATTTCTCTATCGCTTTGCTGATTTTTATTTGCTCTTCTCACTTTTTCTGTGTAATTGTAATTTATTTGTTGGCACTTAAGGTCTTAAGCGGCAAAATAAATAAATAAGTAGACCCATCCAATTGTGTGTGATTGAGTGCGTGGGTGTGCGACTGGCTGTATTATTGTGTGTGTGAGTGTAATAGTCACATTATGAACAGTAATGGGCCACAAAAGAGCTTAGTGCAAAGCATTTAAAAATGTGTTGCCTACTTTTGTGCTTAAACATATATTGTATACACATACCTAAATACTATTTATAAAGCCCATGAGCTTAATAAGCCCTCTACATGACAACAGCTCACATGATCTGTGGGGGCACTGACCTATTGTATGCAAGTGATTTTAAAATAAATTCCAATTGGAAATGAGTTAAGTTGATTAAAGTTCATGATTGCGTTCATAGGTTTGAGTAAATTTTGAGAATTATATCTGCACTTTGAATGATAGAAGCAAAAAAATTTAAGATAACAAAATATAATAAAATAAATTATAGAAATTGCTGTTCATATAATAATTCCTGCTCATTTCTGTTTAATGTGATAAATATTTTAGTTCGGAGTAGAGATAAAAATTTCATTAAAGTTGTGTAGAAAGCTGGACTACAGTCAGTTGAAACGACTGTAAAAAACCTAAGTACAGAGTTTTTTCTGAACTTAGAAATACTTTAATAATTATAGTTATTTTTAAAAGTTTTTCACGAAATGAATTCGTTATCGATTGATTGTTGCTATGAGATACAAAATTTCTTCTAACTTACGGCTACAATTAGTCTTAAAATCGAAAATAAATAATAAGTATAAAATTCAGATAAAATATTTGACACTTTTTAAAACAGATATTAAAACTAATCACTTATTTTAAAACGGTTTTACCGTTCCCAATTAGGAAAATGAATAAAGTAAAATGTTGATGAGTCAAAAGCTTTGCAATTTTTCGATTGATGTCACATTAACTTAAGCTCATTGAAAGGTTAAGCCCCAAAATGTTGGTCTAAGCCGAGCTCACTCTGATTTCTTAAAATTGCGAATATGTTAAAATATTTTTGATATTCCGTGAGTAGCTCGGCAAAGTCATTGAATGTGCTTTGGTTGAGAGCAACGAGAGAAATTCTAGAAAAATGTTTAAGTTCTGAAAACGTAAACCCAAGTCAAAATCAAAATCCAGCTAACTGATAATGTATCTTCATTGTGCTGGGACAACAAATGCGATGCTAATGACAAGCAGACATGTCTCACCCTCTTTCCCTCTCCGCCTCCGCTTCCTCCACTCTTCCCTCCTTCTCTTTTTTTCTCTCTATCCTTTGGACACTCAATGTGCGAAACCTTGGCACCCAAATCCCAATACCGACAACACTTTTCCAACACCCACAGACACTGAGATATACACATGCCAATGGCAAATGCAAATCCCAATCAAAAACTCACTTTAGCTGCAAGCACAAGCAGAAAGCGTCGCTGAAAAAGATGCAGAATGGTGTGTAGTAAAACCAAAATGAAAATGCCGCAGCTTGGCGGCAAAAGTACACAATAAATTTGCATGCCACACACACTTTTATGAATAGAAATTGTTAGCACAATACCACACAGACAGCATGGGTATTTGTGTGTGTGTGTGTATGGTAGGAGGGTTGGTGGGGGGAGGGTACCCGCTATACATTTGCATAATGCCTAATAATCCGCATATTGTAATATCTGTATTATATAGTATGGCTGCCGCCAAAGCGACGCTTGCAACTGTGCATGAATGTTATTATATCGCCCGGACAGACCCGATTTTGCAATCCCACTTTCTCCGCCCTTCTTTATACCTCTGACTCCCCCTAGTCTACTCCTCTGCCATCTATTTGAACCAACTGTGTGTAAATATTGTATAAAAATTGCAGCTTAATCACGCTTGGAGCATGTGAATCTGAATGCTGGCGAGGCGTCTGCCAAAGTGCCTTCAACTGCAGTAGCAGCAGCAGCAGCGGTGGCAGCCACGCCTCTATCCCCTGCATTTCCCCACTCACCACACACCAGAGCATTCGCTACACTGAGAAAAAAAAAATTTGTATAGTTTTAGACTTAATTTTTACGACGAAAAAACTTTTTTTCTAAATTTTTTGGTGAGCGTGTTTCTTAAAGAAATAAGTCTTAAATTTAATAACATTACAGCTGAAGAATATATTTAACAAATAGTTAAATAATTATGTTTCATATAAATTTTATTTAAAAATATGTACTTAAAATATTGCCTGGATTTATCGATTAATATCGATTTATTTGACAAAACACTTTCTAATATTTTTAAGACACAAATTTAAAATTGAATTGAAGACTCACTGATTACTCAAAAAGCTCAGTCGCACTTATTTCTCTCAGTGTTTGGCTACCTCTTTCCATGCCTGGCTCAGTCCGTGTGTGTGAGTGTGCATGTGTGTGTGTGTGTGTGTGTGCGTGTGTATGTGTGTGTGTGTGCGCGCTTTGAGAATCCGTATTTGGATGACGCCTGCCAGGCTGCTGCTGTCAGACAAGTGTCGCTGTCGCTAGGTATGTATGTGTATGTGTTTCCATTGCAACTGCTCTCTCTGTCTCTCACTCTCTCTCATTCTACCACTCTCCCTGTCTTGCTCGTTTCTACACTTCTGCCACTTCTTAGCCGGCTTTGGCAGTACTCCACGTGACCATCATAGCCGCCATTGTTGCATTATTTGTGCTCATATGTGGCCTGCTCCTTTTGGCTGCCTGACTCCATCTCCATCTCCATCTCCTATTCCTCCTTTCTCACCTCTTTGCCCTTCTCCTTCAACTACTTTTTTCCCTATTTGCTGCTCCTTCCTGCCACTGTTCCAACCATGGCTTTTATGCCCGCAGATTTGGGTTAAAAGTAGCTTCCCTTGTGTATTTAATAGCCTTCTGCCATCCTCATTGCAACTCTGCATTTGCAACTGGGTTCTATTTCTGGTTGGATTTCGGTTTCATTTTCTCTCCTTACCTCTCCCCTCCTCTCCTCTCCTCTCCTCTCCCCTCCTCTCCCCTCCTCTCCTCTCCTTTCCTCTCCTGTCCTCTCCTCCTGCAAACCCATTGTTGTTGTGCCAATCGAGTGCCATACCGTGCCCAGTGTTGCTTTCAATATGCATTTCCCCAACTGTACTTTCCCTGTGTGTATTGCCCAGCCAGAACCAAAAGCAAAAGCAGCTTAAGAGTTATAGATTAGCTTCATCTGCATACGAGTTATTCTATATACTCGTACTTGCTTTCGAAAGCGTTTTTAAATAGTTATGGGCAAATTCAAATCGAAGCTGCTTTTATTTTATTTTTATCATTCTATTATTTAACATAAACTTCTTTTTTTGTAGCTTGAATATAGCATGAATTATTAGCTCTCAAATAACGCTTTCCAATACTTAAAAGAGCTCATGTTGTTTGACTTAGTAGCATGCTTGCTACAATTCGACTCATATCTTATAATATGAAAGATTTCAATTAATCATTATATGTTTTAACGCTTTCCAACACTTAAGTGAGTCTAAGCTAGCCTTTGACTGATTGAACTGCAATTCTGTTTTCCTTGTTATATCGTAAATTTAAACATTTTCCAACACTTGATTGAATTTAAGTGTATTTAAATGCATCCCTTTAGCTTAAGAACTGCAAGTCTTGCTATGCGTTTCGTACTGTAATATTTTAACACTTTCCAACACTCAAGTGAGATACATTTTCATTATTTCATCAGTCAAAATTACTTTTAAGCCCTTTCGCTTACTGCATTAATAAGACTTACTAACTTTAGTAACTTCATTACGTTGCACAAGTAATTACAACGCTTTTCAACACTTAAGTGAGTTCAATTTGGTTATTAATTCATAATTTAAAGCAACTGAAAGTCTCGCCTACCTCAACCTACCACACAGTACTCTGGGTACCGATCACTTCCCTACAACACTCCAAACAGTATTTAAACGCACGTTTTCCAACACTTACTGGTGTTAAAGTTATTTGAATACTGTTTCGCGAACTCTGACGATTAACTTACATAGTCGTATAACAGCCATTATGCAGTCGTTCATTCATTTACTCGACTGTTATGTTTGCTCTATGTGTGAGTGTGTGTGTACTAGTGTGTGTACTATTGTGTGTACTAGTGTGTGTTTACTAGTGTGTGTGTGTTCTGCACACTGTGTATTTAGCAATTGTAACTTTTGCTGTCCAGTTTTGGCGAACTGTCGTAAACCTTCTGTCAATTTGCCAAGAGCTTCAAGTGTAAACTAGCCCTTGTCCTCTGTTCTCTGTCCACTGTCCACTGTCCACTGTCCTCCGTCCTGTTGCCTTCTGTCATATTAATTATCCACAACACAAACACTTTGTTGCAAAATTTGCAACGCTTGAAGCGAGTATACTCCTGCCACTTCCCCCCTCTGCTCTTTCCAGCCCCCCTGCTTAAACTCAAAGTTTGCTATATTCGCTGTGCTCGTTGTCGTCGTCTCGAGTGGCGCAGCGATCATTAAATATTTAACGCCTGCCAAAACACTAATGACAAACACTAAAACTCGGCACTAAATTTGAAATGCTTTAAAATTTTATTTAAGCATCCATTAAGCGGCGCTTTAACAATGCCGCTTGTGAGTTGCCAGTTTACCAGTTTCCCAGTTGCCGAGTGTCTTTGGGCCAATGCGGCGTATGCGCAATCGCAAAATAAACGCAACATAAAATCAAGAAATGCCAAATAAATTTGCTACTTTAAGATGTGGCTGCCAGCAAGTTGAACAAACTGAGCTCAAGCTTATGCTCGCTAGTTTTGAGCTTACTTCGAGAAGAGTAAGAGAGAGAAAGAGACGCTATTGCCAGCGTTGCCACACTTTGGTTTTATTGCAAACTGCTGTTGCCCTTGTTTCCTAAAAAAAAAGAAATGCTGCCAGTATCGTGGAAATGAAGGCGTCTTGTGGGCATGACATAGGTGAAAGTGCAGGACGATAAGGTTCCGATGGAACGCAATTGAAGTGGGTGTGGCAAAAGGGAGGCGGCAGCAACAGCAGCAGCAGCAAAGGCAGCAAAAGCAGCAGCCACCAACAGCCATACAATTTTAATCACATTAAGTTTGCGTTTCTACATAGCGCTGTGTGAGCGAGACAGCTTAACCACTGAAAGTTTCCTGCTCTCTCACTCACTCTCTGCCTTGTGTGTGCTTGTATGTGTGTGAGTGTGTGTGCATGTGTGTCTGTGTGTGTTTGTTTGTAATGAATATTTGCAAGTTGTGCCTTGAGTTGTGCTGCAAACACAACGCAAACAAACTTAAAAACTGTAGCGCACTCAGGCAAAATAAATACTTCAGGAACAACAACAACAAGAACAACAACAACAACAGCCAAAACAACAACAATCCACGCTGCTCTGTCTTATCTCGTTTCTTTTTTTCCTAACATATTTTTTGCTTTCTTTTTTTTTTTTTTTGTAAATTTATTTGGTTAAGTGACTTTGGGAACGCCCCCACTGTCTCCAGCCCAACATGTGTGGGCGTTGGGAATAGCAAGGCGTGGCATGCATATTGAAACAAAGTGACTGTCATTGCGTTGCGTATACGCAACGTGGTCGCCATTCAACGCTAAAGCAAGCAATGAAAACAAGCAAAAGAAGGGAATCATTAGGTAAAACAGCAAGTCAATATTCAAGAAAAAAAGGAAATGTGTGTGTGTGTGTGTGTGTTTGTGTGGGTGTATTTGAATTTGTGTATAAGTCTTAAGGTGAAAAGCACAACGCAGTCGGTTAAGCCCAGATAAGGCACATATAACTGATTGTTTCAGCAAATGACTGAAAAACAAGCGCAACATATAGCCATATTAATTAAATTTAAATTTCAGCAATTTTTTGTGAGAATCAAGATTTTAAAAATCACAATTTAAAATATATTAAGATAAGCTTAAAATATAACTCAGTTTGTAATTTAATTCTCAACAGCTTAAAATTGGTTAAGGGAATAACTATTTAATTGTTTGTAAGAAAAACCCTCCAACCACTTAAGCAAAGTTTTAATAAAAAGCTCTGCTTAAAATTTTAATTTAGAGGGCTTTGTGGAGAAGTTTGAGGCGGATTTGGTAGGATATCAAATCATTTGCAATCGAAATGCGTGCAAATTATTTTAAATTATCAGCACGGCTCACACAGCGTATGCGCAATATGTCCACAACTAGCAGCAATGAAAAAACTGATGGCAAAAAACCAAAAAAAAAGTGAGATAGAGGAAGGAAGAGAAAAGAACAGCAAGAAAAAGGAATGGAAAATGTGAACAGCTGCTGTTGATTTCAATGAGATTTTCCAGGCAACTTCATCGCTTAAGACGCGACATTTTTCAAGACACGCTTCCGTCGTATCCCCAAAAAGCTTTGATTAGCATTTGAATTGTTGTTCTTGTTGTTGCTGTTGTTGCTTTTGTTCTTGCTGGGCCACTAATTAGAATAAATCTAAATTGCTCGTTTTGCGGCAGTCAACGTAATGACTTTTATGCGCATGCTTAAGTCCGCAATTATCCACAGCAGCTAAAGATTAAATCTTTACAGCAAAAGCAACACCAATACAATGCAATACCAACAACAATAGCAAAAGGACAACAGCCAACAGCCAACAGCTAACAGCCGACAGTCGACAGCTGACAGGCCCAAAATCCACATTATTGATACTGGGTTCAAATGCTGAAAGGGTCCCCACGACTATGGGAGCTTTTCGAAACCCACCGCAAAGGCTTAAAAACCGCAAAAATTACAAAAGCACTCGAAGGACGCGCACCGAGTGCCACTGTAAGTGGGCGTTGGGCGGGGCTGGATACAAGCATGCCGGCAAAAAAGATACTTAAGTGAGGCATAAGAAAATAATTAAAAAACATGAAAGGAATTTGCAGTAGCGTAAAGCAAACCGAAGTCAAGCATGCTCTTCTATGTCAAGGAGACCCCAAAAATGAATTCAATTACTGCACATTCAGCAGAGACTCTTGAATGTCATTCAAAATCAGTTCATCCAAAATAAGTCAGCCAATTATTTATACTGCCATACAAATAGAAAAAAGAGTAAATGTCTTTAAATCAAGCACAAATTGTGGTCTTAAATTACAGAAAAAAAGTATTTGAAAGAAGTTTAACAAATATTTTGTTTTAAGAATGTTTTTTATATAAAAGGATAATTATATTTCCCATTGAAATATAAATTTAATTGTAAGGAAAACATTGTAAGCTTTGTATATTCGGCTTAAAAATGCTCAGATTTTAAATGTTATATAAATAATTTATATAATTATTGTCAGTAACATAGTGTGAAGCTTTGAAAGAGTTGTTTATATATACTGGGACTTTAAATCACATTATAGAAATAATATGATTGTTTATAAATCATTTTAATAATAAACTTATTATTTCTTTTAGCAGTGGTTGTATTGAAAGTTGTTCTGGTTTTCATTGTAAGAACTTGTTCTTACTCTCAGTCTCAGAAGTGAATTCACGTTATGTTCTCAATTTTCTGAAAGCAAGTGTTCAAAAATGAACATTAACATATCTTAGAGGAGAGCTCTGTCTAATGCTATATAAGACTAGGAGTCTAAGAAATAAAATCAGTTCAAATTTTGTTCTCCAACCATAGAGTTCAATTTTTGTGCTCAAATCTAAAAGTCTTGTTGTCCATTTATTCACCAAGTATTCTAGATACATTTTTAAGCAGCTTTCACGCCAAATCTTAATTAAAGAAAAATAATTTTTTAATCCGTTTAATCCATTTTTGACATTCATTTGGCTGTCCCACAAGTCAAATGCTTTTAAAGCATTTTTTTTCCAATTTTGTAAAGATCATTACCTCATCATCATTTACTTCATTAAATTATCTCTGCTTTATTTAAGTTATTTAATAAGTGTATTGATGCTAACAAATTTTTTGGAAATAAAATTCAATGTAATCTAAAGTTGTTTAACATTTAAAAGTAGACTATAAATGTGGCAGGAAAGAAAATGGAAAACAGCTGACAAAAATTTGTTGTTTATTTAAAACAACTTAAGACTTTGAAGATACTAAATTTTCTCTAACTTGTATGATGTTTAAAATATTATAAATACACCATGAAGCAGACAAATCTATAAAGTATTTTTAAAAACTTTCAAGAATAATTTTGTTTTATTTTAAAAACATAGGTATCAATTTGAAACCATTAAAAAAATATATTTTTATTTAAATAAATTAAATTGTGAACAACGCTTTATCAAAAATTTCTTGGGGTTTTCCTTAATGTTTGAAGAGTTAACTGTTTTATGAAGTGGTGTCCCAAACAGCTAAGAAGCTATGTGTCTTTGAGGTTCTCACACTGATAATTCAATGTGCTAGTATCTGAGCAATCTTCTACTTTTTGCATGCATGACAAACAACAGAGCAACATCAGCATATCCTTAAGGACTCACATGCTAACCACAAGTCAAGCATGATATGTATATAAACAAGAGGAGGTACAAAAAGGGGGCCAAAAAAAAGGAGAAAAAGGAATGAAAAAATATATAAAAGTGGAGGAGAATATGTTTGTCAGCAAAAGGGCAACAAAAATGTCATAGAAGAAAATATTGTGAAAAGCGGCTAAAGTGAAATGTCAAGCGAAACGAAACGAAGGCAAACGATGGAAACTCAAAAGCAGAAAAGAAGGAAAAAATGAAAGAAAAACTCGACTGACTAAAAAGGCAAAGATATTTTTACCAGATTCGCTTTTCAAAGTCACATTTCAAATCATAAATTTGAAGTACACAAAGGCACTCAGATGCTAACTTGTAGTACGACAACAAAGAGACAAGGTCAGAGAGAGATAGAGAGAGAGAGAGGAAAAGAGAGGAAGAGAGCAGTATAGAAAGAGATCTAGAGAGCTGACTGTGGAGTTTGGAAGACCCATAAGTGGGGTCCAGTATTCAGAGTTTGTAAAGAAACTTAACCGCAAATTGGGCAATGACAACAACAACAACAACAACAACGACGACGACCACAACAACAACAATGACAACGGAACTTGTCCAGTCAAATCATTTTTCCAGTGCATTAAACGACAGGCAGCGACAAACAGGATCTACTCCTAAAGCCAAAGGGCTACCGTACACACCACATTTAATGTGTATGTGTGTGTGTGTGTGTGTTTGTGTGTGTGTGTGGAACACATGGTTAAATATGTAGGACAACAAATAGTAAGTGGATAGCGAACGTTTGTGTGCTGTCCCAAATGATGATGGCCTATCGCCCATTGTCTTCCAAGCCACTTCAAGTGTGTGTGTGTGTGTGTGTGTGTGCGTGTTTTTTTCGAGTGTGGAAATCTCAACATGCGGCCATTTTGTGTGGCCTGCTTTATGATGGCCACTTGTCTGCTCGAACAAATAAAAAACTAGTACTCTTGTCGTACTTAAGATTGTGTGACCTATGGAAAAGATACCCTTTTGGAAAACAAGTAGCTGTGGCTATTCACAGTGTTATCGATATAGATATTTTATCGATAGAATTAGTTTTTTTAGTTTTTAAATACTTAACGCCTATTTTGGCATTGATAGTTGTTTTTTTTTGTCATGCGATACTATTTCGAACTATCGATACAAAATGATTGGTTTATTTTATGCGATATACCTTCAGTTATCGATAAAGGCTTTTGAAATCTATCGATTTCTTTTAGCTTGGCATCTCTGTAGCTTTATGTGCATTTGTGATGGCAAATCAAATCAGCTCTTGAGCTCTTCTGTAAATTTACAGGGTATACATACAGCAAGTAGCTGCTCAAGTGGCCGCTGTTGTCGCTCTTCAGTGGCCGTGGGGCAAGTACTTAAAGTTGCAACTTGAATTGTCGGTCGAGCTATTTGCTTGTGGCAAACTCAATTAAACCAGGGCAACGTTACTCATACTTACATATCTGTAGTACCTACGACACACTCCACTTAGCTCTACTACTTCACCCTACTTTATCCTACTCTGCTTTACTGTACTCAAACCTAACTCTACCCCTACCCAACTCCTCTCTCAGTGGCTGTCTAGAGCTATTGTGTTAACTGGGATCTAGGCTGGGGTCGGACAAAGTTGAATGAACGCAAATAGAACACCGTGCTGACAATTGAACCGGTTCACTCGCACTGATTGTTATTCGAGAAGGTTGTCTGATGTGTGCCAGTGTCGTAAAACGCTAGAAACCCTTGACAAATTGCGATTGAATAGGTAGAAACTTCACCTCCAAAAAATTATATTTATTTTCGACATAACCAACACCAAAATTTAACAATTTTTTAAGTTTTTAAACGCACAAATTTGAAACTCGCAATCGAAAATGTCGCAATCCAAACCAAAATTTTGCAGTAATCATCAATGAACCCTAATAGAGTTCCTTCATAGAGTTCAGGATATCGGAAGAGACAGGTAGAGTAACGATCTTGTCTGCTATATAACGTATTAATAACTTACTTAGTATTATGTGTTATTCACAATAATTATTCCAGTTAACGATGTTTAGCAGTGAGGGTTCAGTTTTTTAGTTTCGTGGGGCTAAACTCAAAGAAACTAGTTAAAACTTAATCACAACTATTCGCACAATCAACTTACATCATCTAGTACCATCCAGTATTGTGTAAAATAATTAGGCACCAGAAAAAATGTTAAAAAAAATATTTAAAAATATTTGTTACACTTTGAACTTAAAAATAAGTGTGAGGAAAAATGTGTGTTTTGTTTGTTTTGTGTAAATAAATTTGTTTTACGGAAAATTTAGAAGCTCTCCGCTCGAGGACTGAATATAAACTGAATAATTCTCAGAGCACAACTGGGAGCTGCTGGAAAAATGCTTTGAATCGAAGTCAAAGGTTGCTTGGATTAGATAAAAGTATAGAACTTTATTTTAGCTTACTTTCTGAGGGACAAAATCAAATTGCTAAAAAATATTTTTAATCAAAGTTACTTAGTTTTTGTGTGTCAAGTTTTCAAATAATTAAGAATTTATTTTGGGATTTCAAAAATTCAGCTCTTTGTTCCACTGTCCCCCAGAGAACCCCAAAGAGAAGCAGAAGAGGGAAGATGCCTGAAGCTGTCTATATTTTCTTGCAATTAATTAAAATTTGTTCGCATAAAAGTTGACTGTCAAAACTGTCACTGCGAATTGATTAAGAGTTTCAATCAGATAGTTAACAGCTTGAACATCAGTGGAACTCAGTACAGTGGGTATGGGAAATGTGATGGACTGAGATCGGAAACAGTTGATTTCGTTAAGTGTAACGATGTTAAGCAAACGCGCAGTTTGGTTTGCTGATTCAGACCAACAACAAATATTGTCGAGCCGCATGACAACAAGCAAATAAGTGATGCATTACAGATGTGAGCCAACTGTCAACTGTCCGAGGTGGAACGGTGAAATGGTACGGAGGAACGGGGGAATGGGGGAACGGGGGAACTGCGAACGGGGAACTGTGAGACATGAGCACATGACTGTGGTTTGGTTCCATTTTAGCAACGAATATGTTATGTATGTGGGTGTATGTGTGTGTGTGACTGTGTGTGTTTGTCTGTGTGTGTGTGGAAATGCAGGCAAATTATTTGCTATAACGTAATTAACATGATTTATAGACGAGCACACAACTAACAGTCAACAGCGCACATCAGTCAGTGTACCGCGTATGTGTTTGTATGTATGTATGTGTGTGCGTGTGTGTGTATCTCTGTGTGCGTTGTCTGTCATGGCGTTGACAGCGGCGACTTCAATTGACAGCTGAGCTGTAGCTTTGATGCCCATCATGCCCGAACTGGACAACATTCTGCATTTTGTCCAAAGTTTATACAGATGTGGCAAATATTTGTCTGCGGGCGAATGTGCTCCTTGTGTGTGTGTGTGTGTGTGTGTGTGTGTGCGAGTGCGTGTTATGTGTGTGTGCGTCTGCAATTGATTAATTTATATGCTGCAGAATGGTACAAGAGGGGGGCGTGTCTGCTGTGCGTTCTGTTTCGAAAATGCGGCTAACAAGATAAATAAACATGAAGTGCCAAATGAAGAGGCCATAACACACTTCAATACATTTTCCGATCATTTCTCAACTTCGCATCAAATTAAATGGAGTTTTTTTTTCCATGGAGGGAGTCGAGAATTTCGGGCACACGTTGGGCGCCAAATTGATTGCACTGAGGGAAAAAAAACTTTATTAATAAAACTTAATGCAAAAAAAATTCAATTTTGGCATTAAAACGTTTTTATTTTGGCTTTTACAGTGCTCTCAGTGCATATTAAAACAGACACCAAAAAACACACACACGCACACACACACGCGCACACACACAACACACGCCCACAGCTATATGTGTAGTAGTGTTGTGCCAATTCTGTGTGTGAATTTGCAATTCATTAAACATTCGACGAAATCAATAAACATAACATTTCAGACTGTGCAGTAAGCATTATATAGTTAGGTACTTATACACGCTAGTGTGCTTACACTGAAAAAAAATTTATATAAAATTTAAAACTTAGCATTAATTTAAGGCACAAATTTTCACTAAAAAAAAACCTTTACAGAGCACATTAAAAATAAATTTAATGTAAAAAGAACATTTCATGATTATGAGATAGGAAAGTCTTGAAAAAACAATAAAAAATCTTAGAAATTTAAATATTTTAAAGTTTCAAAAATTTGGGCATAAATATGAGTTCAGAAAAGTTTGAAAAATAGATGATTAAATCTTTAAAGCAATCTTTTTGTGTCGATTTTAGCAATATAATTCAATATTTACTATATACATATATTTTATAGATGTAGATGTTTAATATTCTATAAGGAATAGCTTAAATGACAATTTTCCAAAACATATTCTCAAAACCAAACAAGAAAGAAAAGTACAGTCGAGCTCGCCCGACCGTATAATACTCTCTGCATGCATTTTATTCCCGATTGTATTATGAAATTTTTAAAATCGGTATCCGGGTATTATAAAATAAGAAAGTATAATCGAACACGCCCGATTACTTCTACAGTTCGCCGCTCGAGTTAGCTCCCGATTATTTAAAGTAAAATCGGTATCCAGGGAACACCACGTGGAGGTCATTGCGATGCAATTAGATCTTAGTAATAGATCTTCGAGTCGACTTGAAATAAGCAATTTTTAGAAAATTACAAATTTCCATGTTCCCCGCGCGGAAAAAAAAATAAAAAAATTTCCCGACCTAACAATCTACAGACTACCTGAAATGCTTACGGAAATTGCGTCATGAATGCTATGCACAGTCTCAAAAGTTTTTGCGCTGGCTTGGCCAAGCGACACATTTGAAAATGCCCAGTCGATGTGTGTATCGTCACGTGTTGTGGACATTTTCAAATCTAAAAGGGATCTAAATCCTTTCCTAACCAAACTTTCATAGGTTTCCCTAGCCTGAGTGAGAGCGCTTAAACATAAATTAAAATCTCCTAATATTACTACTTCACTACCTAAAATTTCACTATACTCTACAAATAAATCCTCAAACTCACTTCTAAATTTAGCTAACGAGTAATGGGGGCTCTTATAAATTATTAAAACTCCTATAGACTTATACTTTAAAACTGAGTATTCGAATACGTGCGAACCATCAATATTGCGACCTGTAGAACAAAGACTAACATTCTCAAAAAGTTCGTTCTTGACGAAAACAAGAATGCCTCTTTGTGATCGAGTCCTACCTTCTTCTAAACAATCTAGACGTACAGCAATCCTATATCCTGGGACTTCATAAGTCTCATTTGGGAAGGTCGAGCCTTCAACAAAACAAAGCATTGATGCATGGAGCATTAGCTTGTCACACTGAACACTTTTAAGGTGACAGTGCAGACTTTGGACGTTATGGAAAATTATTTCGAAATTAGAACTATTGACTAAATAGTCGAAATGCGTACTAAGTAACTTAATGGAGCGTAATTTTTCTAACTCTTCCTGAACAACATTTCGACCTTGGAGAGGCCTAGGAGGGTTGAAATTGCCTACTATAAACAGTCCAGCTGCACTTGTCGCTCTACTACAGCCTACATATAAAGCTGCTCGGTCTAAACCATCGGAAACGTGGACCACCACCTTATTAAAAGTTGCTCCCTGACTTTTATGAATGGTAATACCTTCTGCAGGTACGATCGGAAACTGCTTTCGATCTATCGTGACATTTTCATTTTTCCTAAACTGAAAACTTCTAACAGTTTTTTCTACTGGGGTCCATAATGGATTGGGTAGATTTCTATACTTTAAACGTAATTCTTTTCCTACTCTTTCCTCAAGGAAATCTACCCATAGAAGAATAGGATGACTGTTTGAGTCTAAATCTATTTGCCTAAGTATTCCTGTTGCTCCATTAACTAAGCCATCTGAAGTGTCTATGTTAACAGTCATCATATATTTTGCTGTCGCCTTTAAAATGAGAGAACTACACAAACCCTGGGTTTCTGAAGTTTTGAATCCTTTAACGGATTCTAGAATGCGGGCCTTGTTAGCCTCACCTAAATTACTACCCTTTATAAAATCCTCAGCATTTGAACAATATTGAGTGGTCGCAATTCGATTCAGTTTTAAAACGTTATATGAATTTGTGTCGGCGTTGGAGTGGAAAAGATGAATAGCATCTTCTGGTATTATATCTTCCCTTACAACTCTTGATCTAATAAGCTCAATGTCTGAGGTCGTCATATGAGCGGATGCCATATTATTAAGGGCTACAGCAAATGGTTGGTCATCTCGTTGACGCATTATATCCGTCAACTCGAAAAATTCAAACTTAATTTGATTGTTTTCCCACAGTGTGCCATGTAATTCACTGTAGGCTTGGCTAGAGGGCTGCTGAAAAATCCACTTGTCGCCCACAGGCCTCAGTTGTCTGAGATCGCCGAACACGATGACAGGTATTCCTCCAAAAAAGTGATTACTTTTGAAAATTTGCTGTAGCCTCAGGTTAATAAAGCCAAACATTTTGGCTCCTACCATTGAAATCTCGTCAATAATGAGTAATTTGAGATCAATCAATCTCGAATGTAGCGTATTTACTAGGTCAGCGGATAAGGTCCCAATTCGATCGGACTGATTAATAGGAAGACTGAACATTGAATGGAGTGTACAACCTCCTATTCCGAATGCAGCCTTCCCTGTTGGAGCGGACAAAAGAACTTTAATAGAGTCAGGATTTGAGCCTCTTCTATTATTAAACCTAGTTGTAAGGGCTTGATATATTACCGAAATTAGTCGGCTTTTGCCGACACCTGCTCCACCACCTACAAATTCATAAAACTTTTTGCCTACTTTAAAATTATGCAACACATGGTTAAGGTAAGTTTTCTGTTTTAAGTTTAGGGACGATACAATTTCCTCTAAACATGACGATGTCATTAAAACAGGCAACTTAACAAACTGAACAGTGTTGCTGTTTGGCCCATCTGCATTCTCGTCATTTCCTATATTTAAAATGTTAAATTGAGGATCTATTTCTGCTACACCTAATGCTCTAAACCTATTATCAACATTCTCCTGCTCATTTGAATTACCTAACTCTTCTTCCTGATTCTCATCTAATACTCTACTGAGAGCATCTTCTAGCTCACTATCATTTAAAACATTAAATTTCCTACGATTGGACTCAATAAGCTCCCTATTCTGATTGCAAACCTCTTCGCAATTTCTCCTAATGAGCTCCTCTTGCTCATTTCTCCACGGATAATACAGCATCACTAATTCCCTAAAAAAATTCTCCCTGTCGTGGTTAACATTATATCTCCTATAACGTATTATCCGTGGACTACGTCTTTCCCTAATAAATCCGCTACCATTGCGAAGAGGATAAACTTCGGTTGTTCCGAATCCTGCATTTTCGACCTCATCCTGTGAATCCTGGCGATTCCTACCTGCAGTTCTACTGAAAGTATAATATGCCGCAAAATCTGCTAAGCATAAACTATTTAGATCATCTGGACGGTGAACGTAATGATCTAATAGGCCTACTTCGAAAATGTCTTCTGAGTCTTCAGGCAAACTTCTGAGTTGTGCCCTCGACTTGAGCATTTGGACTCGTTTGTCAGGCAATCCAGTGTTTATGAAGACTTCTGCATTGCTGCTCTCTGACAACGACATCCCTAAACAGCAATAAGCTGCCTCCTGTGCAGATATTTCTGAGCCATTTATAAATTTATGCCCTATGTGCTGCAGTTTCTGCCTAATACTAAAATTTCCTGATCGCGCTTCTTCTACAGCTTCTCGCATAAGCTTAGACATACCTCTTTGCGACTTATTGATGTAATTGATTACATAACTGCAGCACGCATATGGATCTAATATAAACTGAATATCTATGTTGGCTCTCTGCATTGACAAAATATGCGTGTTGTACGCATTCACCATAATGGCGTCGAAGCTTCTCTTTAAAAATATTTTTGGTCTGTTTAAACTAGATCTAATAGCAAGAATGTAATCCTCATAACTAAGACCAATTTGAGGTTGCGAGAGAAAATGATTAAAATCGTTAAGCGATTCCCTAATTTCACTATCTATTGGAGAATTCAAGAAATTGTTGATTTTCTCGAAGTTGTTTTGATGAATTGACTTATTTGGACAATCTTCTGGAAGAGGAAAGAGAATTTCTGTACTAGGAAAAGGAGGATATGGTATACCAAAACGACATATTTGCCTATTTCTAATGCTACGCTGGCATGACGGAGTATGTTTATGCGTTTGGTATAAAATGAAAGGTGTCAATTCATCGTTTGTTGGATTTTTTTCCGTCGTAATGAACTGGTCAACAAAGTCAACAACAGGCGGACAAGAGGAAGAATTGCTAGCATCAAACAAAGGGGCATCTTTCAACCAAAACATTCCATGAATGTGTGGTGAACCCCGATGTTGGAACTCTACTCGCCAATAATACTTATACACAGAATGTCGGCCGAAAATGCCTCCATCTTTCTTCATTACTTTTAAGAGCTGTCTATACCTATAATCGAAATACCTAGCACAAGTAACTGGGTCTGATCTAATAAGTTCTACAACTTCAGACCTTTCTAATCTACCTGCCTCTTCTTCGGTTAGAACTTCCTTCCTAACTGTTTTCTTCAAAATAACTATCAGTTCTAACCACTTGCTTTCTGCAGCAGAAAGCGTTATGAAGAAAGAAGGTATGCCAAATTGCCGAATCATGGCCATAACCTTCTTCTTCTCTGCTTCCCAATGAGCAGGAGACGAGCGAATGCCTTTTAAAATTTTGAATCCCTCATCGAACTGAATTAATCTATCTATTTCCTCATCATTAAGGGCTGTCCTAGCTGTAACGCCGCGGGAAGCGCTGTGCTTTCTCAAGCAAATGGAATAATTATTCCGCATATTGATAAGCTGCATTTTTCTAAGATTATAAAATAGCTTATCTACCCTACAAGCCCTTCTATCGTAGTTCCTAAGCTCTGATCTAATAATTTTTGTGTAGCTTTCTACACATTTTCGCTTGACTCCTGCATAAATCTTGGGAAAAGACAACTCCTCTGAATCACAATCAGTTATCATGTCCAGAGGCCGTTGTCCTTCCCCAGGTGCTATCGCTAATCTACTACCATCTAAGTTCTCTATTGGAACATTGTCCATTAGGGTTTCCTCACCTCCAGGATTAATTTCTTGCTCTTCTACTTGAGCATTCTGTTCTACATTTGGGTTTGCAGCTCTATCACCCAATTCTCTAACTACGTCTATATCTTCTGTTGATGCAATAAATGGAACGACTTCAGATGTATGAGAAGCCAACCATTCCTCATTTATACTAATTTCATGCTTTCTGTAAAGCTCAGTACCTACTAAATGCCTAATTGCATCAACAACGCGAGATGGAGATATAGTTTCCACCATGAAACTGTGACGATATTCTAATCTGCGTTTGAGGTGGAGCTGAATAACCTCTGCGTCACTGAAGGCCCTTGGAAGGGAAGTTACGACATTCGCAACTGGAATTGGCACATTAACTACAGCTCCTTTTATGCTATTTTGACGATCATAATCTAAAGACTTTATGATCATGAACGGTAGCCGCGGAGAAACTAATCTTTCTTCTAAACTATGTAAATCCTTCAGACATTCTGGAAGTGGTGGGAAATCTAGGCCATTAGTAATGGAATTATTTGGTTTTTTTCCATCCTTAATTGAACGACTACAAGATTTGCAAAAAGAATGCTTGCCGTCCACAGGAGGAAATTGATCGGACAAAAACAGAATGTCTGAGCTAAATTCATTGTGTTCTAAAACATATTCCCTACTTATCCTGTCTATCTGGTGAGGAAACCACAAACCTTTACAACAAATACAAACATGGTCGGGGCCCTGTTTAATTAATTTGTTGAAAGTGGCTATAAAACTTTCTAAGCTATTCCTAATGGGTCGTGCCTGTTCTTCACTGGCATTCGCTCGTGCCTGCTCATTACGGGCAGCATTACGCTCATTTTCTGCTGCCCTATTCTCTGAAATGCTCCTATACTGACTTACTCTTTGACTAACACCTCTAGATAAATCTACTGCTATCTGGCGTGCTCTTATACGAGCACTTCTTCTTTGAGCTGTATTTCGAGCTCTTTCAACTAACCTACGAACAGGGTCGTTTCGACTTTGTGACCTAGCTATTCTATCTACTTCTCTTTCTAATATTCTAATCTCTACATTTTGTCTCCTCTCAAAGTGTGCCTGGCTATTGCGCACTTGCTCAATTCGTCTAACTAAAACATCCTGTCTTCTCTGCGATCTTCGCAAAGTGTCTACTACTTGTTCTCTTTGTCTAACCTGTGAATTTTCCCTACGACTACGTCTACGATGAGCATCTAAAGTCCTCTCGATCTGCCTAACTTGTGGATCCTGTCTCCTAGTTGTCCTACGCGAAGTATTAGCTGCCTGTTCGCGATCCCTTTCTTCAGAATTGTTCCTACGGCTTCTTCTGCGACGGGCATCTAAAGCCCTCTCGATCTGCCTAACTTGTGGATCCTGTCTTCTAATTG
This sequence comes from Drosophila cardini, assembly GCA_018903735.1. Lineage (NCBI taxonomy): Eukaryota > Metazoa > Arthropoda > Insecta > Diptera > Drosophilidae > Drosophila > Drosophila cardini. Next base: position 183,759 of record JAEIGM010000055.1, on the reverse strand, counting down.
TTCTACGCGAAGTATTAGCTGCCTGTTCGCGATCCCTTTCTTCAAAATTTTCCCTACGACTACGTCTACGATGAGCATCTAAAGTCCTCTCGATCTGCCTAACTTGTGGATCCTGTCTCCTAGTTGTCCTACGCGAAGTATTAGCTGCCTGTTCGCGATCCCTTTCTTCAGAATTGTTCCTACGGCTTCTTCTGCGACGGGCATCTAAAGTCCTCTCGATCTGCCTAACTTGTGGATCCTGTCTCCTAGTTGTCCTACGCGAAGTATTAGCTGCCTGTTCGCGATCCCTTTCTTCAGAATTGTTCCTACGGCTTCTTCTGCGACGGGCATCTAAAGTCCTCTCGCCCTGCCTAACCTGTGGATCCTGTCTCCTGATTGTCCTGTGCAACGTATTTTGCTGCTGCTCGCGATTCCTTTCCTGTGGATCCTGTCTCTGAATAGCTCTACGTTCATTATCTACTGCCTGTTCTATTTCTCTTAAACGCGCACTTCTCCTACGGCGTGAACGCTGCTGCGAATTCCTAATCTGTTCTACTACTCGATTTTCACTAACTGCCCTACGTATTCTTTGAGATTGGGAATTCAACTCTCGCTCTCTATCTGCATACTCTGCGTCTTCTCTATTTATCCTATTTCTTTCCCTACGCCTTTGAGAACGTGCAGCAGCAGACAATTGCCTTCTACGGGGCATTTCAAAAATAGAAAAGTGTATAAAAACTATAAAAATATAACTTAAAATTTATAAAACTATAATATATTAAAAATATATATAAAAATTGGACGTTTTTAAATAAATAAGAAAAAAATTATAAAATAAATTGTATTGTTATAAGGGGTTAAATAAAAAAAATAATAAAAATTATTGTATATTTATATAGTAAATTTTATAATTATATAATACAAAATTTTAATATTTTTTAAAATTTAAAATCGGACAAAATCGGACAGCAATAACACTTACTACTTATAACAAAAGTAACACGACTGAAAACCGAACAAAAAAATCGCGCGCGGTTTCTAAGTCAAACAGACACGCTAAAACCGCTAGTAAATAAAGCCGCGCGCGCGTAAACCGAACGCGATTCTTTAGTACAGCAAACGCGCACAGAAAATCACGCGCGGTTTCTTAAAAAGAGCTACCTACGTCACAAACTACCCGAGCGTAGTAAATCGAACGTTCGCGGTGTCTAGCACACAGACGTAAATCGAGTGGCACACACACAGACCTGAATCGAGTGGCACACACACACGCACTCACGGACTAACGCACTTAATATTAATTATTTATTATTTATTTAAGCGATATATTAAAATTACTATTCTAATCGTAATTAAAATTAATTTTTGTTTTGTATGCAATATTCGTAATTAAAATCACGTTTTTGTTAAGTTTTTGTTGAAATCGATGACAAAAATGTATATCGATGCACGATAACACCCGCTCAATCGAAACGTTCGCAACGAAATAAGTTAAAACGAATGACAAAATTACACAGATGGGAGTATGGGAGAGGATTTCTCTCTCACAGAAATGAGACAAACACAGTGCTAGTCTAGGAGTGAGAGAGACGGGCTAGAAGGATTAGCGGTAAAAGTCGTTACTTTTGACGCAAGCTAACAAGTGCTGCAAGAATCGCCAGAGCAATAGCTAGATTTGTGATATTATTATAATATAATAAAAATTTCTAATAAAAATTGGTAATTGAAAGTAAAATTGTCAGAACAAAAATTGTTTAAACATTGAAAACTGTATATTCAACAATTTAATTTAAAAAAAAAAAAGCCAAAATCAGCGTTAATTTTCAAGGTATCTTTAAGAAAAAAGAAAATAAATATAAAAATGAAAAAATAATTTTAAAATAATATAATATCATTATTATCATTATTTTAAACAATAAAAGCATGATAATGATTTTTAGGTCATCAGCTTCATTAATATTGGCTAATTGCTAGATCTAGCAACTAAATAGCTTAACTGGCAGCACTGATTCTAAGCGTTGTCTGTTTTGCTTAGCGGCCGCTAAAAGTAACGACTTTTTCGTTACGCCCAACTACTTGTCTCTCTCAATCCTTCTTGCGTTTGCATGTGTGTATGTGGCAATGCAATGCAAAGAAGCAATAGAATGAAAACAAAAACAACAAAAACGAGAGAGAATGAAATGAGAATATTTCGCTTTTGATTATTTTTGTCTTCTTCGCCAATGTTTTTGTTTTGATCTGCTTGTTAAACAGCTGTGCAATAGGATTTGTTGTTATTCTTCAAATTAGAAGTAGCCAAAACAAAGAGGCAATAACAGAATAAAGTAAATTTCGTTAATTTTGCTTTTGAACTTTATTTAAAGTTTAGGCATGTAAAATCATTAGGTGAAGTAAAGGGCGAAGGTCATAATCGCAATTACTTGACATGCATATATATATATAAATATATATATATATATATATATATATAAATATATATATATATATATAAATATATATATATATATATATATATGTACATATATGATTGTCAAGTTATATTTATCTATATAAATTGTAAATTTATGGGCATGTGTACATACATACGTATGTATGTTCATTTGCGTATGCATACATGCTGGCAACACTGATATCGTTGTCTGTTTTGCTCAGCGGCCGCCAAAAGTAACGACTTTCTCGCAACTCCTAACTACTTGTCTCTCTCAATCCTGCAAGTGTTTGCATGTGTGTGAGTGACAATGCAATGCAAAGAAGCAATAGAACAAAAACAACAAAAACGAGAGAGAGCGAAATGAGAATATTTCTCTTTTAATTGTTTTTGTCTTCTTCGCCAATGTTATTGTTTTGATCTGGTTGCTAAACAGCTGTGCAATATGATTTGTCTGTATTCTTCAAATTAGAAGTAGCCAAAACAAATAGGCAAGAATAGAGAACAATAAAATTGAGCATTTTCACTTTTGTAGTTTTGAACTTTATTAAATGTTTTGGCATGTAAGAGAATTAGGTAAAGCAAAGGGCGAAGGTGTTAACGCTGCAATAACTTGACATGACACATTCATATATGAATACATATGTATAAATACATACATATTTATGCATACATACAAACAGATGTAAGGGGATATGTACATACTATGTATTACATACATATGTACACACATGTACGCATGTACGTACGTGCACGTGTATGTAAGTACATGTGCGTATGCCCACATACGGGCAGCGCTGTCGCCGTGCAAGCAGCGTAAACGTTCGCTCACATGTTTTGAATGTTTCTGTCTTGCTTGCACCCATGCATTGACATTGCGTTAAATTATAAACTTTGATACGCGTCTAGCTCTTTTGTTTATTGTCCGATTTATGTGCAACTTTCAGGATAGTTTGATATTCTTAGTCTCCAAATGAATTTGAAATTACAATACTGTACGATAAGAACATATGCCGTAAAATCGACATTAAAGTTTGAAAATTTGTTGCTTCTTGTGGGAAAGGGGGGCGTGGCAGCCCAAAAATTTTAATGACATTGCATTTGTACCATCTTAAAGAACCTACCTATCAAAATTGGCATTCCTAAATGCCATAGTTACTGAGATATTAGCCTAAAACATCAATTTTTTACGAGGTGTGTTTAGTTTTTTGCTCATTGTGGGCGAATGGGGCGTGGCATCGAAAAAAAAAAAAGATTCTTGTATTGACTGACTAAATATCGAGTCGATAGAGACCAAATTCAAACTTGTAGCTCTTACCATCTCTGAAATCTGTTTGTTCATACGGACAGACGGACAGACGGACAGACGGACAGACGGACAGACGGACAGACAGACGGACAGACGGACATGGCTATATCGACTCGGCTTGTGATGCTGATCAAGAATATATATACTTTATGGGGTCTGCCACGCCTCCTTCTGCCTGTTACATACTTTTTTTTTTCACAAACCCAATATACTCTCTCTTGCAGAGAGTATAAAAACTATGGGAATTTTTAAAAACTTCAAAATCACTAAAGAGACTAACTCCAACAGGGACTTGTTAACATTTCAATTTAATGTTATTCCAATTACAACTTCTGTTTTAATTTTTTGTCTTTATTTACGAATTTATTTCGATTTTATTTGGCTTAGCAAGAGCAGCAGAACAGAGTTGCCAACCCACTGCGATATGGACAATTCAACTTAATCAAATGACGCTTGGTCAGCAAACGAATCGTATGCAAATTGAACAGACCTGAATTAAGTTGTTGCAAAAACTTTTTCTAGCCATCAAAGAAAACAAAAAAAAACCAAGACAACAAAAATGTGAAAAAAAACTACAAAAAGTCTTTTGAGTACAGAATTTATTTTATTTTTAGGATTAAGTTACTACTCTAAGTATGTTAAGCCCTGGCATCAACAGTTTTCAAATATATATTCACATTTACAGAAACATTTCATGACTGTGAGAACACCACAATAACTGTCCGGTCAAATGTCAGCTGTTGTCAACTTGTCAGCTTGCACTCAACCACCGCCCACTCATTTGTACCCACTGTGCACAGTTGGTTTGCTCAAAAATTCAACAAATTACAATAGGAAGAATCGCAGTTTATCTACATACGCTTCAATTTTAAGTTAAAAACTTTTTTGGCGGTTTTTTTTAAAGAAGAAAAGGCTGTAAATCCCCTACTGAAAAGATTATGTTTTTTTTTAAATTAATAAAATAGTCTAAAAATATTTTAAAAATTTGTTAATTTATATATATTTGCCTGTCCCTGATAGTTGTTGTTCTGCTTAGGCTGGTCTTACGGCACTGATCTGTTTTAAAACTTTTTTTCAAATTATTTATTAATTAGGGAATTTTATTTCAAATCCTTACTATTTTAACTCAATCACTATTTTTTTCTAGCTAAATTAACAATTAAATTGTTTCTCCCACTGAATTCTATAGTTCAAATGCCAAATGCTTTTATAAAAAGATTTATAGATTTTTGAGTTTCTAGCTGGTTTTTGTAATGCTCTAGAAGTTCAGTTCACCACAGTGCCATTGTTCTATTTGTTTTTTCTAGTTGAGTGTTTTTTGCTATTTTTTTTTTTGTGTTTTCCTTGCAACCATTGCAATTAATTTTGAAACAAAAATTTTGTAGTTGCCGCCGGACATTTTGTTAACGATTTTTGTACTTTTTTCTCTCTCTCCTCCCTCTCTCTCGCTCTCTCTCTCTCTCAGTTTGTTTGGGTTTTATTTTTCCTTTTGCTTTTTTTCAATGTTTTTTTTTAGTTTTTGTTGGCTTGTCCCAATTTGAAAGCAATTTTTTTTCAATATGACACCCCCAGCGTCATATGATGTGGAAAACTAAAACTAATGCATGGAGGAGTAGAGTTCACCATTCGTGTGTATATATACTTTGTGCACTCACTGTTGCTACAGTTGCTCATGTTTTCAACGGCAGTAACTGTTGTTGTTATAGTTGTGGTTGCAGTCATTGTTGTTGTTGTTATTATCGTTGCACAAATTGCTTAAGCCACAATGTGACACTCGGCTAGACTTTGGGTTCTCGAATGGAGAAAGCGCCACAAAACTTGCAATGCGCCCTGCGGTATGCTAAGATTTATAGCTGCCAGTGTTGCAGTTTTCTCTCCATTTTGTTGTTGTCGTTGTAGTTGTTGTTTTGACTATAGTTGTGAGACCCTGTACTAAAATGCTTTCTATAAACTTTCTATAAATAAATATAAATACTGTTTTTTTCATTATTTTAAGCTCAAATTATTTGGAGGTTCAAACTATCTCAATATGAAATTCACTTTCCCATTAAACTATATTTGCATATAGTGGCAAAAAATTAAGAAAAAACAAGAAAGAAAAGTACAGTCGAGCACGCCCGACCGTAGAATACTCTCTGCAATTTGTTCCCGATCATTTAATAAAATCGATATCCAAGTATATCAATTGATACTTGCAACAAAACACGTTGAAACAAAAACATCTGATTGTATGTATACACACACATACACATTTGACATTATATGTATGCACGCACATATGTTTGTGTGTATATGTTATACATACACAATTGCTCGGCACAGCCAGCATTTGCGGGCAGCGCTGCCGCTAGAAAGCAGCGAAAACGTTCGCTCACATGTTTGTATGTTTCTATCTCGCTCGCACACATGCATTGGCATTGCGTTCAATTATCAACTTTCTTACATGTCTAGCTCTTTTGTTTATTGTCCGATTTAGATGCAACTTTCAGGATAGTTTAATATATTTTGTCTTCAAACGAAAGTGAAATAACAATACTGTACGATAAGAACATATGCCTTAAAATCGGCATTGAAGTTTGCAAATTATTTTATTTTTTGTGGGAAAAGGGGGCGTGGCAGTCCAAAATTTTTGATGACAATACAATTATGCCGTCTCTAGGAACCTGGATACCAAAGTTGGTGTTCCTAAGTGCCATAGTTACTGAGATATTCGCCTAAAACATAAATTTTTTACGAGGTGTTTCTAGTTTTTTGCACATTGTGGGCGAACGGGGCGTGGCATCGAAAAAAAAAAAGATTCTTGTATTGACTGACTTAATATCGAGTCGATAGAGACCAAATTCAAACTTGTAGCTTTTACTATCTCTGAAATCTGTTTGTTCATACGGACGGACAGACGGACAGACGGACAGACAGACGGACAGACAGACGGACAGACGGACATGGCTATATCGACTCGGCTTGTGATGCTGATCAAGAATATATATACTTTATGGGGTCTGCCACGCCTCCTTCTGCCTGTTACATACTTTTTTTTTTTGCACAAACCCAATATACTCTCTCTTGCAGAGAGTATAATAACAACTAATACAGGGATTTTGCAGTCGGGTTCATCTCGCGTAGAGCCTCTTTCTCTAGTTGTTACTGCTGTTGTTGGCAGAACAGTTTTCAAAAGTTTTGCTCGTATGTCGGCAACAGAAAGTACATAAAATTAAAATTATCCCCGTGCTTTGTTCCTCTTACTTCAATCACAAAAAGACTTTTAAGAAGAAGAAGCTCAAAAACAAGACGATATAAATGATCATTATATATAAGTATATATATTTTTTTGAAGCCTTTAGTCGTCTTACTTGGTGTCACGATAATGCTCGCTTGCCATTTGGTTAGCCATTTTAATTAAATGTACATTATTCAACTCTCCATTCACGTGTGAGTTAATACAAGCGCGTGTGTGTTCGAGGGCTACTCGAAGAGTTGAGTTATATAGAAAAAAAACATAAGTAAATTTTAGATTTCAGGAAAAAATCAATCCGTCTATAACAAATAAGCGTCTATAACTCTAACTAAAACTTAACAGTGTTCGATTTTGCAGAGCCAAGTTCAAGTATCCCATAAAAATGTGCTTGACTCTCTAGTGAAATAAATTCTTTACACACTTTTTATTTTGATTTTAAATATTAAATATTTTATATATTAAAAATTCCAAATTTTACTTCAAATTTTTTTTCTTTTGACTAACAGATTTTTTTTTTTTTTTTTTTTTTTTATTTGTATGTAAAGTACCAAAAAATACAATAAATTCTTATAACAACACACAATTCTTACATATTAAATTTCCTAGCCTGGTGGGTCACAGACGGTGATTAACAGTTGTTAATTTAAAGCTCTACAACTTATTGCAGAACCCTCGCAAGTCAACATCATCAACAACTGCAACAACTAAAGCTCATGAAGCACTCTTTAAAGCACTTTTTTTTTTATTAACACACATGTTTGTTACGTGCTTCAGTTTGATCTCCACCTGTTTGTATTTTATATTATTTTATTTAACTTTATTTCATATTATTTATAGATACGTGGTTGTTAATTTAATTACAACTTTGTACAGCTGACACTTTGCTGTTGTTTGGCTTGCTATTTGTTGCCTTCCCCCTGCCTTCCTCCCTGCCTTCCTCCCTGCCTTCCTCCCTGCCTTCCTCCCTGCCTCCCCTGCCTGCCTGATTGTTGATATTCATGTTTGTGCATGTTCGTTTTCAGCATGTGAAATCAGCCACAACAATTGCTTTTTAATTAATTATTTTCTCCATTCAATTTCGTTACTTATCTCGCTAATTTGCAATGCCAATTTTAAATGCATCGCATTGTGGCTCCAAATGAAATTTGATTAACAAAACAATTCTGTTAAACTTTATTTTTTAATTTAATTAATAGTTGAGATTGTTGAAATAAATAAATCATTGTTGGATAAATTACTGAAAGAATACAAAACTTAATAACTTCTGATGTTGAAACTTTTGCAGGCATTTAACTGGAGTAGACAATTAAGCTGATAAGCAGATTATTTTCAGCAGCTTTTGAACCCATTTTAATGCTCAGTTTAGTTAATTTTCCTCATTTAAATTTAAACAATTAAAAGTTATATTTGCTTAATATATCAAGCATAACTTTTTAACTTTTAAGAAGTTTTTTAAAGTATTTGAAAGCACAATTAAAAGCTTAATACAGTATTTAAAAGCTTTATGTTTACTTTACTTTACTTTAATTAGAGGTTATTGGGCTTCTCGTACTAAAGAAATTTGTGAGAAAGCTTTAAGAAGCTTTAAGCTCATTGAAAGCTAATTAAAAAGTTAAAATTAAACAAAAAATTTTCTTACAATTATTTAAGACGTGACAAAAACATTTTAAGCAGCTTTTATTTGCTCTATTAAAGTTCATTAAAAAACAGCAACTTTTGCTGCATATTATTTCTAAGATTGTTTGCATATTTCAAACATTTTAAACAGCTTTAAAGCTCTAAAGTTTTTAGCTCTCAGATAAATTAAAGCTCATTAAAATTTGTCGCTAATTAATTACTTTATTCTAGGACTTATTAGAGAAGCGCAGCTGGATTAATCCTAATCAAACAAGGTTAATTCCTTAGCTCTTGCAAATCTTCTTAAACTTTGTTGAGTGTAGACTTTGGAGTCGAACTCAATTAGCCAGTTCATAATTGGATGCAATTATGCTTAAATAGTGTGTTCATTAGACAATAACTAATGCCAAACTATTTAAAGCAGACGAATATGCAGTCATCAATCAACTGGCAGACTCCACTCTTCCCACTCTCTCCATACTCTTCACTCTCTTTACTCAACCATTCTGTCTCTCTCTCTCTCTCTCTCTCTCTCTCTCTCTCTCTTTCACAACAACAAACAACGCTATCGAGGGTAAACTGTTCTTTAAACAGTAACAAGTCACTGGCTCAAGAGCCATCGATATGCAAAAGAGGCTGCAGGCACTTTGGACTAAAAGTGGGCTGTCGCGGGGGTGTGGCAGTGTGCGCGGAGGTTCGAGGGAGGCGTGTCAGCAGCGGATCGTTGGCTGTGCGTTATAAGTGAAACCAAAGTATTAAGATACGCTCTCACACCCGACTATGACGACGACTTCGACTTCGACTTCGACTTTGGCTAAAATGCATTAATCTTGCACACAGTACACACACACACACATACACACACACATAGAGTACTGTGGGTTTTGACATGATGGCACAGTGGGCACTCAACTTGAGAAACTTGCCTTTGGGTATCGATGGCTGGCACGCTTGATGTGAATGTCGATGTGGATGTCGCTGTTGCTGTCGCGGATATTGCAATTTGATGGAGCTGCAGGACTTGGAGAAACCACAGCTGGATATGGGAATGGGTTGGGGGTAGATTGGGGGTAGGAGTAAGGGCAGGGGGTGGCTGAAAAAGAAACGCGCAAGAGAAAGCGGAAATGCCGCCTGGTGAGTAAACAAAGCCCAACGCACTTCAGTGCCAGTTTACGCCATCTTCATCTTCAGCTCTATTTTGCTACCCCTCAAATCGCTCTCCCAACTCCCTCTCAATCCCCTGAACCCCTACTCCCCCCCTCTCCCACTCCAGCACTTTGATCAAGTTTACTTTTTATCTTTTGTGGCACTTGAGCTTTGTTGTTGCCCACATTGGGTGGCTTAAGAGTCAGTAGGAGGGGTGAGAATGGGCGATGTGACTATGGTGGTGGGGGTGGGCGTGGTTATAGCGACTTTCGAGTGGCTCTGCACATAGCTGAAGACTCGGGCCACAGATAAATGCGCAACAAATGCAGTTTGTTAAAGTCAATTATTGTGTAAGTAGCTTAATTCAGTTGGCGTACGACTCCCGGATATTCGTAATTGAATTAGCGCCCTAAGAAATTTTGTAATTGGATCTCAATTGAGGCCATGGATGTTAACCGAAACGTGTTTTCTATACATATATTTCTATATGTGTGTGTGTGTTTGTTTGTTTGTCTGTGTTAGTGTGTGTGTGTGTGTGACAATTAAATTCCTAAAACTCAACTCAACTAAATTCCATTAGTTACTCAAATAGTTAATAAAACTCTTAGCCTAAATTTGGCAAGAGTTAGCCATTATTTACTGCTTGAACTGGAAACGTGGCTAAAATGAATTCTTTTTAGTTGTTAGCAGCTAAAAACAGTACATTTTAAAAGGAAACTGTTATAGTGATACTTTTAGTGATTTGGTCACATTTTTTAGGGACTTTGCTATATGAAGAGGTAGTTTAGAAGTCAGAAGCCACCCTTAAATTAAGCAACATTTTAATATTTAATAATTATAGAATTTTCGTACTAATACTATAATATAATTAGATTAATATTTTTTAGTTTAAAAATATATTTTTGAAACTCTTTTTGATTGCCCCCTTGTAAGTATTTGTTTTTTAAGCGTAATGCTTCAAGAAAAAGTAATATTAATTTAGTAATTCTAGTGAATAGTATTTTAGTCTTTAACCCTTTTCTCAAAAAAAAAACAAAAACATCTTTTTAGACGTTTTCAAAAGTGAAATCCACACGAATTCCGAGACAGAATCAGAAAGACTTTTACTTACGACAAACTTTGCTCACATGCATTTGGATTTTCAGCTGATTTATATACTTTAGCTATCTTATATCTAGTTACAGCTAGCACAAACTTTAAGTATTCTTCACTTTTCTATTTTTTCTTATTGTTTTTCTACTTTTTTTTTTCTTTTTGTTAGAGGTTTTTCTTTGTTGTTGTTAGCTTTTGTTTGTGCACAAAGAAAGAGTCTGCGGATGAATCTGGTTCTGGTTTAGTTAAAAAATGCATGGCACTCTGAGTGAAGAAATGCACTTTAAATACGAGCACTTTTAACACTCAGAAGTGCGACTCAAAGCGGCTCGTGATCTGAGGCCAACTTATGTTGGCTTTTTGTAAGGCTAAAAGCTATTGAAGGAAACTGCAAAAACTGAACTGAAAGCTGAAAACTGAAAAACTAAAAACTGCAACCACTTAGCTATCAGACTAAAGCCTGGCCACCTGCAAAGTCTCGTCACAAGTTGGCACTATTTTTTTTACAGTTTTAGACCCTGTACCTAAAAAAAAGTGATGTTTTAAGACTATCAGAGCGGGAGGCGTGGTAAAGTCGAGACAGTAGGCCATTAAGAGACTGTTTGTTAATGGATATTAGAGTCTGCTTAGAAGTGGAGTGACAATATTGGGCATGGAGGGTAGTCTATACTTAATACAGATCGAATGTGTTTATATCGAAGTTGGTCTCAGTCGGAGGACTATATCATATCTATATCTGAAAAGTGCTCAGCTTGTTTACTCCAGTGTAAGTACAGGGTCTTTTGCAGTCGGTTTCACTTCTCCCACTGAACTCACTTGTAATATTTACGTTTAATTCTTAAGGTGCTTTCTCCTAATGAATGGCTTTTGTCAAATCCTAAAAGTATGCAATGGTTTATTCCCAGAAATGTCCAGAACAAATGGGCGTAAATAGACAAATTAATTATTTAAAAGTTTTCTGCTTCGTTTGATCAATGGGATTCCAGTTTCAAATGTGGGTTTTTCCATTAAAATTGTCAACAAATTATTTCTCTTTCGTGGAGTTTAACATTTGGCTGACAATTTCCGAGATTATGCCAAGAGAAAACAGACATAAGCTGAACTATAATTTATTCAGTACATGTATTTAGCTCAGAAAAACAAAATATATATATATATATAGTATATCACTTCATTGACAATTTCTGAGAAATATTCCATTTATAGCAAACTCAATTTATCTGATTATCTTTCTGCCTTCCCTTTGGCTTTCCAACATACTTGATATTCTCATCTCGCATACGTTAGTTTTCCGCTTTTCCTTTTCTGTTTTTATTTTGCCACTTTTTCCAGTAACAGCCTGTTGCTCAAACAACAACCAAAAGGAAAGTAAACTGCAGCTCATTAGTCTGTGTCCCGAAATACCAAAAATATATACGATTATATTGATAAAGCAATGCGAATTAATTCAATATTTGGCCGCATAAATTACACTCAAACAAACGAATGACTGAATGACTGAATGAATGGTCTGAGTGCATCAATAAATCTTTTTTTTTCCCCCTTTTTCTTGTTTTTATTTATTTATATAAACTCGTAGCGTTTACCTGACTATCTCTGGGTGTCTGTCTGTCTGTCTGTCTGTCTGTTCAGCTGTCTGATTTGGCTAACTGTGATGAAATATTACACTTCATATGGCGTGCATTTTATTTGGCCATAATAAGCCAAAAATTGTGATAAATTTATCACAGACTGTGGAAACTCTAAGCAGTGTTGCCAACATTAGGTGGGCAAAAAAAAGCTAGTTATACCCGTTACTCGTAGAGTAAAAGGGTATATTGTATTCGTTGCAATGTATGTAACAGGGAGAAGGAGACATGGCAGACCCCATAAAGTATATATATTCTTGATCAGCATGACTAGCCGAGTCGATATAGCCATGTCCGTCTGTCCGTCTGTCCGTCTGTCCGTCCGTCCGTCCGTCCGTCTGTCCGTCTGTCCGTCTGTCCGTCTGTCCGTCTGTGTGAACAAAAGGATCTCAGAGACTATAAGAGCTAGAAAGGCCCGAGTGGTCGCAAACGAAAGATAAAATGCCCAAGCAGTACAAGTTTGCTTTTGTTTTTTGACACGCCCACTTTAGGGCGTTCTATGTGCATACAAAGGTAAAAATAGCATGTTTTAGTATAGAAAACTTTTTTTTTTTAGTAATGCTATCTAAACCAAATTGACACAGAAAGTACACGTCTAGGGATTACGTATACTGACCAAGTTTGATCCAAATCGGACAACTATATCATATAGCTCCCATAGGGACAATCGGTCAAAAATACGCTCCAAATATGAATTTATATGAACAACTTTTTGCGTTGGCCAACCAATCGAAGTGAAACTTACACAGAATATATCTGTCAATAATATAAACATATTGACTAAGTTTGATCCAAATCGGACGACTATATCGTATAGCTCCCATAGGGACGATCGGTCAAAAATACGCTGTAAATATGATTTTGTATGAAAATTTTCTGCGTTTCTCAAGTCATCTGAATTAAAATCAATAGGGTCGATTACCTAACCGATTGTAATATTATTAATATTATTAATAATATATTATATTGTTAATAATATAATTAAACTGAGTAACGGGTATCCTAAAGTCGCGAGGCGACTATAGCATTCTTTCTTGTTTTATAATTAAGTGTGTAGAAGTGCCTGAAAAAAAGAACACCTAAACGCCACGATCCTCATCATCTTATAACTATCCTCACCAAATTTGATTCGGATCGGACAACAATAACCTATAGCTCCCATAGGACAAATCGGTCGTAAACTTGTGATGGGAAAATGCTCAATAGAATGATAACAGGGTCTTTTACAGTCGGCTCGCTCGACTGTAGCCTTTTATACATGTTTCTTTTCTTAAAATTTTAGCCATAAGTCAGCTAAAAGAGCAGCACTGCTGCCAACTCCAACTGCAACTCAAACTCAAACCAATATCAATTCTAGCCTCAAACCAAACGTCAGGTGTATGTCCATTCATATTGCCATCATGACTACATATATGCATATAGTATTATATATATATCGATAGCTTATACATCAAAATATATGTTTATATAGGACTGAGTTATATTTCAATTCAGATTTACTTAAATAATTCATCAAGTCGACAGTTGCCTTATTTTATTTTATTTTCTTCTTTATTTTTTGCACTTTGTTTTACGCCGATTCTCTATGAATATACCCTGTAGCACTTCGAATGGTAATGGGTATATGCATGTTATCAATAAATCATGTGTGCAGCGTTATTGCGGGGTATCTATAAGTTGTTCAAGTGTTGTTTTCAGTTAGTTTGGTTGATTTGTATATTTTGTTTTGGCTTTCTCGTTGAGACTGTTGAATTATTGATATGTCTGCTGTAGGTATCAGCGTGTATGAGTGTGTGTGTGTGTGTGTGTGTGTGTGTGTGTGTGTGTGTGTATGGTTGGGTGTGCGTGTGTGTGTGTGTGTGTGTGCTTAGTGGACTGCGAGGATTCCAGTTGTGAGTGCCTTGCATAATTCATTATGTATTTTTGCGCTCACATACAATCCGTCGCCCACTTTGACTGCCAAGCCCTCTCCATGCCACGCCCCCCTTTACTGATATATACTATACGCCCGTTTAGGCATATAAAACATAATAAATTCTTGCTCAATTTTTGTTAGTGGATTATGCCATATAACACACTTTGGCCCAGAGTTTTTAGCATAATAAAGTAGCTAACTGTAAAAAGGGCTGCTCAGGAGTAAAGCGGGATTTATTTTGGATGGACTCCGAGAGTGAGAGTGTGTGCGAGAGAGAGAGGAGAGTGTTTCAGCCTTATGCATCATCGTAGATAAGCAAACAGCGACAACAACAACACGTTGAAATGTTCCATCAGATTTGTCCATATAAAAATAAAAGAGCTGCATCTACTTAGACTGAATATATGATTCACAATTTCCAACCGGGTATTATAGCAGTTAAATGGAAGTGCCCTGATGATGGGGAGGGGTACGGAATCGGAGGGATTTTATCGTATATATCATGACACTGCATAGATATCTCATGTACCGTGTACCTTCAGAGAAAACTCGTTAGACTGAAAGGGGGACGGAGCTACAGAGGAAGCTTCAGAGAGAGCGAGAGAGAGAGAGCTAGTCACCCAGTAGTATGAGTAATTGATTTCCCCTTCTGCTACCTCAAAAGCTGTTGAGTAATGATGTTCCAACATGTTCCAAGTACTCATGCACTCAACCAAGTATTTATTTTATTAGTTTTCAAGTTGTTTGCCATTCAATGCTTCCACTAATTAGATTATTTTGCTAATTTGCCAACAATATTCCCAAAGTATTTGCGAACTTAAGTGCATTAATATACACTCAAATAAATAAAATAACTGCTTCTCAATTAAAACATAAAATTATGTTGCTTTAAACAATTTAATAAAATTGCAGAAACTACATGTTTTATAAACAGACTTAGAAGTTTTATTTTTAAACAAAATCTGCTATATTTGTCATTTTCTGATCATAGGAATTTTGAACTTATTTTAGCAAAGGAATGTTTTTAAAAAAAGCTTTTTGTTTCTTTATTTATTTTGTTGTACTTTTTCTTAAAAAATATAATAATGGAAACATCTTCGATGCTCAAAAATGATTTCTTAGGATCTTCAACATTTTTATCGCTTTATAGAATTTAAATATTTTAATACAGAAAATTGTTTTTTTCCTTATTTAATTTTAAAGGAATTGATGTCATATTTTCTTTCTTTCTGAAGTGAAATTTCTTTAAACTAGAAGTCTTGGGACTACTTTAATGAAATAAATTATTTTATTTTTTAATATACTAATATATTGTTGTGTGAATGTGCTATTCAAACAATTAAAACTTTTATATTATATTAATAATTTTGTTGATATTATTACTCTGCATTTATTCAACGAGGGGTTTGTACTTGAAATGATTTTCTAAACCAGCTTAAGTATATTTATATAAGATGAGATTTTTTCAGTATTCATAATTAGCTGTAGCGCCATGTGAGACAACTCAGTTGCAACACACGTAAGGATTTATCTGTGCTTCTATGCATACACCCTGTGCACCCATACACCCTGTGCACCCATTGAAAAACTTGCAACCATTCATTTATCATGCATTCAACAAATTCTCTCCAATTAAAAGCCAAATGATTTCAATTTGCAACTAATCAGATTATTGGCAATTTGCAATCTTTAATCCTGAAACTCGAATATTTGTCAAAGAGCTAAAAGTTTTTATACAAAACTTTTTAATACCCTGTATAGAACAGTTGCAGTTTCCTTTGATTGCTGCACTGCTCAGAAACAGTTGAGTTTTGCTTGGCTAATGACGTCACAAACTCTGACTGACTGACTGACTGACTGCTCTGGCCAGAGACTGATAACAACAACAAGTACAGGAAGAAGAAGAAGAAGAAGAAGAAGAAGAAGAAGAAGAAGAAGAACTATGACTACAACAACAAGTTTAAGTTGGCCATAAGTCTGTGCTGTCCCCGCTGTGGCATAAAGTCTAATTGGCTGAAATGTCTGTCCAGTCAACGATGGCAACTTTGTTTCGCCCTTCAGTGCAATTTGTACTTTTTGCTATTGTTGTTGTTGTTGTTGTTGTTGTTACTCGAGTTGTTGTTGTTGTTGTTCGCATTTCGTTGCACAAAGAAAGTTGTTTACGCAAAAATGTTGCGCGTTGCATTTGCCAATGCCACACGCTTTCCAAGAAGCAACAAAGACGACAACGATGATGATGATAATGATGATGATGATGATTATGTTGCTGCTGATGATGTTGCTGTTCATCATGTTGTTGCTGATGACGACAACAGCAACTGAAATCCAAATCAAAAACAAATCTTGTTACGACAAATTTCAGCTACTGTGCGACCAAGTAGAACAAAGACTACCGTCGAGACCCAAGCGGGAGTGGGTAAAAAAAAGGGGGCGTGGTTCAAGGGCTGGAATGCGATGCACTGCAAAGCGATGCGGTTGTAGCTCAGTGCGGTTGTTAAATGTCTTGCTGCACAAAACAGAAAACTGTGCACGGCTTAACACAATGCCAGGTCCTTTAGTTCCTGCTGCTCGACTGCTCGGTAAAACTCAACACAACTAAACACGACTCGCCTCCTCTCGTCTCGTCTGGACTCAACGGCTCGACAGTTTGCCAGCTCAACTGCTTGGATGGACATCGTGTTACACTAATTTGCTTAAAGGCAGCCGCGAACTCAGCGGACTCGTGAAACTCAACTTCAAATGACATTTAAAGTGCAGTGAAAAGTCGCTAACTAGCACGCCAAAGTGCAATACAACAAACTAGCCAAAAAATATGAACAAAAAAAAAAAACCGAAAAGAATTATTGTTTTACTTTATTACGCTGAAGCTTTGATACTCTATCGGCAGTAAAAAAGTATTTAAAATTTAGATTAAATTAATTTGAATGTGTCAGAGGTAAGAAAAATATATATGTCGATATATTGATAGCTATTATGTCCCCCTTTTCCATGTTTTAAATATCAATATATTGTGAAGCAGAAACATTTATTTTTGAGACACATTTTATCTCAGTTTCAATTTCATACTGCTCAAAACTTAATGTCCAAATGCTATAATATATAAATAACAATTTCATTTCTTTTTTAACATTTTTAAGCTAAACATTTTGTACTCTCAGTCGGATTTTCTTAAAGATCACAATGCTCAACGTGTAGCTCGAAAACCCTTCGTTAAAGTATACAAAACTAGAGTCAGAAATGAAATGCAAATACTATTTTACAAAGCAGAATAAGTGCTGAACAATGCAATACGCAGACGGATTGTCGGTAGGAGGCGACACTCCCCCTCCATCAGCAGCCAACTCACTCCCCACGACGATTTCCAAACTCAAACCCGAAAAACGTTTGTTGGCCAAGCAAAAAAAGCTACGAACAAAAATTGTGTGCATTGTTGTACTTGTTGTCGCATGTCGAGTGTTTTTGGCTGCTGTTGACGCAAAGTCTTTGCCCCCACACACACACACACACACACACACACAGACACAGAGCGGTCTATAACGACACGAACAGGCCAAAAAACACAGCCAGGCGAGAGAGGAAACTGAAGCTAAGAAAAACACACACAAAACTAACTGACGATTGCCTTAGAGGCACAAAATGCGTGCATTCAACTGCAACTTGCAGTTTCTTCTTGAGCTTCTAACTCACGTTACAATTTTTTTGAAGACTATTTGTCGTTGGTCTCTCTGTGTGTGTTTGTGTGTGTTTGTATGTCTCAAGACTTTTTATGGCAAATTGAGTCAATTTCCTGAACGTCATTGTGCACACAGTGCCGTCTGTCGTTTGTCGTCTGTCGTCTGTCGCTTACTTTCTGTCTGTCTGTGTGCAACTTTCATCAACTAATCAATTGTCACAGAAGCATTTCAAAATAGCTCTTAGCTCTGTTCTTTAACACATACACACACACACACACATACATATAAACCCACATGCGTATGTATGTGTATGTTGAGTGCCTGGCATTTAATGTCCTTTAGCATTGATGTCGTTTTTATTTCTTCATCTTGGGTATTATTTACGCTTCTTTTTCTCCATTTCTTTCGTTCTTTCGTTCTCTTTTTTGTGGGTTGCTTTTTATACTCTCTGCAAGAGAGAGTATATTGGGTTTGTGAAAAAAAAAAGTATGTAACAGGCAGAAGGAGGCGTGGCAGACCCCATAAAGTATATATATTCTTGATCAGCATCACAAGCCGAGTCGATATAGCCATGTCCGTCTGTCCGTCTGTCTGTCCGTCTGTCCGTCTGTCCGTCTGTCCGTCTGTCCGTCTGTCCGTATGAACAAACAGATTTCAGAGATGGTAAGAGCTACAAGTTTGAATTTGGTCTCTATCGACTCGATATTTAGTCAGTCAATACAAGAATCTTTTTTTTTTTTCGATGCCACGCCCCATTCGCCCACAATGAGCAAAAAACTAAACACACCTCGTAAAAAATTGATGTTTTAGGCTAATATCTCAGTAACTATGGCATTTAGGAATGCCAATTTTGATAGGTAGGTTCTTTAAGATGGTACAAATGCAATGTCATTAAAATTTTTGGGCTGCCACGCCCCCCTTTCCCACAAGAAGCAACAAATTTTCAAACTTTAATGTCGATTTTACGGCATATGTTCTTATCGTACAGTATTGTAATTTCAAATTCATTTGGAGACTAAGAATATCAAACTATCCTGAAAGTTGCACATAAATCGGACAATAAACAAAAGAGCTAGACGCGTATCAAAGTTTATAATTTAACGCAATGTCAATGCATGGGTGCAAGCAAGACAGAAACATTCAAAACATGTGAGCGAACGTTTACGCTGCTTGCACGGCGACAGCGCTGCCCGTATGTGGGCATACGCACATGTACTTACATACACGTGCACGTACGTACATGCGTACATGTGTGTACATATGTATGTAATACATAGTATGTACATATCCCCTTACATCTGTTTGTATGTATGCATAAATATGTATGTATTTATACATATGTATTCATATATGAATGTGTCATGTCAAGTTATTGCAGCGTTAACACCTTCGCCCTTTGCTTTACCTAATTCTCTTACATGCCAAAACATTTAATAAAGTTCAAAACTACAAAAGTGAAAATGCTCAATTTTATTGTTCTCTATTCTTGCCTATTTGTTTTGGCTACTTCTAATTTGAAGAATACAGACAAATCATATTGCACAGCTGTTTAGCAACCAGATCAAAACAATAACATTGGCGAAGAAGACAAAAACAATTAAAAGAGAAATATTCTCATTTCGCTCTCTCTCGTTTTTGTTGTTTTTGTTCTATTGCTTCTTTGCATTGCATTGTCACTCACACACATGCAAACACTTGCAGGATTGAGAGAGACAAGTAGTTAGGAGTTGCGAGAAAGTCGTTACTTTTGGCGGCCGCTGAGCAAAACAGACAACGATATCAGTGTTGCCAGCATGTATGCATACGCAAATGAACATACATACGTATGTATGTACACATGCCCATAAATTTACAATTTATATAGATAAATATAACTTGACAATCATATATGTACATATATATATATATATATATATATTTATATATATATATATATATTTATATATATATATATATATATATATATTTATATATATATATGCATGTCAAGTAATTGCGATTATGACCTTCGCCCTTTACTTCACCTAATGATTTTACATGCCTAAACTTTAAATAAAGTTCAAAAGCAAAATTAACGAAATTTACTTTATTCTGTTATTGCCTCTTTGTTTTGGCTACTTCTAATTTGAAGAATAACAACAAATCCTATTGCACAGCTGTTTAACAAGCAGATCAAAACAAAAACATTGGCGAAGAAGACAAAAATAATCAAAAGCGAAATATTCTCATTTCATTCTCTCTCGTTTTTGTTGTTTTTGTTTTCATTCTATTGCTTCTTTGCATTG
This sequence comes from Drosophila cardini, assembly GCA_018903735.1. Lineage (NCBI taxonomy): Eukaryota > Metazoa > Arthropoda > Insecta > Diptera > Drosophilidae > Drosophila > Drosophila cardini. Next base: position 163,451 of record JAEIGM010000055.1, on the reverse strand, counting down.
CATTGCCACATACACACATGCAAACGCAAGAAGGATTGAGAGAGACAAGTAGTTGGGCGTAACGAAAAAAGTCGTTACTTTTAGCGGCCGCTAAGCAAAACAGACAACGCTTAGAATCAGTGCTGCCAGTTAAGCTATTTAGTTGCTAGATCTAGCAATTAGCCAATATTAATGAAGCTGATGACCTAAAAATCATTATCATGCTTTTATTGTTTAAAATAATGATAATAATGATATTATATTATTTTAAAATTATTTTTTCATTTTTATATTTATTTTCTTTTTTCTTAAAGATACCTTGAAAATTAACGCTGATTTTGGCTTTTTTTTTTTTAAATTAAATTGTTGAATATACAGTTTTCAATGTTTAAACAATTTTTGTTCTGACAATTTTACTTTCAATTACCAATTTTTATTAGAAATTTTTATTATATTATAATAATATCACAAATCTAGCTATTGCTCTGGCGATTCTTGCAGCACTTGTTAGCTTGCGTCAAAAGTAACGACTTTTACCGCTAATCCTTCTAGCCCGTCTCTCTCACTCCTAGACTAGCACTGTGTTTGTCTCATTTCTGTGAGAGAGAAATCCTCTCCCATACTCCCATCTGTGTAATTTTGTCATTCGTTTTAACTTATTTCGTTGCGAACGTTTCGATTGAGCGGGTGTTATCGTGCATCGATATACATTTTTGTCATCGATTTCAACAAAAACTTAACAAAAACGTGATTTTAATTACGAATATTGCATACAAAACAAAATTAATTTTAATTACGATTAGAATAGTAATTTTAATATATCGCTTAAATAAATAATAAATAATTAATATTAAGTGCGTTAGTCCGTGAGTGCGTGTGTGTGTGCCACTCGATTCAGGTCTGTGTGTGTGCCACTCGATTTACGTCTGTGTGCTAGACACCGCGAACGTTCGATTTACTACGCTCGGGTAGTTTGTGACGTAGGTAGCTCTTTTTAAGAAACCGCGCGTGATTTTCTGTGCGCGTTTGCTGTACTAAAGAATCGCGTTCGGTTTACGCGCGCGCGGCTTTATTTACTAGCGGTTTTAGCGTGTCTGTTTGACTTAGAAACCGCGCGCGATTTTTTTGTTCGGTTTTCAGTCGTGTTACTTTTGTTATAAGTAGTAAGTGTTATTGCTGTCCGATTTTGTCCGATTTTAAATTTTAAAAAATATTAAAATTTTGTATTATATAATTATAAAATTTACTATATAAATATACAATAATTTTTATTATTTTTTTTATTTAACCCCTTATAACAATACAATTTATTTTATAATTTTTTCTTATTTATTTAAAAACGTCCAATTTTTATATATATTTTTAATATATTATAGTTTTATAAATTTTAAGTTATATTTTTATAGTTTTTATACACTTTTCTATTTTTGAAATGCCCCGTAGAAGGCAATTGTCTGCTGCTGCACGTTCTCAAAGGCGTAGGGAAAGAAATAGGATAAATAGAGAAGACGCAGAGTATGCAGATAGAGAGCGAGAGTTGAATTCCCAATCTCAAAGAATACGTAGGGCAGTTAGTGAAAATCGAGTAGTAGAACAGATTAGGAATTCGCAGCAGCGTTCACGCCGTAGGAGAAGTGCGCGTTTAAGAGAAATAGAACAGGCAGTAGATAATGAACGTAGAGCTATTCAGAGACAGGATCCACAGGAAAGGAATCGCGAGCAGCAGCAAAATACGTTGCACAGGACAATCAGGAGACAGGATCCACAGGTTAGGCAGGGCGAGAGGACTTTAGATGCCCGTCGCAGAAGAAGCCGTAGGAACAATTCTGAAGAAAGGGATCGCGAACAGGCAGCTAATACTTCGCGTAGGACAACTAGGAGACAGGATCCACAAGTTAGGCAGATCGAGAGGACTTTAGATGCCCGTCGCAGAAGAAGCCGTAGGAACAATTCTGGAAGAAAGGGATCGCGAACAGGCAGCTAATACTTCGCGTAGGACAACTAGGAGACAGGATCCACAAGTTAGGCAGATCGAGAGGACTTTAGATGCTCATCGTAGACGTAGTCGTAGGGAAAATTTTGAAGAAAGGGATCGCGAACAGGCAGCTAATACTTCGCGTAGAACAATTAGAAGACAGGATCCACAAGTTAGGCAGATCGAGAGGGCTTTAGATGCCCGTCGCAGAAGAAGCCGTAGGAACAATTCTGAAGAAAGGGATCGCGAACAGGCAGCTAATACTTCGCGTAGGACAACTAGGAGACAGGATCCACAAGTTAGGCAGATCGAGAGGACTTTAGATGCTCATCGTAGACGTAGTCGTAGGGAAAATTCACAGGTTAGACAAAGAGAACAAGTAGTAGACACTTTGCGAAGATCGCAGAGAAGACAGGATGTTTTAGTTAGACGAATTGAGCAAGTGCGCAATAGCCAGGCACACTTTGAGAGGAGACAAAATGTAGAGATTAGAATATTAGAAAGAGAAGTAGATAGAATAGCTAGGTCACAAAGTCGAAACGACCCTGTTCGTAGGTTAGTTGAAAGAGCTCGAAATACAGCTCAAAGAAGAAGTGCTCGTATAAGAGCACGCCAGATAGCAGTAGATTTATCTAGAGGTGTTAGTCAAAGAGTAAGTCAGTATAGGAGCATTTCAGAGAATAGGGCAGCAGAAAATGAGCGTAATGCTGCCCGTAATGAGCAGGCACGAGCGAATGCCAGTGAAGAACAGGCACGACCCATTAGGAATAGCTTAGAAAGTTTTATAGCCACTTTCAACAAATTAATTAAACAGGGCCCCGACCATGTTTGTATTTGTTGTAAAGGTTTGTGGTTTCCTCACCAGATAGACAGGATAAGTAGGGAATATGTTTTAGAACACAATGAATTTAGCTCAGACATTCTGTTTTTGTCCGATCAATTTCCCTCCTGTGGACGGCAAGCATTCTTTTTGCAAATCTTGTAGTCGTTCAATTAAGGATGGAAAAAAACCAAATAATTCCATTACTAATGGCCTAGATTTCCCACCACTTCCAGAATGTCTGAAGGATTTACATAGTTTAGAAGAAAGATTAGTTTCTCCGCGGCTACCGTTCATGATCATAAAGTCTTTAGATTATGATCGTCAAAATAGCATAAAAGGAGCTGTAGTTAATGTGCCAATTCCAGTTGCGAATGTCGTAACTTCCCTTCCAAGGGCCTTCAGTGACGCAGAGGTTATTCAGCTCCACCTCAAACGCAGATTAGAATATCGTCACAGTTTCATGGTGGAAACTATATCTCCATCTCGCGTTGTTGATGCAATTAGGCATTTAGTAGGTACTGAGCTTTACAGAAAGCATGAAATTAGTATAAATGAGGAATGGTTGGCTTCTCATACATCTGAAGTCGTTCCATTTATTGCATCAACAGAAGATATAGACGTAGTTAGAGAATTGGGTGATAGAGCTGCAAACCCAAATGTAGAACAGAATGCTCAAGTAGAAGAGCAAGAAATTAATCCTGGAGGTGAGGAAACCCTAATGGACAATGTTCCAATAGAGAACTTAGATGGTAGTAGATTAGCGATAGCACCTGGGGAAGGACAACGGCCTCTGGACATGATAACTGATTGTGATTCAGAGGAGTTGTCTTTTCCCAAGATTTATGCAGGAGTCAAGCGAAAATGTGTAGAAAGCTACACAAAAATTATTAGATCAGAGCTTAGGAACTACGATAGAAGGGCTTGTAGGGTAGATAAGCTATTTTATAATCTTAGAAAAATGCAGCTTATCAATATGCGGAATAATTATTCCATTTGCTTGAGAAAGCACAGCGCTTCCCGCGGCGTTACAGCTAGGACAGCCCTTAATGATGAGGAAATAGATAGATTAATTCAGTTCGATGAGGGATTCAAAATTTTAAAAGGCATTCGCTCGTCTCCTGCTCATTGGGAAGCAGAGAAGAAGAAGGTTATGGCCATGATTCGGCAATTTGGCATACCTTCTTTCTTCATAACGCTTTCTGCTGCAGAAAGCAAGTGGTTAGAACTGATAGTTATTTTGAAGAAAACAGTTAGGAAGGAAGTTCTAACCGAAGAAGAGGCAGGTAGATTAGAAAGGTCTGAAGTTGTAGAACTTATTAGATCAGACCCAGTTACTTGTGCTAGGTATTTCGATTATAGGTATAGACAGCTCTTAAAAGTAATGAAGAAAGATGGAGGCATTTTCGGCCGACATTCTGTGTATAAGTATTATTGGCGAGTAGAGTTCCAACATCGGGGTTCACCACACATTCATGGAATGTTTTGGTTGAAAGATGCCCCTTTGTTTGATGCTAGCAATTCTTCCTCTTGTCCGCCTTTTGTTGAGTTTGTTGATCAGTTCATTACGACGGAAAAAATCCAACAAACGCTGAATTGACGCCTTTCAATTTATACCATATCATATCATGCCAGCGTAGCATTAGAAATAGGCAAATCTGTCGTTTTGGTATTCCATATCCTCCTTTGACTAGTACAGAAATTCTCTTTCCTCTTCCAGAAGATTGTCCAAATAAGTCAATTCATCAAAACAACTTCGAGAAAATCAACAATTTCTTGAATTCTCCAATAGATAGTGAAATTAGGGAATCGCTTAACGATTTTAATCATTTTCTCTCGCAACCTCAAATTGGTCTTAGTTATGAGGATTACATTCTTGCTATTAGATCTAGTTTAAACAGACCAAAAATATTTTTAAAGAGAAGCTTCGACGCCATTATGGTGAATGCGTACAACACGCATATTTTGTCAATGCAGAGAGCCAACATAGATATTCAGTTTATATTAGATCCATATGCGTGCTGCAGTTATGTAATCAATTACATCAATAAGTCGCAAAGAGGTATGTCTAAGCTTATGCGAGAAGCTGTAGAAGAAGCGCGATCAGGAAATTTTAGTATTAGGCAGAAACTGCAGCACATAGGGCATAAATTTATAAATGGCTCAGAAATATCTGCACAGGAGGCAGCTTATTGCTGTTTAGGGATGTCGTTGTCAGAGAGCAGCAATGCAGAAGTCTTCATAAACACTGGATTGCCTGACAAACGAGTCCAAATGCTCAAGTCGAGGGCACAACTCAGAAGTTTGCCTGAAGACTCAGAAGACATTTTCGAAGTAGGCCTATTAGATCATTACGTTCACCGTCCAGATGATCTAAATAGTTTATGCTTAGCAGATTTTGCGGCATATTATACTTTCAGTAGAACTGCAGGTAGGAATCGCCAGGATTCACAGGATGAGGTCGAAAATGCAGGATTCGGAACAACCGAAGTTTATCCTCTTCGCAATGGTAGCGGATTTATTAGGAAAGACGTAGTCCACGGATAATACGTTATAGGAGATATAATGTTAACCACGACAGGGAGAATTTTTTTAGGGAATTAGTGATGCTGTATTATCCGTGGAGAAATGAGCAAGAGGAGCTCATTAGGAGAAATTGCGAAGAGGTTTGCAATCAGAATAGGGAGCTTATTGAGTCCAATCGTAGGAAATTTAATGTTTTAAATGATAGTGAGCTAGAAGATGCTCTCAGTAGAGTATTAGATGAGAATCAGGAAGAAGAGTTAGGTAATTCAAATGAGCAGGAGAATGTTGATAATAGGTTTAGAGCATTAGGTGTAGCAGAAATAGATCCTCAATTTAACATTTTAAATATAGGAAATGACGAGAATGCAGATGGGCCAAACAGCAACACTGTTCAGTTTGTTAAGTTGCCTGTTTTAATGACATCGTCATGTTTAGAGGAAATTGTATCGTCCCTAAACTTAAAACAGAAAACTTACCTTAACCATGTGTTGCATAATTTTAAAGTAGGCAAAAAGTTTTATGAATTTGTAGGTGGTGGAGCAGGTGTCGGCAAAAGCCGACTAATTTCGGTAATATATCAAGCCCTTACAACTAGGTTTAATAACAGAAGAGGCTCAAATTCTGACTCAATAAAAGTTCTTTTGTCCGCTCCAAAAAAGAAGCCTGCATTCGGAATAATAGGAGGTTGTACACTCCATTCAATTTTCGGTCTTCCTGTAAATCAGTCTGGTCGAATTGGGACCTTATCCGCAGACTTAGTTAATACGCTACATTCGAGATTTATTGATCTCAAACTATTAAATATTGACGAGATTTCAGAGGTAGAAGCCGAAATGTTTGGCTTTATTAATTTGAGGCTTCAGCAAATTTTCAAAAGTAATCACTTTATGGAGGAATACCTGTCATCGTGTTCGGCGATCTCAGACAACTGAGGCCTGTGGGCGACAAGTGGATTTTTCAGCAGCCCTCTAGCTAAGCCTACAGTGAATAACATGGCACACTGTGGGAAAACAATCAAATTAAGTTTGAATTTTTCGAGTTGACGGATATAATGCGTCAACGAGATGACCAACCATTTGCTGTAGCCCTTAATAATATGGCATCCGCTCATATGACGACCTCAGACATTGAGCTTATTAGATCAAGAGTTGTAAGGGAAGATATAATACCAGAAGATGCTATTCATCTTTTCCACTCCAACGCCGACACAAATTCATATAACGTTTTAAAACTGAATCGAATTGCGACCACTCAATATTGTTCAAATGCTGAGGATTTTATAAAGGGTAGTAATTTAGGTGAGGCTAACAAGGCCCGCATTCTAGAATCCGTTAAAGGATTCAAAACTTCAGAAACCCAGGGTTTGTGTAGTTCTCTCATTTTAAAGGCGACAGCAAAATATATGATGACTGTTAACATAGACACTTCAGATGGCTTAGTTAATGGAGCAACAGGAATACTTAGGCAAATAGATTTAGACTCAAACAGTCATCCTATTCTTCTATGGGTAGATTTCCTTGAGGAAAGAGTAGGAAAAGAATTACGTTTAAAGTATAGAAATCTACCCAATCCATTATGGACCCCAGTAGAAAAACTGTTAGAAGTTTTCAGTTTAGGAAAATGAAAATGTCACGATAGATCGAAAGCAGTTTCCGATCGTACCTGCAGAAGGTATTACCATTCATAAAAGTCAGGGAGCAACTTTTAATAAGGTGGTGGTCCACGTTTCCGATGGTTTAGACCGAGCAGCTTTATATGTAGGCTGTAGTAGAGCGACAAGTGCAGCTGGACTGTTTATAGTAGGCAATTTCAACCCTCCTAGGCCTCTCCAAGGTCGAAATGTTGTTCAGGAAGAGTTAGAAAAATTACGCTCCATTAAGTTACTTAGTACGCATTTCGACTATTTAGTCAATAGTTCTAATTTCGAAATAATTTTCCATAACGTCCAAAGTCTGCACTGTCACCTTAAAAGTGTTCAGTGTGACAAGCTAATGCTCCATGCATCAATGCTTTGTTTTGTTGAAGGCTCGACCTTCCCAAATGAGACTTATGAAGTCCCAGGATATAGGATTGCTGTACGTCTAGATTGTTTAGAAGAAGGTAGGACTCGATCACAAAGAGGCATTCTTGTTTTCGTCAAGAACGAACTTTTTGAGAATGTTAGTCTTTGTTCTACAGGTCGCAATATTGATGGTTCGCACGTATTCGAATACTCAGTTTTAAAGTATAAGTCTATAGGAGTTTTAATAATTTATAAGAGCCCCCATTACTCGTTAGCTAAATTTAGAAGTGAGTTTGAGGATTTATTTGTAGAGTATAGTGAAATTTTAGGTAGTGAAGTAGTAATATTAGGAGATTTTAATTTATGTTTAAGCGCTCTCACTCAGGCTAGGGAAACCTATGAAAGTTTGGTTAGGAAAGGATTTAGATCCCTTTTAGATTTGAAAATGTCCACAACACGTGACGATACACACATCGACTGGGCATTTTCAAATGTGTCGCTTGGCCAAGCCAGCGCAAAAACTTTTGAGACTGTGCATAGCATTCATGACGCAATTTCCGTAAGCATTTCAGGTAGTCTGTAGATTGTTAGGTCGGGAAATTTTTTTATTTTTTTTCCGCGCGGGGAACATGGAAATTTGTAATTTTCTAAAAATTGCTTATTTCAAGTCGACTCGAAGATCTATTACTAAGATCTAATTGCATCGCAATGACCTCCACGTGGTGTTCCCTGGATACCGATTTTACTTTAAATAATCGGGAGCTAACTCGAGCGGCGAACTGTAGAAGTAATCGGGCGTGTTCGATTATACTTTCTTATTTTATAATACCCGGATACCGATTTTAAAAATTTCATAATACAATCGGGAATAAAATGCATGCAGAGAGTATTATACGGTCGGGCGAGCTCGACTGTACTTTTCTTTCTTGTTTTTTTTGGCGCTTCAACTTTTTAATGATCTCTCAAATTGCTTATTTCCTACATGATGCTGGCTGCCAGCAATTACATCTTTCTTTGCCTGTCTGCGAGTGTGTGTGTAGGTGTCACTTGACACACAGAACATTTACGGAAATAACGATGATAATAATGAAGTTCTTCTTCGTTTGTGTTTTTAATACGCTTTCACAGAGCATGTCAGTTTGGGCATCAAGTATGTCACACAAACAGAAAGAAAGTAGCTTATATAACTGATTATTTGCATTACTGTGTAATAAATTATTTTAAAACAGCTAAATAATTAATTGATTTGAAACTAATGTTAAGCTTTGTGCTGTTAAGCTTATTATTTCTCAGCAAGCTTCATATTTAGTTCTAAAATTGAAATAAGTATCATTTATAGACAGTGTATAAAATCTTCGATTTGCAAAAGTATTCATATTTTTTTCTATCACTTTCTAACTTCTTGTCATCGGAACTTTTTTCTTCTTCTTGCCTTTTTGTTGTTGTTGGTATTGTATTTTTGCAACTCATGCTCTTAAGTTTCGACACATGCTGTGATGCTGGAAATAGGTACTCAGGCGTGGAGCTATGTCGCTTATTTATATTGACATGTGCAAGTAGATTTCTTGTGCCCCAAAATGTCTGCTTTGTACACGCTGTGAATACTCCCTCCCACACACATACACACAGAGTCTTATGTGTGTGCTTGTGTGTCTTGCTGTGTATGAGTCGTTTGTCAAAAGACAGCAAAACTGTTGACATAACAATGATTATACGCCTCATTAGTTACATTTCTCCCATGTGTGAGTCTGTGTGAGTGTGTGTGTGTGTGTGTGTGTGTGTGTTGGTGTGTATGTGCACATGTGTGTGTGTGTGTGTGTGTTTGTCTGCCTAATAAGCAACTGAAGAACTGCAGGCAAACGTGCCAATTGGGCAAACGCACAAAAGTATGCTACACATTTTGATCGCACTCACTGCACGCCATTTTGCACTGCTTCCTCTGCCTATCTCTGACTACAGAAAACCGGAAATTGCTGTCAAGCAGTGCAATGACATGTCAAGCAGCTTGCAGCTTGCCAACGAAATGGTTTTGTATTGTGAGACTGCAATGCTGTTTATGTTTTGCGGAAATGATGATACTTTTAACATATCTCAAGTGTAAAAAATAAAAAAAAAATAATATTGACATATAAAAAGAGTGGAAAACTCCAAAAAATAAAAAGGCTAAAATGAGCTTGAAAGCTATATCCTAACATATTTCTCACTTATAGTTCTTTACAACTGTTTGAAAAGTGTTTTAATTGCCTTTTGTAAATCAAATAAATTTAATGTTTAGTGTAGAAGTAATTAATTTATGTATAAAAGTTTATTAATTTTATATACAAAGAACAAAAACTTCTTGAATTTTAAAGAAGATAAAGATTTGGTATTTAATGTTTAACTTACAGGCCGAATTAATTGACAACAGTCAAGTGGAAGAAATGTCCTTTCATGATTTAGTTTATCTAGTCTTGACTAATTAAAATAATGTCTTGTTAATTGGCAACGTTTCTAGCAGAGCATTTAAAAGACTGGTGTTCCAAGAAATGCAATATAAATGGAAATATAAATGTATAATTAATTCGATTGAACAAAACGAAGTGATGTTTTATTTTCAAACCATTTATCACAAAGTTGTAACTCAAACGCGAGATACTTTTGCATTTATTTATTGTAGCTCGGGGCAACAAACAAATCGATTGCTTATTGTGCCATATTTATAAAACTAATGAGCCGTTAAGCAGTCGCCTTGCATTAAGCTAAGAAGTGTGTACATTTTTATATATAAAAAAATATATATATATATATATATATATATACAACACTACAAGGAAACATAAAACAGAAAGGAGAATTTATGAAATTTTCAATTTGTAGCGAAGCAGAAAAATACCATCTGATGTGCCTTTTATAGCCTTGACGGGTATTGACAAAAGGCCCAACAATTTGAAGGCTCAATGGCTGCGGGCAGTGAATGTGTGTGTGTGTTTGTTGGTGTCTGTGTGTGTGTTTTTGTAGGGGTGTATGTGTCAAGGTGTTGTTGTTGGTTGCAAGTTGCTCTGGCTGGCAATTTTCCGCGCTTGAATTCATTTAATAACGTGCGACACATAAAAAGCAGTTGGCAGTTGGCAAAATCATTGCGGACGAGCTGTAGAAGACAACGTAAGAAAGAAGATGCCAAGAAAGACAATGACAAAGACAATGGCATAAAGGCACTGAGAAGGTATAAGGTGTAACACCTATGTGTATGTCTGTGTGTGTGTGTGTCATCAGTGTTACCATTGCAACATATTATGCTTGTAAAAATTGAATTTTAGTGGCCCGGGCATAAAGTTGTTCTCGGTGTCTTTCTGTTTATATGAGTGTGTGTGTGTGTGTGTGTGTGTGTGTGTGTGTGGGAGCGAGATAGTGACATGTCTTTTGGGCATATAGTCGCACATTTTATTGTTGCTCCCAGTGTGTGTGTGTGTGTGTGTGTGTGTGTGTGTGTGTATTTGTATGTGGGTGTGTGTGTGTGTGTGTGTGTAAAATTTAATAATAACGACCCTCTTAAACCAAGAGCCCGCACTCGCTTTTCTTTATACTCGCTGCTTACATACTTTCCACTTTCTTTCACTTTCCTGCTCTTGTTTTCCCCCGTCAGATTTCTTCTTATACATAATATATATGTATAGAGAAAGATATATATGTTGTTGTATTGCTGTTCTTGTAAATGTTTTGTGTTGTGCTTGGATATTGCTTGGACTCTTCTCTTCTCTTTCCTTTTCTTCTCTTTTCTTCTCTCTTTCTTTTATTTCTTTTTTTTTTGCGTTGACATTTAATGTAATAATTTTTACGATGATGCTCGACGGCATTAAAACGAGATTAAACACAAACAAACGAGAGGCCAACAGTGGGGTATGCGCGACGTGCCAGTGAGTTGGTGGAGTCATCAGGGAGGGAGAAGGGAACTTGGAACTGACAACTGAGGTATACGCCAGAGACGCAAACATTTCCTGTTTGATACACTTGAAAATAAAAGCGAAAGATGTTTGTATGCCTGTTATGCCCATAAAAGATGATGTAGCACATAATTACGAGCACGCACAATCACAGACAAACACACACACACACGCACACACACACACACACACTCGTACCACATACGTGTTGAAGCATGTCAGATAACACAACAATAAAACGATCCTTCGATTGTAAACACAAAGCGGCAAAACAGTTCTCATTAGATTAGACTGTCTTACTTTATGTCAGTATTTGACGACAAAATGATATTTTTATAAACTATAAAAAATCATTTAATTTATCTACTTATTATTACAAATTGTATTGAGAAAAGATTTGTTTTTTTCTACTGATTAGAAAGTTTATTAAAATTTTGTATTTAGCAGTTCAAAATGAAATAAATAATCTACAAATCTAGGCCAAAAAATGTATAAATAATTTAAAAAAATTTCTGCCAATATTAAAACTGTTATAGAAGATTAAATTTATATTTTTGTTAAAAATGGTTTTAAGTTAAAGAAAAAATAAATCAAACTAAATGAAGCAATGAATGTTCTTTTAATAGTTAACTATCTTACTAATAAAATGTCGAAATTTATTATATTAATTTACTCAGTTAAAGTTAATGTAAGAAAAGAATATCCAAACGTTGAGCTTTAACTTTTAGTAACTTAAATCCACAAACACCAATCAAAAAGTCAAATATATTTTCATCCCAAACTGAATTCGCTATGTAAACAAAGCGATGATAGAAGATAATATATATGATAGTGTAGAAATCGAAGTAAAACTTATTTAACCGCACTTGAAATGGTTATTTCATGAATTTCTATTTCGAACTGTGAATACATTTAGATCGAATACTTTGATTTGCTTAACGAATCATTCTTGTGGTTCACTTGATACATGAATAAATGTGTTCATGTGTCTGTGTGTGTGTGTGTGTGTGCTCATTACTGAAACCGTTACGTTGGTCAAGGACATTCATTCAAGTTTCAAGTATGCCCATTGTTATATTGTGTTAATTTTATTTGATTTTCTGCCTTTGCTGCCTTTGCTACTGTCTGATTGCAGTGACTTCTAGTTACAGAGGACTCAAAGGTTTTTGGCTCTGTCTATGCGTATGTGTGTGTGTGTGTGTGTGTGGTTAAAAAAAAGAAATGAAAATGAAAGAAAATAGTGGAAATGGAAGGGAAAACGCCAACAAAGAAAAAGTTGTGCTCATTGTGTGTGCTTAATTTGCTTGCTTGCTTATTGTTATACCGAGTAGATGTGTGTATAAAGTTTATTTATTTTCAAGCAAATGCCTTTTGGCTCTCTCCTCAAATAGCTGACAATGCGTTACTCACATTTCCAAGTGTATATCAATATATATACACACACACATATATAGCTGTGTATTTGTGTATGTCTTCAGTCTGTTTGTGAGCGTTGTTTAACGCTTGAGCGAGCAGGCAAAAGCCAAAAACAAAATGAAAATGAAAATGAAAATGAAACTGAAACAAAAAATGAGAATGAAAATGGAAACGAAAACGTGAATGAAAACGGCACATCGACTGTGACTGTGGCAGCATTGTCGGGTTGTGGGCTTGTGGGCTTGTGGGCGTATGGGCGCGGCCAATAATAAAAGGGATAAAATCATAAGCCCAAATTTATCGCACTCAAGACACAGCAACCCAAGTCAAATTGTATGTGTGTAATGGATCAAGTTTATTTATAAGGCACTGCTGCTCCTGTTCTTGTGCTGCTGCTTGAAACATGAAAGCAAACAATATTACGCATACGCCGCGTTGTTCATTCAACTCAATCCACAATACGCTTTTGGCATCGTCATTCCCATGCTCAACGTCATCGTCATTGTCGACAACAACAGCATGATGAAGTGTTATTTAAATATAAATATATTATCTATCGATAAGCTGCCTAGACTCACAACAAAAGCCACCAAAATGCTGAAAACGTATAAAGCATTTTGCCGCATCAAATCTTCAAATTTGATGCCATTATTTTGTTTGCTTTTTTTATGAACTGTCTGTTATGTAGCTGAGTGTGTGTGTGTGAGTGTGGTGTGGTGTGTGTGTGTGTGTGTGTGTGTCTGGCTTAATAATAAAGTGATTGCCTACTTTAGGGCACCAAGAACGCCATCGACCCTAACACGCTCTCTCGACTTTATTAAATTATGCGCGTTTGATGCCACACAAATTCAGTTTTATTCAACTCGTATTCTTTATTCCCATTACTGTACATTTGCCTAGGGTATCGTAATTTAGCCACAATATACACAAGAGCATTGAATACATATATGTATGCATATTTTACTGGCTAACAAACAGCAATCTTTAACAATTAAATAGCGTACAATAAAGTGAAAGAAATACAACGAAAAATAATCACAATCATTTTTAATTCTCTCTATTCTAATCCCATAAAACTGTACAACACTTTTTTAAACAATTAAACGAAAAAATTGGCAACACTTAGCCAAATCACAAGAAAGGAAACAAAATTTTAAAAAATTGTTTGCAAAGTTTAAAGAAAAAGGTAGAAAAAAAGTGTAAAAACAGAGCTGAAAAAGACACTTCAGTTGCAAAAAGCTTGTTAAGAAAATATGTGCATTGAAAATGGTATGTGTGGAGCACAGCACACACACAGTACACACACACAACACACACACACATTTGGTGCCTGCTACACGTATTTACATTTGAGTGAAGGTTTCTCTGTTTAGTTTGATAATTTAATTGTGAAAATTGGCTCATGTGATGAATTGTACTGCAAATTAAATACTGATTACAATAATAATAACAATAATAATGATGTTGATAATATAAAGGTTAATGCAATGTAATTAAAACGCCAAAAGGATCGTGTTAAACATGCATAAATATAAACGTAGTCATTTAATTAAATTCAATTAAATTCAATTGATTGAAATTACATTGAAATTAACCCATTTCTCTATGGAAAATGTACTTACAGTTTTGCTTTTGCAAATTTCAAGAATGTTAGTACAAATTTTTATTGTTATTTATTTATTTCTGAGAAGTGCACATTATAATTGTTTTGGAATTTGCATTTACAATTCGATTGGAATTTGCATTTCTGAGAAGTATTAACTCAACTGATGCGGAATTTATAACTCTTTAAATACAGTTGTAAGGCTTTCTATGTCGATGTATAATAGATTTTTCAATTCAATTCTTTTGTGTTAGCCCTTTTTTTCTATTATTTTTTCATTTTTCTTCAGTTTTTTTTGTGGACAACCAACCCGTGTAAACAATGAGAGGCAGAAACCCAAAAACAACAACAACAAGACAAATAGCAAATAAAATAGCAAAACAATGAAGCCATACGCATCTATTCAAGCTTATTTTATATATCTTGCCATGAATATATATATATTTATATATATTTCTATATATTTGTATGTATATATCCATCTATATATATTTATAAAGATTATGTGGCGAAGGCAACTCTGAAATTCGCATTTTGTTAAAATGCAAATTAAAATATTTATGCAAATGCGAGACAAGGAATACAATAAATTATGCCAAAGTAGACAAAAAAGAAAATAACGACTTTGCCACGAAAACGAAACAAAGCCAAATGGAGCAGAACACAACAGGACAGAACAGAACTGAACAGGACAGAACAGAACTGAACAGGACAGAACAGGCACAAGAAAACAATTACCTGTTACATGGAGAATGCCAATGTTTCTGACTATGCCTATGCCTATGCCTATGCCACGCCCCCTCTTTTTTTCTACCATCATTTCAATATTATTCTTATATTTGTCGTAAATGTTAGCGTCTTTCACAATAATTTTGCTCCTGTAAACAAGTTTTGACAAAAAAGCAAAAGAAATACAAATGGAAGAAAAGGAGATGAGTGGGTCTGCTAGACTAGAAGATACCTAGGTGCGCATACAAGTAAATTCTATAAAGCAGTTACGTTAAAAATAAAATGTTTAATTAAAATTTTCAATCAATTGAAACTCTTTTTCCAAATGTGTGAAGAAAATTTATTTAAATTAATGATTTAATTCAAAAATTTTTTTAATAGTTCAAGTGGAACATGACTAACTTTCAATGAAAATTTTATATAATTTATTATTATTTAATAAATTTATTTATATCATAATAATTATCAAGTTACAGAATTCTTTTAGTTTATATAAAAGTGTATTTTAAGTTATAATTTAATTAATTTATATTATTTTTGTTTCTTACAAAAAGTTAGTTCTCTATGAAAACTAAATTGTATTTATTATTTATTTATTATTGTAAAAGCATATTAATAATCTTTTTTCAGTACACAAAAGTTAATTTGCTATAAAAATTAATTTTTATTTATTATTATTTTTTCAAAATTCGTTTATGATTTTTTTAAAAAGTAAATGCATATTTCATTTGTAAAAAATTATTTAAAGTTCATTATTTAAATTAAATGATATTTGTTTTAATATTCAAAAATATTTTTTTTTGAATTTTTACAAATTTTTATTACTTAATTTTTGTATAACTTTTAAATTGAAAAAATCTATACTTTAACTACCTAAATATGCATATTTTTTCGGAAGACAAACTCACACTAATCAGCACAGCAGTAAAAACTCAAATTAATAAATTGTAGAATGTATTAAAAAATAGAAAAATCATTTGCATAACTGAAATGCAAATGTATGGCTAATATGCCTATTTTTTCCAGCAGGGCATACAAATGTATGTATGTATATATAGAAAAAGTTTTTCCTACGAAGAATTTGTAAGAATGTCGCTGGTACAAACGGAACGGAAGCCGGTAATATGCAAAATAAGGGAGAGTTCAGGAAAAGTAAGTTTTTTGGCTTTTCAGCAACTGCCGGACAAAGCTGTTGAGCTGCTTCTGTTGTTGTTTATATTACAGTTATTGTTGTTCTGGTTGTTGTTGTTACTATTCTTGTTGTCGCATTTTGGGGCAAGTGTTTGACTTGCGGATCAACGAAATCCCACAATTTCGCCACCAAATTTAATTGCAAATTCATGTTTTTCAACTTATTTCTTGATTGTCTTTCTAACAGGGTCACATCACGTATACGCCACCGTTTTGTCAATTAGTTGACACTACAGATGCAGCTGCTGCATGTAATAAAGTATAATTAAGAGTGGCAATAACAAGGGCAATAAGATATAACACAGCACAAAGTGACAACTTTTTCATTATGTTTTGCTTTGTTTTGTTTTGTTTTTATTTTTAAGCTTCTAAGGAATTTAATTAATGCAAGTCTCGTGCTTTTGCTTTGAAATAAAAGCTTGAGATGAATATATACGACTGCCACGCCCTTAAAGTACTTTACACATCCTTGAAGATTGTAAATTAAAAGGGAAACGTAAGGAAGAACGTAACTTAAAAATAATAATAAATAAGAGCACTTAGGACAATAGCGGCATAGACAACAACAGAATGCGCTAACACTGAAAAGTGCTTCAAAAAGTCAAGAAAAATTAAACGAATGAGAAAAAAAAATAAAAATTAAATAAAATGAAATAAAAACTTTAAGATTCAAGAAATAAATTTATTTCAATAAATATTTTTTAATATTTACTACGACAACAAATAATAAAACTATTAAAATAAATATTTTATGGAATATTTTCTCAAAGCAAAGAAAAACCAAAAATAAATAAATATATTAAAATAGGTTTTATGGTTTGGAATAAATAATTTAAGAAAAGTTTAATAAGAACAGTTTGTTTTATGACTACAAAATATAGAAAACATTATTTTAGAGCACATTTAATTAAATTCTTCTGACAAGACCAATACTTGCTACTTGTTTTGCTGTAGGGTATGCAAATAAAAGTCAAATGCAAAACTTACAGGCACAAAGACAAATAGCTTAATGGGTGGAACAGTTGGCTAAAGGAGTATCTGGTTGTATCTGTGTGTGTGTGTGTGTGTCTGTTAGTAAGAAGAGCTTTGGGTTATTTGGCTGCTGGGAAGCGTGCCTTAAAAATCCGTTTAGAGATGCGCTTAACAGCAATTATCTTCATTACGCGCCCAGCGCACAAAAGTATGCAATGGCAAACAAGAAATTGCGAAAGCAACAAAAAAAATGAAACAAAAAATGAAAACAAAAAATTAAAGACAAGACAAGCAGTTTAACAATTAGGAAGGTAAATCCCAACACCAAGGGCCCAATACGAGCTACAGCCGCTTGTCATCTGTCTTACCTGTACAGTGAAGCACAAGCACAACACCCTTGGCATTAAGCTCTTCATATAAATGCGTTGCTGATGGATGTGTTTTGAGTGGCGCCAGAGAATATATATTGTCGACTCTCGACACTCAACTCTCGACGCGATGGCGAGAGCGAGAGAGCGAACGGGAGAGAATTTGGGAGAGTAAGGGAGAGAGTTTGGGAGAGTTTCCTGTTTGACTTGTCGCCGTTATCAGCATTCGACTGGGAGGAGTGGAAGAGTGAGGCGGTGGGACAGAGGGGGCGTTCTAAGCGATTTATAAAAGCCAAAAACGGCAAATGGCGACGTCAACGGCGACAAAAAAGTGTTGCAAGCAATTTGCGCAATGGCGGCGAGTCTTTCACCAAATCCTTGTTGCCAAAAGCACAAAGACAACAACAGAAGCGGGTTCCACTGCCACACCCCCCACCCCCCCACATACCACCTACCTGCCCCACCCTCTACGCAGGACTCCCTCAGGCCATACTTCTGCATGCTTCTACTGCCATTATTGAGTGCGTGCACGTAACTGACATCAGCGCGCTTATAAATCAAGTTGAAAATACTTTTGCCTGCTCGGTGAGTGTGTGTGCCACAACAATAACAGCAATCACAACAACAACAAAAAATATATAAATAAATAAATAAAACTGAGCAAGAAAACAGAGTCGAAGTCAGAGTCAGAGTCTCAGTCTCAGTCTCATACAAAACTCCTTTATTTTTTGTGCTCTTCAGTTCATGAATTTGGCAACTCGCACATATTCTCATATGATTAGATTAATGCATTGTGTAATGGCTTAAGCAGCCTTTTTACCTTCCATCTACCATCATTCACTCTTCATTCCCCTCCCCCTCTTTTTCACTCACTTTTCAGCCAATCTCTCACACTCACCTCCAGCATATTGTTTGAGCATATGGGAGTGTGTTACAAGGTCACTAAATCATAATTTAAATGCCTTCGCTTCAAAACACTTTCATATTTTATACTCTAAAACAGCAGTTCCCTCATGTCTGTAGAGGATTTTTTCCCTTTTTTTTAACTTTAACGTCAAGTTATTTATGCAGTTCTTTATTCACTTTTATTTATTGGTGAACTATAAATTAAATCTGTAGAATAAGGAGTTATCTGATTAGTTAATATATCAAATTAGATTAGAATTAAATTTTAATTTATTTAAAAATTCAATTTATTGCATTTTTTGACTTCCCAGTAAAGCTCTACAGTTTTATTATCTAGGAAATAATTTGAATTTTTAATGAAAAATTTCATCAGCGTAAAAATGAAGGTTTTTGATATTTTTTATGCCAATCTCAATTGAACTACGCTCAATTTCTGTCATTTCATTTAAAACAAGAAAGAAAAGTACAGTCGAGCTCGCCCGACCGTATAATACTCTCTGCATGCATTTTATTCCCGATTGTATTATGAAATTTTTAAAATCGGTATCCGGGTATTATAAAATAAGAAAGTATAATCGAACACGCCCGATTACTTCTACAGTTCGCCGCTCGAGTTAGCTCCCGATTATTTAAAGTAAAATCGGTATCCAGGGAACACCACGTGGAGGTCATTGCGATGCAATTAGATCTTAGTAATAGATCTTCGAGTCGACTTGAAATAAGCAATTTTTAGAAAATTACAAATTTCCATGTTCCCCGCGCGGAAAAAAATAAAAAAAATTTCCCGACCTAACAATCTACAGACTACCTGAAATGCTTACGGAAATTGCGTCATGAATGCTATGCACAGTCTCAAAGTTTTTGCGCTGGCTTGGCCAAGCGACACATTTGAAAATGCCCAGTCGATGTGTGTATCGTCACGTGTTGTGGACATTTTCAAATCTAAAAGGGATCTAAATCCTTTCCTAACCAAACTTTCATAGGTTTCCCTAGCCTGAGTGAGAGCGCTTAAACATAAATTAAAATCTCCTAATATTACTACTTCACTACCTAAAATTTCACTATACTCTACAAATAAATCCTCAAACTCACTTCTAAATTTAGCTAACGAGTAATGGGGGCTCTTATAAATTATTAAAACTCCTATAGACTTATACTTTAAAACTGAGTATTCGAATACGTGCGAACCATCAATATTGCGACCTGTAGAACAAAGACTAACATTCTCAAAAAGTTCGTTCTTGACGAAAACAAGAATGCCTCTTTGTGATCGAGTCCTACCTTCTTCTAAACAATCTAGACGTACAGCAATCCTATATCCTGGGACTTCATAAGTCTCATTTGGGAAGG
The DNA here is from genome assembly GCA_018903735.1 of Drosophila cardini. NCBI lineage: Eukaryota > Metazoa > Arthropoda > Insecta > Diptera > Drosophilidae > Drosophila > Drosophila cardini. The sequence continues at coordinate 143,694 of JAEIGM010000055.1, read as the reverse complement.
TCGAGCCTTCAACAAAACAAAGCATTGATGCATGGAGCATTAGCTTGTCACACTGAACACTTTTAAGGTGACAGTGCAGACTTTGGACGTTATGGAAAATTATTTCGAAATTAGAACTATTGACTAAATAGTCGAAATGCGTACTAAGTAACTTAATGGAGCGTAATTTTTCTAACTCTTCCTGAACAACATTTCGACCTTGGAGAGGCCTAGGAGGGTTGAAATTGCCTACTATAAACAGTCCAGCTGCACTTGTCGCTCTACTACAGCCTACATATAAAGCTGCTCGGTCTAAACCATCGGAAACGTGGACCACCACCTTATTAAAAGTTGCTCCCTGACTTTTATGAATGGTAATACCTTCTGCAGGTACGATCGGAAACTGCTTTCGATCTATCGTGACATTTTCATTTTTCCTAAACTGAAAACTTCTAACAGTTTTTTCTACTGGGGTCCATAATGGATTGGGTAGATTTCTATACTTTAAACGTAATTCTTTTCCTACTCTTTCCTCAAGGAAATCTACCCATAGAAGAATAGGATGACTGTTTGAGTCTAAATCTATTTGCCTAAGTATTCCTGTTGCTCCATTAACTAAGCCATCTGAAGTGTCTATGTTAACAGTCATCATATATTTTGCTGTCGCCTTTAAAATGAGAGAACTACACAAACCCTGGGTTTCTGAAGTTTTGAATCCTTTAACGGATTCTAGAATGCGGGCCTTGTTAGCCTCACCTAAATTACTACCCTTTATAAAATCCTCAGCATTTGAACAATATTGAGTGGTCGCAATTCGATTCAGTTTTAAAACGTTATATGAATTTGTGTCGGCGTTGGAGTGGAAAAGATGAATAGCATCTTCTGGTATTATATCTTCCCTTACAACTCTTGATCTAATAAGCTCAATGTCTGAGGTCGTCATATGAGCGGATGCCATATTATTAAGGGCTACAGCAAATGGTTGGTCATCTCGTTGACGCATTATATCCGTCAACTCGAAAAATTCAAACTTAATTTGATTGTTTTCCCACAGTGTGCCATGTAATTCACTGTAGGCTTGGCTAGAGGGCTGCTGAAAAATCCACTTGTCGCCCACAGGCCTCAGTTGTCTGAGATCGCCGAACACGATGACAGGTATTCCTCCAAAAAAGTGATTACTTTTGAAAATTTGCTGTAGCCTCAGGTTAATAAAGCCAAACATTTTGGCTCCTACCATTGAAATCTCGTCAATAATGAGTAATTTGAGATCAATCAATCTCGAATGTAGCGTATTTACTAGGTCAGCGGATAAGGTCCCAATTCGATCGGACTGATTAATAGGAAGACTGAACATTGAATGGAGTGTACAACCTCCTATTCCGAATGCAGCCTTCCCTGTTGGAGCGGACAAAAGAACTTTAATAGAGTCAGGATTTGAGCCTCTTCTATTATTAAACCTAGTTGTAAGGGCTTGATATATTACCGAAATTAGTCGGCTTTTGCCGACACCTGCTCCACCACCTACAAATTCATAAAACTTTTTGCCTACTTTAAAATTATGCAACACATGGTTAAGGTAAGTTTTCTGTTTTAAGTTTAGGGACGATACAATTTCCTCTAAACATGACGATGTCATTAAAACAGGCAACTTAACAAACTGAACAGTGTTGCTGTTTGGCCCATCTGCATTCTCGTCATTTCCTATATTTAAAATGTTAAATTGAGGATCTATTTCTGCTACACCTAATGCTCTAAACCTATTATCAACATTCTCCTGCTCATTTGAATTACCTAACTCTTCTTCCTGATTCTCATCTAATACTCTACTGAGAGCATCTTCTAGCTCACTATCATTTAAAACATTAAATTTCCTACGATTGGACTCAATAAGCTCCCTATTCTGATTGCAAACCTCTTCGCAATTTCTCCTAATGAGCTCCTCTTGCTCATTTCTCCACGGATAATACAGCATCACTAATTCCCTAAAAAAATTCTCCCTGTCGTGGTTAACATTATATCTCCTATAACGTATTATCCGTGGACTACGTCTTTCCCTAATAAATCCGCTACCATTGCGAAGAGGATAAACTTCGGTTGTTCCGAATCCTGCATTTTCGACCTCATCCTGTGAATCCTGGCGATTCCTACCTGCAGTTCTACTGAAAGTATAATATGCCGCAAAATCTGCTAAGCATAAACTATTTAGATCATCTGGACGGTGAACGTAATGATCTAATAGGCCTACTTCGAAAATGTCTTCTGAGTCTTCAGGCAAACTTCTGAGTTGTGCCCTCGACTTGAGCATTTGGACTCGTTTGTCAGGCAATCCAGTGTTTATGAAGACTTCTGCATTGCTGCTCTCTGACAACGACATCCCTAAACAGCAATAAGCTGCCTCCTGTGCAGATATTTCTGAGCCATTTATAAATTTATGCCCTATGTGCTGCAGTTTCTGCCTAATACTAAAATTTCCTGATCGCGCTTCTTCTACAGCTTCTCGCATAAGCTTAGACATACCTCTTTGCGACTTATTGATGTAATTGATTACATAACTGCAGCACGCATATGGATCTAATATAAACTGAATATCTATGTTGGCTCTCTGCATTGACAAAATATGCGTGTTGTACGCATTCACCATAATGGCGTCGAAGCTTCTCTTTAAAAATATTTTTGGTCTGTTTAAACTAGATCTAATAGCAAGAATGTAATCCTCATAACTAAGACCAATTTGAGGTTGCGAGAGAAAATGATTAAAATCGTTAAGCGATTCCCTAATTTCACTATCTATTGGAGAATTCAAGAAATTGTTGATTTTCTCGAAGTTGTTTTGATGAATTGACTTATTTGGACAATCTTCTGGAAGAGGAAAGAGAATTTCTGTACTAGGAAAAGGAGGATATGGTATACCAAAACGACATATTTGCCTATTTCTAATGCTACGCTGGCATGACGGAGTATGTTTATGCGTTTGGTATAAAATGAAAGGTGTCAATTCATCGTTTGTTGGATTTTTTTCCGTCGTAATGAACTGGTCAACAAAGTCAACAACAGGCGGACAAGAGGAAGAATTGCTAGCATCAAACAAAGGGGCATCTTTCAACCAAAACATTCCATGAATGTGTGGTGAACCCCGATGTTGGAACTCTACTCGCCAATAATACTTATACACAGAATGTCGGCCGAAAATGCCTCCATCTTTCTTCATTACTTTTAAGAGCTGTCTATACCTATAATCGAAATACCTAGCACAAGTAACTGGGTCTGATCTAATAAGTTCTACAACTTCAGACCTTTCTAATCTACCTGCCTCTTCTTCGGTTAGAACTTCCTTCCTAACTGTTTTCTTCAAAATAACTATCAGTTCTAACCACTTGCTTTCTGCAGCAGAAAGCGTTATGAAGAAAGAAGGTATGCCAAATTGCCGAATCATGGCCATAACCTTCTTCTTCTCTGCTTCCCAATGAGCAGGAGACGAGCGAATGCCTTTTAAAATTTTGAATCCCTCATCGAACTGAATTAATCTATCTATTTCCTCATCATTAAGGGCTGTCCTAGCTGTAACGCCGCGGGAAGCGCTGTGCTTTCTCAAGCAAATGGAATAATTATTCCGCATATTGATAAGCTGCATTTTTCTAAGATTATAAAATAGCTTATCTACCCTACAAGCCCTTCTATCGTAGTTCCTAAGCTCTGATCTAATAATTTTTGTGTAGCTTTCTACACATTTTCGCTTGACTCCTGCATAAATCTTGGGAAAAGACAACTCCTCTGAATCACAATCAGTTATCATGTCCAGAGGCCGTTGTCCTTCCCCAGGTGCTATCGCTAATCTACTACCATCTAAGTTCTCTATTGGAACATTGTCCATTAGGGTTTCCTCACCTCCAGGATTAATTTCTTGCTCTTCTACTTGAGCATTCTGTTCTACATTTGGGTTTGCAGCTCTATCACCCAATTCTCTAACTACGTCTATATCTTCTGTTGATGCAATAAATGGAACGACTTCAGATGTATGAGAAGCCAACCATTCCTCATTTATACTAATTTCATGCTTTCTGTAAAGCTCAGTACCTACTAAATGCCTAATTGCATCAACAACGCGAGATGGAGATATAGTTTCCACCATGAAACTGTGACGATATTCTAATCTGCGTTTGAGGTGGAGCTGAATAACCTCTGCGTCACTGAAGGCCCTTGGAAGGGAAGTTACGACATTCGCAACTGGAATTGGCACATTAACTACAGCTCCTTTTATGCTATTTTGACGATCATAATCTAAAGACTTTATGATCATGAACGGTAGCCGCGGAGAAACTAATCTTTCTTCTAAACTATGTAAATCCTTCAGACATTCTGGAAGTGGTGGGAAATCTAGGCCATTAGTAATGGAATTATTTGGTTTTTTTCCATCCTTAATTGAACGACTACAAGATTTGCAAAAAGAATGCTTGCCGTCCACAGGAGGAAATTGATCGGACAAAAACAGAATGTCTGAGCTAAATTCATTGTGTTCTAAAACATATTCCCTACTTATCCTGTCTATCTGGTGAGGAAACCACAAACCTTTACAACAAATACAAACATGGTCGGGGCCCTGTTTAATTAATTTGTTGAAAGTGGCTATAAAACTTTCTAAGCTATTCCTAATGGGTCGTGCCTGTTCTTCACTGGCATTCGCTCGTGCCTGCTCATTACGGGCAGCATTACGCTCATTTTCTGCTGCCCTATTCTCTGAAATGCTCCTATACTGACTTACTCTTTGACTAACACCTCTAGATAAATCTACTGCTATCTGGCGTGCTCTTATACGAGCACTTCTTCTTTGAGCTGTATTTCGAGCTCTTTCAACTAACCTACGAACAGGGTCGTTTCGACTTTGTGACCTAGCTATTCTATCTACTTCTCTTTCTAATATTCTAATCTCTACATTTTGTCTCCTCTCAAAGTGTGCCTGGCTATTGCGCACTTGCTCAATTCGTCTAACTAAAACATCCTGTCTTCTCTGCGATCTTCGCAAAGTGTCTACTACTTGTTCTCTTTGTCTAACCTGTGAATTTTCCCTACGACTACGTCTACGATGAGCATCTAAAGTCCTCTCGATCTGCCTAACTTGTGGATCCTGTCTCCTAGTTGTCCTACGCGAAGTATTAGCTGCCTGTTCGCGATCCCTTTCTTCAGAATTGTTCCTACGGCTTCTTCTGCGACGGGCATCTAAAGCCCTCTCGATCTGCCTAACTTGTGGATCCTGTCTTCTAATTGTTCTACGCGAAGTATTAGCTGCCTGTTCGCGATCCCTTTCTTCAAAATTTTCCCTACGACTACGTCTACGATGAGCATCTAAAGTCCTCTCGATCTGCCTAACTTGTGGATCCTGTCTCCTAGTTGTCCTACGCGAAGTATTAGCTGCCTGTTCGCGATCCCTTTCTTCAGAATTGTTCCTACGGCTTCTTCTGCGACGGGCATCTAAAGTCCTCTCGATCTGCCTAACTTGTGGATCCTGTCTCCTAGTTGTCCTACGCGAAGTATTAGCTGCCTGTTCGCGATCCCTTTCTTCAGAATTGTTCCTACGGCTTCTTCTGCGACGGGCATCTAAAGTCCTCTCGCCCTGCCTAACCTGTGGATCCTGTCTCCTGATTGTCCTGTGCAACGTATTTTGCTGCTGCTCGCGATTCCTTTCCTGTGGATCCTGTCTCTGAATAGCTCTACGTTCATTATCTACTGCCTGTTCTATTTCTCTTAAACGCGCACTTCTCCTACGGCGTGAACGCTGCTGCGAATTCCTAATCTGTTCTACTACTCGATTTTCACTAACTGCCCTACGTATTCTTTGAGATTGGGAATTCAACTCTCGCTCTCTATCTGCATACTCTGCGTCTTCTCTATTTATCCTATTTCTTTCCCTACGCCTTTGAGAACGTGCAGCAGCAGACAATTGCCTTCTACGGGGCATTTCAAAAATAGAAAAGTGTATAAAAACTATAAAAATATAACTTAAAATTTATAAAACTATAATATATTAAAAATATATATAAAAATTGGACGTTTTTAAATAAATAAGAAAAAATTATAAAATAAATTGTATTGTTATAAGGGGTTAAATAAAAAAATAATAAAAATTATTGTATATTTATATAGTAAATTTTATAATTATATAATACAAAATTTTAATATTTTTTAAAATTTAAAATCGGACAAAATCGGACAGCAATAACACTTACTACTTATAACAAAAGTAACACGACTGAAAACCGAACAAAAAAATCGCGCGCGGTTTCTAAGTCAAACAGACACGCTAAAACCGCTAGTAAATAAAGCCGCGCGCGCGTAAACCGAACGCGATTCTTTAGTACAGCAAACGCGCACAGAAAATCACGCGCGGTTTCTTAAAAGAGCTACCTACGTCACAAACTACCCGAGCGTAGTAAATCGAACGTTCGCGGTGTCTAGCACACAGACGTAAATCGAGTGGCACACACACAGACCTGAATCGAGTGGCACACACACACGCACTCACGGACTAACGCACTTAATATTAATTATTTATTATTTATTTAAGCGATATATTAAAATTACTATTCTAATCGTAATTAAAATTAATTTTTGTTTTGTATGCAATATTCGTAATTAAAATCACGTTTTTGTTAAGTTTTTGTTGAAATCGATGACAAAAATGTATATCGATGCACGATAACACCCGCTCAATCGAAACGTTCGCAACGAAATAAGTTAAAACGAATGACAAAATTACACAGATGGGAGTATGGGAGAGGATTTCTCTCTCACAGAAATGAGACAAACACAGTGCTAGTCTAGGAGTGAGAGAGACGGGCTAGAAGGATTAGCGGTAAAAGTCGTTACTTTTGACGCAAGCTAACAAGTGCTGCAAGAATCGCCAGAGCAATAGCTAGATTTGTGATATTATTATAATATAATAAAAATTTCTAATAAAAATTGGTAATTGAAAGTAAAATTGTCAGAACAAAAATTGTTTAAACATTGAAAACTGTATATTCAACAATTTAATTTAAAAAAAAAAGCCAAAATCAGCGTTAATTTTCAAGGTATCTTTAAGAAAAAAGAAAATAAATATAAAAATGAAAAAATAATTTTAAAATAATATAATATCATTATTATCATTATTTTAAACAATAAAAGCATGATAATGATTTTTAGGTCATCAGCTTCATTAATATTGGCTAATTGCTAGATCTAGCAACTAAATAGCTTAACTGGCAGCACTGATTCTAAGCGTTGTCTGTTTTGCTTAGCGGCCGCTAAAAGTAACGACTTTTTTCGTTACGCCCAACTACTTGTCTCTCTCAATCCTTCTTGCGTTTGCATGTGTGTATGTGGCAATGCAATGCAAAAGAAGCAATAGAATGAAAACAAAAACAACAAAAACGAGAGAGAATGAAATGAGAATATTTCGCTTTTGATTATTTTTGTCTTCTTCGCCAATGTTTTTGTTTTGATCTGCTTGTTAAACAGCTGTGCAATAGGATTTGTTGTTATTCTTCAAATTAGAAGTAGCCAAAACAAAGAGGCAATAACAGAATAAAGTAAATTTCGTTAATTTTGCTTTTGAACTTTATTTAAAGTTTAGGCATGTAAAATCATTAGGTGAAGTAAAGGGCGAAGGTCATAATCGCAATTACTTGACATGCATATATATATATAAATATATATATATATATATATATATATAAATATATATATATATATATAAATATATATATATATATATATATATGTACATATATGATTGTCAAGTTATATTTATCTATATAAATTGTAAATTTATGGGCATGTGTACATACATACGTATGTATGTTCATTTGCGTATGCATACATGCTGGCAACACTGATATCGTTGTCTGTTTTGCTCAGCGGCCGCCAAAAGTAACGACTTTCTCGCAACTCCTAACTACTTGTCTCTCTCAATCCTGCAAGTGTTTGCATGTGTGTGAGTGACAATGCAATGCAAAGAAGCAATAGAACAAAAACAACAAAAACGAGAGAGAGCGAAATGAGAATATTTCTCTTTTAATTGTTTTTGTCTTCTTCGCCAATGTTATTGTTTTGATCTGGTTGCTAAACAGCTGTGCAATATGATTTGTCTGTATTCTTCAAATTAGAAGTAGCCAAAACAAATAGGCAAGAATAGAGAACAATAAAATTGAGCATTTTCACTTTTGTAGTTTTGAACTTTATTAAATGTTTTGGCATGTAAGAGAATTAGGTAAAGCAAAGGGCGAAGGTGTTAACGCTGCAATAACTTGACATGACACATTCATATATGAATACATATGTATAAATACATACATATTTATGCATACATACAAACAGATGTAAGGGGATATGTACATACTATGTATTACATACATATGTACACACATGTACGCATGTACGTACGTGCACGTGTATGTAAGTACATGTGCGTATGCCCACATACGGGCAGCGCTGTCGCCGTGCAAGCAGCGTAAACGTTCGCTCACATGTTTTGAATGTTTCTGTCTTGCTTGCACCCATGCATTGACATTGCGTTAAATTATAAACTTTGATACGCGTCTAGCTCTTTTGTTTATTGTCCGATTTATGTGCAACTTTCAGGATAGTTTGATATTCTTAGTCTCCAAATGAATTTGAAATTACAATACTGTACGATAAGAACATATGCCGTAAAATCGACATTAAAGTTTGAAAATTTGTTGCTTCTTGTGGGAAAGGGGGGCGTGGCAGCCCAAAAATTTTAATGACATTGCATTTGTACCATCTTAAAGAACCTACCTATCAAAATTGGCATTCCTAAATGCCATAGTTACTGAGATATTAGCCTAAAACATCAATTTTTTACGAGGTGTGTTTAGTTTTTTGCTCATTGTGGGCGAATGGGGCGTGGCATCGAAAAAAAAAAAAGATTCTTGTATTGACTGACTAAATATCGAGTCGATAGAGACCAAATTCAAACTTGTAGCTCTTACCATCTCTGAAATCTGTTTGTTCATACGGACAGACGGACAGACGGACAGACGGACAGACGGACAGACGGACAGACAGACGGACAGACGGACATGGCTATATCGACTCGGCTTGTGATGCTGATCAAGAATATATATACTTTATGGGGTCTGCCACGCCTCCTTCTGCCTGTTACATACTTTTTTTTTTCACAAACCCAATATACTCTCTCTTGCAGAGAGTATAATAAATGATGATTTTCAGCATAATTTTTCTACCATGCTGTTCAAACCTATTTCTAAAACGACTTAGCTCCATGAAGAGTATTAAAAGGTCGATTGTTTATGGTGTTGAAAAATCGCTGTGGCAAATTTCTGGCGATTCCCCTAAAAAAAAAACCGACGAGGGGTTAACTCGAGACTCTTGTGGCCCACAAAATATAAGGCGTCGCTTGAGAAGTCAAATGGATGAAGGAAACAGCAACTAAAGGGGAGAGACCAACAGGAAACACCCTGTTTTGATAGATTAACTGAGTAATTTAAGTAGAGTTTCAGTAGGAAAGGAAGTATATAGCTGTCTGACTTTATTTAAAGTAAATTTCATGTACAATTTAAATTGTCGCCTAATTGTGCACATAGAGATCCTCTGCAACCCAATTGTAAATAATACGTTGCATTAGATTCAACATGTCAGTGTACTGAATATTCCAGGCATTCAAAAAGAAGTAAGCTCCCTGCATAAAATCAAGTCCACGATACGGTTCCAATGACAGATATGGCGCCAAAGTGCTATTCAAACTGATAATCAAGTGATCAAAGAGCCTTCTATCCTCCTTGTCACGCAGTGCATCCAGTGGCACAAGTCCCAGCTCCTTGATGACCAGACCAACCTTTGGCTGCAGACTCAAACCGAGTAAAACAATAAAATCACAACTATGTTCAGCTGCGAATTGTTGCAGTGCCAGCTGGGAAAATTCAAAGGAAATGAAACGAGTGACGGCCATGGGAAAACAGGAGAGAGCAATCCGAACCAAATGACTCCCATTATTGGCACGCAGCAATTTAAATTCACGTCTCAATACCTGTGGCAGGGTTAAGTCATTCAGATCAAAGATGGATTTAACCAGGGTATCATAGAGTACTGTTCGCTGTTGTGCCTCCAATTTACCCAAATGTTTTTCCAGAAATTCCAACAATTGAAAATCCCGTGAGTTCATTAACTGATCCGATGAATATCGTGTGAAATTACTATTCTGTAGCAGTAGAGCGGCATGGAGCAATTCATAGACACGTAGAGGATGAACATTCATATAGTTATATATAGGACTTTCGTATCTTTCGGTGATCAGTGCCGCACAGGAGTGCATGGGATGCATTATCCTCTGACAGTAGATGGGCAAACGGGCGGCTTCGCATTGATAGGGCCGATAGTCGTAGACTTCTTCGGTACAATAATGAAATGGACTCACATGATGATTTACCAATATGAAGCGACTACGCAGCAATAATTCCTCTGGCACATCATCCCGAAATACTAAATGCCTTTCGGGTTTAATTTGTTGTTTCTCAAACAGAAATCGTATCTCTGTTTTGGTCACATAATCACGTCTCAACATGTTCAATACTGGCATATAGTTGTGCTGTAATGTTCCTGGATTTCGATGACGTAAATAGGCTATGGCCAGTGTGCTCACCACACTGTCCAGATCGCAACTCTCGTGGGAGAGTGCTATATACATTAGTTCCGGTCCACCCGAGGGTCGCTGTAAGTCCAATCATACTCAGTTGTCTCTGACTGATCGTCTGATCGACTAGTACTCACCCATTGTGTGAGTCGCTGTGAGTTGACCAAGAAGCTCATAAAGTCCATTGCTTGGCGTCTAGTCGAACTTCAAGTGTTTAGAAGCTAAATACATATACATATATATATATGTATATTATATATACTTTATCTTTATATATATGTATATATAAGTTTCTATATATATATATTTATATATGTATGTTTTGTGTGTGTTTTTCCAATTGTTTTGAGACTGTTCTTCTTGTGTGTCTTAATTGTTTCCTATTGTCTTTTGACAGCTGTCAACTGCATCAGGTGCGCCACTGAAACGGTTACATTTCGATAGGTATTCGATAGGTTTTCGATAGTTAGTTCCGTTGGTTTAGTTATGCAGTTTATCACTACTTTTTAGGCAAATTGTAGTGAAAATTAAATAGAAAATACTTTAAGTAAATGGCTGGGTATCGATAGTACAGCCAGTGTTGCATAACACCATTAAGTGAGACACAAAGTGTATAAAAAACGTACAGCAAATTTGCGTGTAGTGCCGTAAACCACGTGCAGTGCTGCTAAGTGCCTTCTAATGGCTCCGACTGCGCGAGTTCCACTGACTGGCCTCACAGACGGGGGGCGGGGGATGGGGGGGGAGGGCATGGTCGCTAGTAGCGAAGGGTGTATGTATGCAACATTTAGTTGGCAGACAGCTGGTCACGACGCCGCCTTGTCTGTCAAATGTGGCCCAAATTGGCTGACTTTTCACATTTGACCTGCACACGTAACGCGGGGCTTCCCCTCCCCCTACCCCATACCCCATCCCCCAGCTCCAGCCCCACTGCCATTTTATCCACACTCAATTGGTGAGTGTATGCGTGTGTGTGTGTGTGTGTGTATTTACAGTTATAGTTGCCACTTTGCCGTAGGGCAGAAGCGTGTGATTTATGATGCTTGCTACGTTCTGGTTTGCTAAATTACTTTCGCACACGTTGAACTTAAATAATTTTTTTCTCTCTTCTTTCGTTTTTTTTTTTTTTTTTGGACGCTCAAAGTTGTGCGCTTTTATTTCATTTCATTTCATTTCGTTTTTAGTTGATTCCCTTTGCTTAATCGCTGGCTAACTTTAATAAGACGAACTAGAGTCAAAAAATAAAGAAACCAAAAAGTTAAATAAAAACAAAAAAAAGGAAAGAAAATTGAAACGAGTAGGTGAGTCGACTTTAAAAGACCTCGCACTGAGTTAAGTCCTAAATGAAGTCACAAATTTAATATAATTAAAAGTTTGTCACACTAAGTATTGTGATCGATAAGCCCTAAGGAGCCTATAAGATATACTTGTGCGATCTGGGCCAAATTTGGTAAGAATATATAGAATCACCCTGTACATTACTTGTGTGAATTTGGCTGAAATAACTCAAATGATTCAGAAAACTTTCATGAAAATCACAAAGTTACGACCGATTTCACCTATGGGAGCTATAAGATATAGTTGTTCGATTCGCCTCACACAAGGTCAATATACACCAATAGGTGTCATATATAAAATATGTAAGTTTGGTTGTGTTAGCTCCAGTAGTTGCTAAGTTATGTTATTTTCAAAACCGTTTTTTCAAAAATACATAACAAGCCACAATTGGGCCATAATTTGGTTCTTGGCTCTCAAAGTCTCTAGGATCCAGGTGTTAATATGGATAAATAGATGCTGATTAGAAAAACGCCCCCTACTCCCTCTTAAGCACACTTTTTGCTAACAAATCTAACAGATGCCTGTACTCTACTTGAGTGCGGGGTCTAAAAAAAGGAAGAAAAAAAAGCAACACGGCATGCCATTAGGTGCTTGGCTAGTATTTTGATTCTGTCCTTGTATATATGTGTGTGTGTGTTAGGAATGCTCTTAGAGACGCGACCAAAAGTCACTTAGACATTAGCCAGGCCAAGGCAAGGCGAGAGTGTGGCCAACTTTGGAGCCATAAAATTCCATTCGAGTCAAATGACCTTGGGATGGCAGCGCATTTGGCAAAAATATATACATATATTTCTATATATGTGTAAACATGTATATACCCATGTGTATGTGTGTGTGTGTGTGTGTGAGAAATAGTTTCAGTGTGTGTATGTGGCCATTTAAATGCTACATTATGTTGAATATTCAATTTAATGTAGCTTATAAATCATGTAGATCCTTTTTGTGGATGCCCGCCAATGCCGACAACTGCTTAACGCCTCATCCAGCGCAAGTTTCCCTGCCACGCCCCCCTCTACGCCTCTCCTTATGCTGCTTCTTATCGCCCTTTTGAAAAGTCCTTTCCCTGTTGCTGTTTCTTTTCCACTTTTCACATTTCTCGTATCTATTTTTATACTCTCTGCAAGAGAGAGTATATTGTGTTTGTGAAAAGTATGTAACAGGCAGAAGGAGGCGTGGCAGACCCCATAAAGTATATATATTCTTGATCAGCAACACAAGCCGAGTCGATATAGCCATGTCCGTCTGTCCGTCTGTCCGTCTGTCTGTCTGTCCGTCTGTCCGTCTGTCCGTCCGTATGAACAAACAGATTTCAGAGATGGTAAGAGCTACAAGTTTGAATTTGGTCTCTATCGACTCGATATTAAGTCAGTCAATACAAGAATCTTTTTTTTTCCGATGCCACGCCCCGTTCGCCCACAATGAGCAAAAAACTAGAAACACCTCGTAAAAAATTGATGTTTTAGGCGAATATCTCAGTAAATATGGCACTTAGGAACACCAATTTTGGTATGTAGGTTCCTAGAGATGCCATAATTGCATTGTCATCAAAAATTTTGGACTGCCACGCCCCCTTTTCTCACAAGAAATAAGATAATTTGCAAACATTAATGCCGATTTTAAGGCATATTTTCTTATTGTACAGTATTGTTATTTCACATTCGTTTGAAGACAAAATATATTAAACTATCCTGAAAGTTGCAGATAAATCGGACAATAAACAAAAGAGCTAGACATGTAAGAAAGTTGATAATTGAACACAATGCCAATGCATGTGTGCAAGCGAGACAGAAACATACAAACATGTGAGCGAACGTTTTCGCTGCTTGCGTAGCTTAGCGGCAGCGCTGCCCGCGAATGCTGGCCGTGCCAACCAATTGTGTATGTATTACATATTCACACATACATATGTGCGTGCATACATATAATGTTAAGTGTGTATGCATGTGTGTACATACAATCAGACGTTTTTGTTTCAACGTGTTTTGTTGCAAGTATCAATTGATATACTTGGATACCGATTTTATTAAATGATCGGAAATAAAATGCAGAGAGTATTCTACGGTCGGGCGTGCTCGACTGTACTTTTCTTTCTTGTTATTTCTGTTTTCCGCTTTTCTCTTGTCACATTGTTTTTCCATTCATTTTCTGTTATTTTTATTCTTTTTTCCTTTTTCTCTGATTTAAGCCACTTTCAAATATATAACTTGTATTTATAGTTTTTCTTTGGTCGCATATTTTTTTGAAGCTACCCGTTGATGGGCCACTTATTTTTGCTGTATTTTGTTTTATGCTCTCACATATTTATAACTGCTTATCGGTTGGGAAATCCCAGATTGATTAACTGCCTGATTTTGGGCAGGAATATTGGCTGCATTAAGTCAGCTGTCAACTAGCCAAGAAATAATAGAACCCATCGTTGCAGGGAATATGACAATCAATGGCCGTGTCTTACTTTAGGATTTAAAATAAACTTAATGGCGATTAGTTTTTCAATAAGTATTGTTTGCTAGTAATTTGATAAAGTTTTATTATTTTTTCTATAAAAAAGTGGATCATTTAAGATTTATGATAGTATATCAATTTCTTTAATTTATTTAACTTAATTAAGTTTTATTATATCCACACAATAAGTTACTTTTATATTAATCCTACTCTTAATAAACTTGATTTTCTTTACCTTTACACATGCATTAATTTTTTAGAAATTTTCAAAGATTTAGTTCAAAATCATTCTGTATTTTTAGGTGTCGTAGGTAGTTAAATCTGTCAGTGGTACTCTAAATTTATTCCATTAATATGTTTAGTATATTTTAAATATTTTATTTATAAGTTTTAAAGAGCTGAAAGTCAACTGATATAATTTCAAGTACAAGTACAGTGCCACTGGACGCTTTCAGCTTATACAAAAGTTTGTAAAACACATAAAGTATTATTGTAATTTTTAATATATATTTTTTAAAATTATGAATAAGGCACCAAGTATTTGTTTTAAGCTTGAAATATATTTATTGATTGCTATGAATTTTATGAAATGTAGAAAGTAACCTTTGGTCTTAATAAAAAGTAAAATTTACTTTTGTTCCTTTTTTTAAGGAGAATTCCTTTATGCTATCAATAGAAATTCTGTTAAAATGAAGTACTGCTAATAATTTCAGTGTCTTTATAACTGAAGGATAATATTTTTAATTTTATTCAATGTTAAATATAAACAATTTTGGCAATTCTTTACAGAGAACTTCAAAATTATTATTACTATTTTAGTTTCCCTTGGAAAACTTTAAAAAAGTATTACCTTTGCTTCTATAAAAACCATATTTCATAAAGAACTTAAAAACTTTGTGGTTTCCCTTCATAAAAACACTTAAATCAATTTGTCTGTTTATTAAATTTATAAATAAATAAAGCACTTTAAACAATTAACTATAAAATGCATTAAATTTAATTCAATTAAATTGAAATGACTGAAATGCTTTATATGTACATTTTATGAGACAGTTTATTGTTTTTATTTATTTTTTTAAATTTAAAACCAAAATTTTCAATTGTTGGCTATTTCGGTTGACTGTTTGCAGCGGAACTTAAAAGCGTTAATGTAAATTTTCACACTTGGTTACATTGATTTACTTTGAATTTAATTTCGTATTTATCGCTCTTCTTGTTGTTGTTGTTGTTATTTGATATATTTATCATACGCACTGTTGTGCCGGCATATAAAATTTTCTTCTTTTTGGTATTTGCCGTTAAGAACAACTAATTTGGACACGCTTAATTATTTTTAATAATTTTTTAAAATTTTAGTTGCTTGTTTTATTGTAACAAAAAAAAATTGAGCACAAAAATTGGTAACCTTTGTAGGCAGTGCACACTGTGTAAACTTCGGAGGGGCTGTCGAAATACGTTGTTCCGCGAAAAATTGTTGAACGTTTCACACTCACGTACCGTTTGTTTTGGGGCAAATACTGGCGATGACACTGTGGCAAGCAGAGACTGTGGCAACAAGCTACAAGCAGCTACAGACTTCAACGTTAGACTAAAAGGCGGCTACTTGCAACACGACGGCGACAGCGTCAGCGATAGCGACGGGGACTGCGACTGCGACTCCGACTGCGACTGCGAACAGGGCCAACGTGGTGAGTTCCTGCCACAGTTCGTGGCAAGTGTGGTGAGAAATAAAGAGACGAAGTGAGAGAGAGAGAGAGCAAAACCGAGAGCGTACGACTCGTTACGACCTTGGCTATCTCTGTGCTCTTTGCCAGCTGTTGATTTTACCATTTTCTCTTCGGTTTGAGCTGCTTGCAGCACTGAGTCTAAATCTTGCAACATAATTGATACGGGAACACAACGGGCTGCTGCCATCTTTGACAATTGTGGCAACTGTTGCTAGAGGCAGCGGAAATGGTTTTTTGTCGTGTCCCCAACAGCTCTTAGAGTGGGCATATAACTATATAATAATACTCTCATATTTATTTGTTTGATAACTGGAAAGCAATCTAAAACAGTGACTCAGTTGCTTAGTTAATTGTAGCTCATTTCATATTGATTAACGATGACGCCCCTTTTCGATCTCTGCCAAGGTGAGTATAAGTATAAGTATGAGTATTCATGGCCAAGAGCATCATAATTACAGTTTAGTTTTTAATGAGCCAACTCATGCTGGCGTTGCAAACTGAGCTCAAGGAGTACACTCACCAAAATCACCAAGTTTCAAAGCCAGAAACATGTGTCTTTAAATTTTTATTCTTTTAAAATTGAATTATATTTTTGGGATAAAAACAAAAACTTGGAATTTTAGCTATGGTAGCTTCTTAAAATTTATATCTTTAACAAATTATTTAAAATAGAAAAAGTCTTACTTCCCAAAATATTTATTTAATAAATAAATGTTAATGGGTTTAAGCCATGATAAAATGTAAATCATTTCAAACTATAACAAAAATTTTTGAAATAAGAAATTTATGATTTTATGATTATTTAGAAACTGATGTTTTATAAAACAGGTTTAAAAATAAAACGTAGAGTTGTTGATTAACTTTCTTCTTTCAGTATTTAGAAAGCTACTTTAAGTATGAAATATAATTGTTAATAGATTTATATAAATTCTTTAAGTTTTAGAACTTTCGACTACCAAAAACAATTTATTCTCATTTGTGGATAATATTTATAATTCAACTTAAAAACTCAATATTTTTTTAAGTTAATAAATCACTTCCTTGGGAACAAACTTATAATTTCTTACCCTTTTTTAACAGTGTAGTTGGGGGTACCACAAAAATTGAAGACTACACACTATTAGCTTGTTGCATGTGGCAGAGTTGAGGCAAAGGCGGAAGTTTTGCTAATTGAACAAACAACTTTGACAGGCGACAACAAAACAATACAAGTTGTTGTAATTGTTGTTGTTGGTGGTGTTGTTGTTGTGATTGTGTGTAATACATTAGTTGATTATGCACAAAACTTATTTCATTAGCTAGTGTGAGAGTGTGTGTTTGTGTGTGTGCCACAAGGGGCAGCTAAAGTCAATGCAACTGCAACTTGAGCAAAAAAAAGTGTTCATTGCACATTTGCATTTAATTATTATCTTGGGATTAATAATAATCATAACAATAATCATAATGTTAAACTATGCAAAATTTGCGTTGCTGCTTAAACATGAAATTACCGTAGTTGTGGCATTACCCCGTTCCCATTCCCACTCCCATTCCCACTCCCTTCCCCATTCCCATTCTCAGTTCTTCTCCCACTTTAGCTTCAGCTGCAATCTTGTCCCGGCTGCGACTTAATTGAGAAAGAGATTTGATTAATTTGCATGCCATAAACCATTTTCAATTTGTTTATGTGCTCAAAGTGAAGCCTGGCCCGTAATTAAAGCAAAGCTGCTGCATCTCTGGTAAGTCAAGGTATGCGGCAAGCTCAGACAGTGTCCCGCCCCCCCTCTCCGCCTCTCCCCCTTTCCCCTCTTCCTATTGCTTCTTTGTTCCCTCTGTTGCCTTCATTTTGTTCAAGTTGCCTGTCGTCAGGCAAATGCAAATTTAGCTTTAGCTGAGATGGTAAGAACGCAAGAAAAAAAAAATACAAAGAAAAAACTAACAGATAAGTCTAGAGCTGAGAAAACCAGATTGTAAGAGACCCTGTAGTTTGCTTTATAAGGAACGCTTTGGTTTGAAAATACTTTGAGGCAAATGTGTTGACTGGAAAATAGTTGCAAACAATTTTTGAATTTTAAGAACAATTTTTGTTCATAAATAATTGTTTTGAGAATTGAATCTTAATTATGGAACTTCCTTAATATATTTTATTAATCTTATAGTCATGAATCATTATGAACTTTATAGTGAAGTTTTGTACATGAAAGCAAAAAGAAGATAAAACCACATGAAATTCAGTTTGGTAATTCAATGTTAGGCACATATTATCATTGAGTTTATTTTAATGTCTAGTACTTCTTAAAGGTCCAGTTTAATCCGTGTAGTCTTAAAGCCTTTAGAGCTGAGATATGTAGTAGTAGCAATTAAATAGCTGATTAGACGGAAACAGTGTAAAAAGTTTACTATTCATGTTTGGAATGCCTCTTTTAGCATACCCTTTGTAGTTTTATTAGCTACAGGGCTGGAAAAGAAACGAAACGAAACGAAACGTCGCCAAGGTAAGCAGATTAAAACGCCTTTGACTTGGCAATGTGCTCTGGAATCTGCAGACTGCTCATCCCTCGACTGTGGCATGCAAATGAACGCGCGGTGCATGCAACAGCAGCAGCAGCAACAACAACAACAACAACAACTAGAACAACAACAACTAGAACAACAACCAGAGCAGCTGGCGATGAGTGTTTTCTGAATGTGTTGGCAAATATTTACGCAATGTATTCATGTGCAAACAATTACGCGTTCATTTGTGCGACTTTTACGTGGCACACACAGACACACACAGACACACGCACATACGGAGGTGTATAACAATGGCTGACTAACGGCAACAATGGCTGCGACGCCTCTGTCGACGTCTCTGCCGGCTTTGAAGTTGACGTACATTTGGCTGCGCTTCTCAGTTAACTTCTTTTGGCCTCTTTCGTTACGTTTGGCTGATTTAGACTTGGTTTTGGCTTTTTGCTTTTGGACTTTGGACTTTGGACTTTGGCCTCGTTGTGGTTTGCGTTGCGTTGCGTTGCGTTTTGTGTATTCATATGCATAATATCCTTGACCCGTTTGCGTGTCTTGCGCTTTTGTGCGTGCCAGGAAGCCAGAAGCCAAAGCCAGAGCCAGACAGCCAAAAGGATTTTGGCCAAGTGAGTGAAAGAGGCCAAAAGCAAACGAGACTGGTCGACTGGTGCGTGCTTGCAGTGCTTCGTACTCGAATTTTACATAAAACACGCACACCTACACACACATACACACGCACACACACATACACTACACACACTTGCCATTTGATATGCAAATAATCTATGGAGTTAACGACGTGCATATAAATATTCAATAGAATAGAGGCCAGAGGCACCTTAACTCGACTGAGTCCAACAATAACAACCATAAAAATCTATTGTTGTGCAAACACGTCCGTTAGATACCCTGTACTCAGTTGATGCTTAGCACAGACACAAACCAACAAAGTTTTTTCAGAAAAATACAGTATATAGTCCGACTTAACGCTTCCTATGTTTAACAGTGCCATACAGAAGAGCCTACACACACACACACACACACACACACACACACACACACACACACACACACACACACACACACACACACACACACACACACACACACACACACACACACACACTATACAATGCAAACAGGTCAACAAAAGCTGCAAAAATTTAAGTTTTGAAATTGAAGCAAAACAAGAAAGAAATTTGATTTTTGGCCTGACTTAGATTGGATGGACTATCGGAATTATAGACTGGTAATTCTAATGACAGATATGTTATATGTAGAATGACGATTTGAAGAATAATTGAGTCAACTTTCTAAAACTTTCTTTTATTTTAAATGCTTTCCTAGTATTAAAGATTCAATTCCATCTCGAGTTAAGTTTGAAACAATTTTTTAATGGATGTAATAATTTTTATAAAGATTCAATTTTAACTTATGAACTGCCAGCAGTCAAAATTAAAATAAAATATATTTTATATAGTAGTTTAGGCTGTTTTCCAAATGGGTTAAGTCCAAATTTAATGATAGGCAAAAAGTGTTCACACTTTTTTATAGAAAGACAAAGAACTTTTAAATTGAAATTTCTCTTTTTAATAATTTCATTTCAGAATGTTTTTTCTATGCGTTTAATCAATTTAATGAAAAGGCTAGGCTAAAGCAAAGCAGCTCGACTGCTGCATGCCCAGTTGTCGTATTAATGACGTCATGAATAACTAAAGTACACGATTTATTAGTTATTACTTTAAAAAAGTTTCTGAAATGAATTTAAGTTAATTTAATTAGATTGCTAAGGTACATAAATTATATGTACAGCTTAGTGTGTCTCTGCTGTACTTTAAAAGACGTATTTACCTTGACATCTGTTGCCAATTTCGAGCTCATTGGCTAGCCAAAAAAAAAGAGAGGAAGAAGAAGAATTGTGAGGGCCATGTTTAATGTATCGTCAATGTGGGAACAGTTCGTTAAGTTTTGTTGATTTGCCTAGCAATAAAATGACCACATCCCCAAAAGACCCCTCCCTGGGGCCTCTAGGGAGACCATTTGCTCCAGATGGAAACGCAGTCGAAGTTGAAGTTGGATTCTGAGACGGAGATGGAGACTTAGAGGGAGACGGAGACGGAGACGGAGACGGAGACGAAGTCAAAGCCGTGTCATCGACACGCTAAGGTGAAAGACAAACAACTTTATGCCAAGTTGTTAACAAAGTGCTTCCACGACCTAAACGACCTCTCGACAAGGAGCATTTTGGTTCAGTGTCTATGCAAAACGCAAACACAGCCTCTGATTCTCTATCTCCATCTCACTCTATCTCCGGTGTGCCGTCTCACTCCACCCTTACTTTCTGCAGAAATATGCTGGGCACCTTGACAAGACAATTGACTGGAAAATGTTGTTAATGAACTTTGTGCGACATTTTGATTAGCTGTCAGTTGTTCTTGTTCTTCTTCTTCTTCTGCTTCTTGTTGTTATGGGCTGCAAGGCACGTGGCTTATAGGAGAGGGGCGTGGCATTGCTGCACTGCAATCGTGTCTGCCTCATTTGAGGTCAACAAGTGTCGAGCGCAGCAATGATGGATGTCAAAGTTGTTGCCCAGCTTGACACACATTTTTATTGTGCTTTTGCTTTAATACAATGCCATTTTGTCACACTGTGATAAAACACTGAAATAATAGCAGCAACAACAACAGTAACAACAACAGCAGCAACACCAACAACAACAACAACAGCAACTACAACAACAAAGCAAAAAAGTTTCTGCGGAAAAGTTGTAAACTTAATTTATAGTTTTTAAGCAGCCGCCGGCTGGAGCTGCACGGTGTAAGGCAAAGGGGTGGGCGTAGCAAGTTGGGGGCGGGGCAAGTGTGTAGCTATAGCTAGAAAAATGTGTTTTGCCTGCTATCGCTTGGGTGACACAATGTGGGCGTGGCACAACCCACCAAAAGCACACACACATACAAATGCGGATACACTGACAAAAAATACTAGAAAGTTATAACAAATTTTATAAGCCGAGCTGGAAATAATTCCGGATTTACTGTTACTGTTACTTTTATTGTTACTGTTGCTTGACTGTTACTGTTACTGTTCCTTTTATTGTTACGTTTACTCTAACTGTTACTGTTACTGTTACTGTTACTGTTACTGTTACTGTTACTGTTACTGATACTGATAATGTTACTGTTACTGTTACTGTTACTGTTCCTTTTATTGTTACTGTTACTCTAATTGTTACTGCTACTGTTACTGTTGCTGTTACTGTTACTGTCACTATTACTGTTAATGTTACTGTAAATGCCAATGACAACAATTTTCATAGGCTGAAGCAAATGAATATAAGTTCGTTTACAAAATGACACTCAACCTAAAGCACTCTGTTAGAAGAGTATTTTTTAACAGTGTATACACATGTAGTAGTATTTGCAAATTTTCACATTTCATTCTCGCCCTAGCTCTTGGAATTTCCAAATGAAATATTTGACTTTTAGTCTAAAAAGTCAGCAGAAAGTTGCGCAAACAGACTGTGACGTAAGCGTGGACACCACCCCAATGAAAGACCCAAAAAGCCAACCAAAAACCACCCAAAAAAAAAAAAAAAAAAAATACCACCCAACTGAGAAGCCCTTCAGCTATCCACTGAGCTAAAATGTGCATTAAGTTTGAAAGTATTCGCTGCTTTAAACGTCACATTCGCTTTCATGTCCGCACTCGCATCCGCATTCAGATCCGTTTTCACATCCGCGTCTGGTGTCTATTAGGAAGGGAGAGCTGCAGTATTGACCCCTCTCTTCCTACCTCTCTCTGTCTCTCCATGTCCCTCTCTCACTCTCTCTCTGTCTCTCTTTTCGAAGCGTTGTCATCTTTTAAATTCTTTTTGGTAGCTCGCACAATTTGCACATTTAATGAGGGACCACCTCCTGTGACTCCCAGCAGAGATCTCCACTACATTCTCTCTCTCTCTCTCTCTCTCTTCACTCTCCTCTCTCCCTTTTCGCTCCAGTTGGTCTGTCTGCTTTCTGCATTTCAAGGTTCTCAGTTCTGAAGTACTGACCGTAATGATGTATGCGCAACGTTGCATCTTTGCAATTATAAACTTAATTTGGCACAGTGGTCACAACTTACCAACAGTTTTCCTTCACCAAAGCATTCATCAATCAAAATGTGTACGAACAGAGTACAACAAGAAAAAATGTGCACACTGAGCTCTGAAATCATTCGTCCACAATCATTTCAGCTTCGAGGAACTGTGAGTGGAAGTTAACAAATGTTTCACAAATTCTTTTTGGCTAATAATCTTTTGCATACCTGATGTTGACTGCTATATTCAGGTGCAAATATTAATCAGGGTGATTAGTAAAAATGAAAGTGATATAGTAATTAACTTATATCGGTTAGAAATAAAGGTAAAGGTAGAGTAATTAGTAACGGAGTATAGTTGGTTGAAAATAAGTAATACAAATAACAAATATTTTAATAAATAAAAATATTTTATAGCTTAACTATAAACTTGTGCTTATATTAAAATTTAATATTAACTTTTGTGCGTAGATTGTCAATCAATTTTAACAATCATTTTATTTAAAAAAAATCCTAAGCAAGCTCTGAAAAATGTTCACAAACCTAAAATCCAAGCAATCCAATTTAAATTCAATCACAAACAAATAGGAAAAAAAATACTATAAAAAATACTAAATAAATAAAAAAAAAAAAAATAAATAACTAAGACACGAAAATGCATCAACAATTAGTTGAGGATGATTTCTATCAATCAATTTGTCCGCTGGCCAATTGTCAAGTGAAAATTGCACACAATCAATTGCTGGTTCACCTGTTGTCCCAGCACTTTGGCGAGCAACCAGGTGAATACTTTGGCCTGCGGCTACGGCGTGTGGAAACTGGTCAAAGAACGCTGTTGCCATTGGCAATAGAAAAGCTGCGTGTGGGCATCGATCAGTGTCTGTGTGTGCTGAATTGGTCAGGAGATGGAAGAAATGATTTGATAGAACCACAAATTCAACTCCCTCAACGCTATGAAGACTTGACCAATGGCCTGCCAGTGCTGGTAATGGCTAGCAAGACAACGTGGCCAAAACTATCGACGAGTTCGATGAAATTACCTAATCAAATCGGCTATCTATATGTTTTCTGGCTGGCAGCACCGGCTACACAACGTCCAGTGACTGCCAAATTGGGTTTTCTCAATCGTGAGCTTCACTGTACCTTGCGTGTTCGTCGTCAATTGAGTAATTTCGATCGTAGTCGTCGGATACGGAAACATCTCTTGGGTGCTGATCGGAATTATCTGACGCTGAGTGACCGTCAGATGAGACAAATGTGTTGTCACAATGATTCTGGCTGCTTTCTTGAGATTGTCATTCAGGGTGAATCATACTGAGAAACTCTATTACGCATAATCCAAACTTTTTGAATATTTGTAAATTTATGCAAATTAAATTTGATTACAGGGGAAAAAAAATGTAAAAATGTAAAAAAAACCTCAAATCTAATCAGCAAGTTTTATTCGACAAGAAGGTGGGAGATTTGAGGCAGCTGGTCTCACATAATGAGTGCAAAACTTTTCCGTTTAGTGGACTTCACAGCACAGTCTCCACTGTTAATAAGCCGAAATCAATTTCGACTTGATTTCCGTTGAGTTAAATTGAGTTGAGTTTTCCAGTTTGGAATTTTCAGTTTCAGGTCGCTTCTTATTTAGTTTTCTTTATCGCCTGTTTTGATTTTCTTTTTTCTCCTTTCCAATTTTTTTTTTTTTTTTTTGGCACGATTTTTGCAAGTTTATTGCCACATTTGTGAGGCGCGCGCATTATTGATTTCGGTTGGCACTTTATTGCCATTTGCCTCGTTTTGTTCCATTTTGACCCGTTTGCCACGCCCCAACTCCTACTCCCCTTTCTCTCTACACTCCTCTAATCTTCTTTTTTTTTTGGTCAGAGTGTTGCTTTTTATGGGCGCAACAGACGACGACCACGGCATTCAGTTGGAAATGTGCCATAAATTACGCTGTTTTATGCCTTAGCGTCCAGCCGGATAGCGGGACTGACAACTCGGATCAAATCGGATCAGATTTCTAAACACACAAAATAAGTGATTTTTCAACACTGGCAAATGTGTGCGGGAAGCGTGTTTTGTTAGTGCTGTCTGTGGATAGAAAGTGCATAGTATGTTATATGAGCAGAAATGCAGTTTTGGGGTGGAACTAGTTCCGTTTTATGGTTGAACTGGTTTATATGAACGATTTGGCTTGGTTGTACGGTTAGTTATAATGGAACTAATTCAGCTGTGTTGTAAACCTAGCTCATATGAACGATTTTGTCTGAAACTAGTTCATACATATGCATGATTGAACTAGTTCATATGAACGACTTTGTTTGGTTGGTCAACTAGTTCAATTAAATGTTATACACAGAGAAACGGAACTAGTTCAACTGAATTGATGAACAAGTTCATATGAACGGGCTTGTTGAGTTAATCAACTCATTAAATTTCAATCCCAATAGATATTCGTTTGTTGATGTAGATGAACTAGTCAGTTTAAATGAACCAGTTTAGTTCACATTTCCTTAATTTCAGTTTTGTAATGGGAAAATAGATATATAATAACTTTAACTTGGCTCTTATGTTCCCAACTGAACTAGTTCATTTCAGTGCATAAGCTAAACGTGAGCCTTGTTGTTTATAGTGTAAAGTTGTGTCACACTCGAATGCAAATCTAAAACAATTCAACTCATAAATATGTACTATTTACAACACATACAGATGTGTGTATTGGAACAAGTTCCATTTGCCTGCAGTAATAACACATTTCTTATCAATATCACGAGCTCAAGGAGTCTCAATCGACCAGGAGGACCAGATGGGACGAGACGAAAAGGACGCCGAGAAGAGCAGTTGGCACATCTGCGATGACAGCGTTGACAGGGTTGACAGCGTTTCTCATATTTGCTACTCGAAATCCTAATATAACACGGCAACATGTTTACGATGCATTTCCTCTGTACAGACACACACACACACACACTTACAC
This sequence comes from Drosophila cardini, assembly GCA_018903735.1. Taxonomy (NCBI): domain Eukaryota; kingdom Metazoa; phylum Arthropoda; class Insecta; order Diptera; family Drosophilidae; genus Drosophila; species Drosophila cardini. The sequence goes on along the minus strand of JAEIGM010000055.1, from coordinate 118,037 downwards.
ATATAAATACATACATATGTATATATGTGTTTTTACGGTAAACTTGTGTAGTGTGTGTTCACATAGTTTTTACTGCATACTTTTATGCGCCTGTTGGCATTTTCATTGAGCAGAAATCAGAAGAAGAAGAAAAAAACTCCATCTCGCTATCCATTTAAGCGTATTCCCAGTATACCATAGCGACCAACATACGAATACAGACCTAGCCACACAAATATGTGCATTATTTTCTATGTTTATTTTTTGATAGTATATTTGACAATGGTCTAAATGCAACTTAAAGTCAGTAAAATGAATACCGAAAGTCTCTTACTAAAGCAGAACTTACTGAGAGAAATACAGATGGAAACAATACTGACTTCAAAACTCTTTTTGTTAACAAACTCTGGAAATTAACTGAGGTGCAAAGCTCAAAAGTTAAGATCTGAATGATACGATGTTCTATAATAGTAATAGTATTGCCAATAGATTTTGAAATGTGTGGAAAAGAATTAGCTTAACTTAAAAACAGAAATTTTAATTTTTTGAAAACTTTTCTACTTGAAAAAGAGATTCGATTTAGTCTCTTAATATCCATATTAGTTGTCATTTCAAGAGCTATCTTTATTGAGATATGCTCTTCGCTTTGAGGAACTATTTAAGCCCCTTATGTGAACGATATCTATATCTATCCTGTAGATTATATTAACCACATTTATCAATGCAATTAATAAACCCAAATTCTATTCACATGAATCAAAATACGCATACCTATTCATATGTGCAGTTTTGTACATGTGTGAGTGTGTGTCCATGTGTGTTCGTGTGTGTGTGTGTGGCAGTGCGTGCCTCAAAATGACAACATCCCTTAGGTGGGGCAAGCGCCAAAGCCGACACCGACACATAAAGGCTAAATTGAACTTGAATGTGTACCGTGTGACAGGAGGGGCGGTGGGAGTGGTCAGGGGGAGATGGTGGAGGTAGACATGTGCTGAGTGAATTGTGTAGAGCAGTGACAACACTGGCCAAAACAGGCAAATGGACGGAACGGGACGGGATGGGACGAAGCACTCAAGTCATTTAGCGCTCGTAAAAATATTGGCGAACCACAGACACGGTCTATTCAATTGGAAAACTCAATGGGATTCAATTGAATCGACTTGTGTATAATTACGCATGACCAACTGTCTGAATGTCTGTGTGTATGTGTCTGTGTGTGTGTGTATGTGTGCTGAAGTGTATTAGTGTTTTTGCGTGTGTGTGCTCGCCCAAAATTAGACTTGACATAAGAATCTTAAGCAGAGTGGAGCCGAGGTTTCAACCGGAACGTGTTAACAACAAAGCACGTAAAGGTAATTCATCTCTCTCATCACGAACTGCCCAAAAGTGTTGCCTTTGTACTGTTAGACAAGCAGAGTAGAAGAAGGAGAGGGAAGAGGAGAGGGAGACGGAGATAGAGACAACAATAGAAGAGAGCTTTAAACACATATGTTTTTTTTCCTATATTGAATGTGTTTATGTATTTTAAGTAAAGCTAGAAATGTTGCAAGAGAATTATATGACAATATTAGACAACTGACTCAAAATTTATGATATGATTATATATATTTTGATCAAATTTTGATGTAATAGATACAAATACGTATTAGAGATGAGCTTTGAAAGTGCTTATTAGTTTTTGTTGAATATGTATAAAGTTTCCTAGAAGATTTCGCAATTTTCTATATAAATTCTCTAAAAGTTACATAACTAGCCAACTAACTACTCCAGATTTCCCAAGTACTATAAACTGTATTTTTATTGTTGAATACCCCAATTTAAACTATCTAAAAACTTGTTATTTCTAAGACAAATTAGAGCACAATAATAATTCATAAATTAATTTATTTTAACTGAGTGTCTTAAATAAACTTTAAATTTTAAATAAAGGTTTCAAGACTATTTTAAACATACAAATAAATTAAATTTCAGTCGCAAAAGATTTGTTTAACACGCTTGCATTTATCAATACTGAATTTATATTCAATCTACTTGACATTGTCTGTATCTATAGCCAATATTTCTTGCAATAAGTTTACTTTTATAAGCATGATAGATAGCATACAAGAGGGAATTCTCTGTGAGAGTGTGTGAGTGTGTGTGTGTGTGAGTGTGTGTGTGTGGTTATGTTTTAACAGTTTTGTGAACTTGTTTGTGGATACACACAACGAGCTGAAGCTGAAGCTGATGCTGAAACTGTTACTGAAACTGAGGCACCACAAATCTTTTGGGAGCCAAAATTGTAGCACCTGGCGAGGCTTCACTGCCCGTCTCTTACCTTTACCCCCTCCCCCACCACCACCACCCTTTTCCCACGCTATGCTGTCAACATGCGGCTGCTTGCTGTGCATGTCTTTGTGGTTTTTCTGGCGCTTAACTATAACAACAGAACTTAACACCTTTTGATCGGCAGGCGGTGGTAAAAAGGCGGCAAATAGACGCGCACACTCCACAGTGTGCAGTTATGGCACTGTATAAATCCCAGTAAGCTTTTTGGAGAGAGCACAACATACACCTACACACACACATACACACACACCTACCCACTCGAGCTGTGAAGCTCGTTATTCATAAACTTAATGCCAAAGAGAGCATAATTTTCATTTTGCCTCGTTTGGTTTAGTTTACTTTTCCTTTGGCAGCACACCGCTGGGCGTGGCCAGAGCTGCCTTTAGCCCACTCCCACACACACACATACACACACTTATATGCATGTGAATATACAAGAAATAAAAGCCAAACATTGAAGCAGAGGAAAGAACACCAATAAACTTGTACTTGTGTAGCAGCCATTAGTGGGAATTATATAAACATATACATCAGCAAACAAACACTTGCACCCACACACACTCACACACACACACTTACATACAGCCAACAGCTGGCAGCTGTTTTGGCGTCTTATCAACGCTTAGATCGACATCGTGCTACATGCAACGCTCAACACGGCGTATGAGCAATAAGTATACCACACAACAAAATATTAAACAGAAGCCAATATAATGATACCGATTACTCTGATGACAGAAATGGTGAGTGTGAAAACGATCCTTAGGCAAAGTAACACCTAAAAGAAGCTCATAGAGAACTGTATGCTTCAAATTCCTGATTTTATTTGTTTAAAGTTGAACTTGAAGCTTAAAGTTTGAGTCGAGCAAGAGATAGAGACAGAGTCGTAGCTGGGGAGGAAAGTATACGATTATTGCAGTCATCTTCAATACGAAATGACAGCTAAGCCGTTAACCCAATTGCTCTGATCTGATATCCTGAGGCGAAACGCATTCGACATTCGCTTTTGCATTCGCATCATTCGGCATTCGGTATTCGGTATTCGGCATTCGACATGCGCTTCATTCGCTTCATTCGCAATTCAATTATGCATTCCGTCAGCGTGTCGGGCATACCCTATGCCATTGCCACTGCCAGTGCCACTGCCACGCCCTCATTTGCCCCTTGCACCCTTGTGGCGTGCCCATTCTTTACGCTCTCGCAGTGCAACAGAAGAACAAAAAAAACAGAAACTACAAATATAAACTGCATGGTCGAGCTCGCTTTTAAGAGATACCCGTTACACGTTTTCTAGCGATACAAAATTCATAGCATACTTTGGGGCGTTTATATTGCTTACAAACTTGAGACAGCCATAACTTTCGCTATATTCGCAAACCCGATCATCGAATGGATTGAAACAATTTGGGAAAAGCGTTCGAATTCCGTACCTAAAATTTGTTTGGGTTTGTGTCCTCAAATTTGTGTTCCAACTGTTGGGATTTTTATTGAAATGTGTGAATGAAGCAATAAGTAAAAGTGGTTTGTACAGGGCTCATAAATGTACAGCTACAGACTTGTAGTTTTATACAATTTTGAGCTTTGTTATGAAGAAAATTTAAAATAAATTTAAACTTTTCTTAAATTACTAAGCACATACAAGATACCCTAAGTCAAGTGTGTAACGGGTATACAAAGAAGAAATTTCTGTTACATTCCGCATTCAGGTCATTAATACGCCATCATCAACAGGGCAGTGGATAAGCGAGAAAGGGTGAGAAAGAAGGAGAGACTAGGGAGAGCGGAGAGAGAAGGGAGGAGGAGATAGCTAAGTGCTGTCAGTGGCCAGTGAGCAGAGAGCCATGAGGCGAGCGGTAGGAGTCGTGGGGCACGGGGCATGGGGCACGAGCCAAGTTGCATGGGCACGTCAGGTTAGGTTGCTCCGCGTCCTGTTTGTTGTCTAGCGGATACGCACGGACGGACAATTGGAATGCAGTTGCTCCTCTTGTTTTTGCTGCTGTTTCGTTGCTGGAATGTTGCACGCACGGCTGAGCGCCTGAGTGAAATAAGATGAAATGCTAATGATGGCAAAACATTCAAATACCGTTTCGTTATAAACTTAAACACACACACACACAGCTGCTGTGGCATGAACATGTGTTCATTAGCCAGTGTTGGTAAACATGCACAAATTGTAAAGCATTCAAAGAAGTGTAATCAGTGTCAAAATCGATTAAAATATTATTATGTATAAGGTTTTAAGAAAATATAATAATGAAGTATATATTTTCTATAAATTCTGCTTCAGGGTATTTTGCAGTCATGTGTGCTCTACTTGAGTGTATTATTTTCCCCTGCGAATTAAATTTAATTGCATAAATTAAATATATCCAGGAAATTTACAAACAATTAAGCTTGAAACAAGCTTCAAGAATTCAACTGAAAATTCGAGTCGATTTTCCTTGGCTTTTCCTTGAAAACTCCTAGTAAAAAATTACAACAACTCGGGACTTGAGACTCAAGATTGAAGGACTATGCAAATATACATGATCCTTGACTCCCCTTGCCATGTACTTCATTGTTGCCTTCTGTCAATCGGCTTTCGTTCTTACTTGAATTGAAAATTGAATTTCCTACGCCAATAAATGCACGCAAGAATCCAACTGAAAGGTTGGGGGTAAGGAGGGGTTAAGTGGGGTAGCTGGCAAAAATCAATCAAACAAAACGGACTGACACTTAGACAGACGATTAGGAAAGACCCAAAGCGCACCAGAAACTTGATATGCAAGTCAGCCAGAAGGGCAATCTTTCCTCATCTGCCCGGCATTCCATTTAGGAAACTCCTCAAGAGATGAAGAGGGTGGGGGGGGGAGGCGTAGGGAGACAGGCTGGCAGATGCTAGATGCTAGATGCGAGCACAAGACATCAGATACATCGGAATACGAGCTGAGCAGAAAGGATTCTCTCATTGTTTCGGTCAAACGCACAACAACAGAGCGTTAAATTCAAGTGTTGCCAAATAACAGTAGCAACAAAAAATATTCACTCACTTGCTTTGATTTGATATGCTCAGAAAAACTTCATCCATCGCTTCATAACTTAAGAAATACTTTTAGGAGAAGCTTTATCCTACAAAGTTTTGGTCTGTAAAATATTTAAAAAATTCAAAAAATAATAAACTTAACTTTATACATAAAATGATTTTTTTAAAATTATTTCTTGTTGTTTTTATTTTTTATTCTTGGACTATTTTATAATTGATATAAGTAAGTAAAAACCTCCTTAATGTGTTCCCAATTTGACTCTTTAATTATAAAAAAATAAAATAAAAAATATAAAATGATCAATATTAACAATTAAGCAATATTGTTTTTTAAATTTAGTTAATTATAAAATTTAGCAATGGTTTTAGTTTTATTTTTAAATACAATTAAAGTTTTAAATTTTTTAATGGGTTGACGTTTTTAACGATTTAAATTTCGGACATAATTATTATATTTATAACTATGCAAAAATTTTTTTCTAAAAAATTAAATTGTTTTATAGATTTTTATGCATGAACAAAAACATTTTAAAATTATGTTTTTAATATTTTTTAAGTATGGTTGAGTTCTATTTTCGGAAAGATTTAAATTTTTGATCGAATATTGTTCTCTAAAAATCATATTATTTTATAAATTTTAAAACATAAATAAAACATAAATAAATTTTATTTTACTTTAAGCTTTAAGCTTTAAACATTGAATTCAAATTCGTTTGTTAAATTTTAAATTTGTACATTTAAGTGAGAACTAATTACTAACTTAGTAACTATTTTAACAAATGAAATGCTCAGAATTGAAAGCAGAACTTCAGCAAAGCAAAATAATTAAGGAATTATAAGAAATTGCTCAATTATTGTTAGTTTTCTAAGAGAAAAGGGGTGAGGAGGGCATGAAGAGGGCATGAGGAGGGCCAAAGGTGAGCAGGAGTTGAAAGACTAACTGTTTTGTCAGTTTTAGTTGAGTTTGAGATTTCTACCTGTTGACAAAGCTGAAATTCCCATTTGAATGGTTCATTGGAGGCCATGAAAATGCAGGGAAAGGCTAGAAAAGGAAAAGCGAGTGGAAGATGGAAGGGGAGGGGGTAAGAAAAGTGGTGAGGGGTGAAGAAGTCCTTCGACAACTTCATTGCCAACTGAAAACTGAAGTAGCAGCTGTAGAATGGCAATTGTTTAACTCAATGTTTTCAGCAGCTTCGCAGCTTTATTTTAAATAAATAAGGACACAAGTGTGTGTGTGTGTGTGTGTGTTTGGGTGTGTTTGTGTGTGTGTGAAGTATTTGTGTGTATTTGTGTGGGTTTTTGTGCCTCAAGTTACAAATACAACGCAACCGAAATGAGCTTAAGAGCTTATGAAGCGCTAAACAAACAACGCAGGACACAAAGCCGCGACGACGACGACGACGACGACGACGACGCAGCTCGCAGCGTCTCAAGGCTTTTGGTACAGGGGGTGGGGAGGGATGGAGTTTGACGTGTAGTAGATCAAGTGGGGAAAGGATGGGCCAGGGACAGGCACAGGGACAGGCACAGGGACAGTGCCTTCAACGTCATCGACGTCAACTGACTTTTAGCTGACTGATTTGGAGCTAAACTCTCGCTAGTGACTTTCTGCTGCAGCTTCTACTACTACACTGCAAAAAAAATACTATGAACTTTCAACTTATAATAAATTTGTTTAAATGTAAGAATTTATTATATTGTAAATCTTTTTTGGGTTTGAAAAACATAAATTAAAATAAATTTCGAATTCAGTGTGCTTTATAGATTTATGTTCTTAAGTAAAAGTGTCTTATAATAAAGTTAACACAGTTACACTCATTAATAATCATATTTATCTCATCGCCAGAATATACTTGAGTCACTTGTCAATGGGTTTTGTGACAGTGTGCTGCTGTTTCCGCTTCCGTTGCTGCCGTTACTGCCGTTACTGCTCCTGATCCAGTTCCAGCCATTAAAGCTCAACTCGCTGCTGTTGCTGAATTTTTCTATGTCGAAGTTTCCTTTTCTTTTGGTTTGATGATGGGATGCCGTTGCTTTTATGACTAAGTCAAATATGAAAGTAACTTGCCTGACTGCTTCACTGACTAACACTCAGAGCCACTCACACACACAACACACAACACCCCCACACCCACACACACACACACACACATAAACACATGCATATGCGACCACGCCCTTGTGCGGCACATGCGACGCCCTTTTTTTGGCCATGGTCGGAGCATTCAATTTGATTTATTGCCACTTAAAAGGCAACATTCAGTTTTCGAAATAAATAACACGTTTACACATCCAAATGAAGAAGCTTTGAGCTTCAGTTGAGAGGAGAGAGTTCTGTACACCCTGTACACTGTACCCTGTATCCCCTTCTCTCCTCTTTACACCCTTTCACGCCCCTGACCAATCTCTGGTCCCTGACAATCATCTCCGCTTCGCAAATGGCGACGAAATTGTTAATAAGAACGCATATATTATGTCAACACCCACACATGGGTCTCTCCCCTCTCTCTCTGCCACTCCCCCCCCCCCCCCGATCACCCTCTTTGCCCACATAATTAATCGACTGACGCTGCTGCCGCGTCTCAGTCGCCATCGTTGCCGTCGTCGTCAGCGCTTCTGGCTGAAATGAAGCGTGAACTGGTCTAAACCAAAACGGCTATAAGCTAATAAGCCAATAAGCTTTAGAGCTGCGCTTTTGGCTTGGCTTTAATCGTATGTAGCTGTCTGTCGATTGCCACTATGACAATCGATTACTACACTTACAGCAATTGGCAGTCGATTAATCGAGCGTTTTAACAAAATCGGTTTAAAATTGAGACTTTTTTGTATAAAATAAATCATTTCGAATTATAGCTGAGTGCAGGGTAGCAAAAAGTCGTGTTGAATTTTGGGTAACTTTCAGGATTCTTAAAAAAAAATATCTTTTCTATTAAATATATTCCAAGTTACAATTATATTCCAAGTTATTATTATTATTTAAGCAGAAGTTTAAAAAGTTTAACTGATTTTTATAGAAAAATTTATCGTTACTTTAATTAAATTTAATTTTGTAATGTTAAAAAACTAATATAGAAACAAATTTAAAAAAAAAAAAAAATATTAATAAACATTTTTTTACACTTTTATTCAAAGGTTTTAAAAGTTATGTTGAAAAAAAATTTCAATATTATTTAATTAATTTTTTTGCGTAACACATTTAACCATTTTAAGCCATAAATAAAAACATAATTTTTGTGATAAAATCTCCAGTTATTGATTAACAATTTATATACACTGAAATAGGTTTAAGGTAAATATTTAATTTATTTTCTTCGCGCTTCTTTAACGCCCTCTGTCTCGAGTCAACAGATTCTATAAGAACTCTAATTAATCTAGCTATCTTTCTCATTTTGGATTCGCTAAACTATATTCTTCTACTTACTATGTTAAAGTAACAAAAATAATAATTATATAAACAATCTTCTTGGACAGAAATAAAAGTTTAGTTTTAATTTCGCAAGAAACTTTATTTTAGACCAGAATTTTTTGCAATTCTTAATTCCAAACAAAGTGCTTTAGTTCACTATTATTTAATAATTAAGTTTCCTAATGAGATTTTGTCTAAGATTCTATCAATATTAATATTATTCTTCATCTAATGAAAGCTTTCAGTTGAACTGCAGCAGTTTCAAGACAACTGAAGCAAAAACAAATCATTTTGGAATCTTGATTCTGCGATAAAATAAAGAAAATAGTTAAAGAGGTGTGCGGGTGTGTGTGGTGGTGTGTGTAGGTGTGTGTGTTGTGTGCACATAATTTTCACGCATTTTAAAAACGCATTAAATGCAATGGCGTCAGGATATGGGAAACGAGAGCGAACACGGACACGGATACGGATACGAGCGCTGACACGGGCAACGGCAACGGTAACGGCAGAATTCGCAAAATGGCAGCTTCATGGCACGCTTCATTTCATTTCCAGAAAGAGAGGGTGAGAGGGGGAGGCAAAGAGAGGAAGAGTGAGAGGCAGAACTAACACAGCAACAGCGCAAGGGTCTGTGTGTGTGTGTGTATGTGGTGTCGTTTTGAGGGCGGGGGCAGGGGGCAGGGGGCGTGTCAGTGTATGGAATGCTCGCGCAAAATTTATGACCGCTGACCATTTTTAAATAGCCACATGCGCACCTGGGCACACCTGCGCATAATGTGGTCGTTCCATATAAAATTTCATTCATGATAAATGCGCTCGCAAGAAATAACAACAAGCAAAATAGCAATACACACACACACACACACATACACTCTGCTCATTCAAATTCTTTTGGGCAGCAAATTTTAATTAAAAAACATAAACTTCATTGCTGCGGCAGTTGGCACAGATTTGTTGCGTAACCAACTCAATGTTGTTGTTGTTGCTGTTGTCGGCTATGATTTACTTGCAACACGCCCACAACACACACTCACACACACACACACACACACACCCGTTTCTGGACAATTGTTTAGCGCACAGAAATATTTGCAGCTTTTTCACATAAAATGTTTATTAAATTAGTCATTGAACACGAGCTAATTTGCAGTGCTCACAATTATTGTTGATGCTGCATGTTGCCAACTTGGTCAGCAGCAACACTTGGCAGCAACAACAGCAACTGAAAGAGGCCACAAGAATGTGCGTGTCGCGTGTTTGTGTGCACGACTAAAAGATATCCTAATATACTGCATTAATTCTAATTAACAATGAGTCAATTTAAATGACAATTTAGTCAATTTTAGTTTTAAAAGTGTTTAATATAATTGACTTTGCCAATTGTTGCTTGGAAATTGTGTCACAATTAATAAAAATTGAAGCGCAGCCAACTTAACAACCCACTGAAACTAGCTATCTAGAGCTAAAGAGGCAAATTGGCAGCTAAAAATAGCTGAAAAATTGACAATTATGGGGAATAAGTAAAAAAATTATTTTAAAATTTTCTTAACATTTATATATGTTTCAAATAAATTTATTTTGGTCTACAAAGATCCAAATGTACTGAAACTAAGGCCTTTTGCCTCTGAGATTTATGTTGTTAGTAGTTATTAATCAGTTTCATAGAAGTTTATCTTACTCTATTGAGAAAGTCAGAAAAGAAATTTATTTATGCTTCAGAATTATTTATTCTAGAGTACACTGAACAAAATGTTTTGTAACTTAAAGCTTTTACTCAGAGCTTTATGTTGATACTAGCTAGAAGTTTGGTTTTAAAGACATTCTTTAACTCACTATATTAAGGCAGATCAGCATTTTATTTACTAACTATTTACTACTATATAAATATCTTTAAGTATTTAAAATTTATTAATAATTAAGTACACTGTTTAAACATAAAATTTAGCTAAGATTTTGCCCTTCGATCTTAATGTCTTTATAATTGGAAAATGTTAAAAATTATTTTAAGACCAAAATTTTATTTTGGAATTTTGAATCATTTTTAAATTTTTAATTTCTGAAGATAAAATTAATTTAATGAAGATAAAATTGCAAAACAAAATGAAATAATTTTAAAAGATAAGTGAATGCTTAAAAAATGTTTGTAAGATTTGTTAAGACTTAAATGTACTGATAAGAAACATTATATATATACGACTTTGCTTACAGACATCTGTTTCAAAATTCCATAATATCAAAATATATTTGTTTTTTTAAGAAAATTAATTGAAGACCAAAAGTACTTACATGAAGAACTTATTAATGCTTAAAGCCTTAAATTTGTAAGCGAAATATAAAAAAATTATAAATTAAGCACATGATTATTCGGCTGGTCTAAATTAAATATTCTAAAAAATCTATTTAATTGATTTGGAATTTTTTTAAATTTTTTCCTTAAATCAATTCCAAAAAACTAAAACCTTTAACACAGTTTAAGTGCACAAAACTAAATAATCCATTAAGTCGCAGCTTAAGCTCATTTAACCCTCGCTGTTAATTTAGTGCTTTGCAGGGTATAAGAATAAATTAAAATTTTATGGTGCTATGTGTTTTTATTGGGCCATTGTGGTTAAATTAATGTGCCAATTAAATAATAACTATGAGAGCGATGCTTTAAATGCACAAAATGCGGAAAAAACGATGAAAAAAATAATTTAAAATACTTAAAACGAAATGCTAGCTAGTGTTGGAAAGCGCATTAACTAGTGTTAAGCAAGTGCAATATTTTTAGATTTTTAGTAAACTTATTTTAATTTAATTTTACTGCTAAGAATCGATTTGACTGTCAGGAATACCCCTAACAAGCACATTAAATCCAGTAGTTCATTGAGTAAATTAATAAATACAATATCCAAATTTTCATTACACATTACACATAAGTAATTATATTCATACAGAGACGAATTCGTTAGTAATTACATTGATAATAAATGAAACCAAATATTGTTGGAACTGATTCCAGTTGTGAGCACTCAGTTCTTTGCATTATTATCGGGTTTTTTGCCCCCAGCTATATATATATATATATATATATATATATATATATATATATATATATATATATATATATATATATATATATATATATATATATATATATATATATATATATATATATATATATATATATATATATATATATTCAGTTCTCACGACTCATTAAAATGCCATGTTGCCCACGGAAACCAAATCAAATTTTCATTCTCAATTTTGCCAGTGTTGTGAATGTATTCACTTTGCACTTTTTGCACCTGTTTTTGCTGTTGTTGTTGTTGTTGTTGTTGTTGTTGTGCAACTGCTGCAGGCAAAAATGTCATATTAATACAAATGTATCAAATAGATTTATTTGCTAAAATACCCATTAATGATAAACTGTCGCTGTAGAGTTGCTTAACCAACAAAAAAATCATTTATTCCCAACATTCTTTAGTTGAATTTTTCTTATGTTTATGTTTTTTATTTTAGATAAATATATTTTATTTTTTTTAAAGCATATGTCCAAGTCGACCCCGAGTGATTTAAATATTTTTACTTATTTTTGAACAATTTCTGTTATTTTTTTTTAATTACACATTTTACACACGTTGGCAAATGGATAGATGTGATTGCATTTTTCCCAAGGGTATCTTTTCCATTTGCTTTGTTGTACATTTTCAGTGGAAAAAGGAAAGTGGAAAGTGTTCATTTAACTACAACTTCAACAACAGTAACAACAACAACAACAATAACATAATAATAATAATCATATCAAAGGAGGAAAATAACAAAAGAAAATTCTTTCGAATTATATAAAAGAGTTATACACAAATTGGGTTAACTACAAATTAAAGTTACTTTTACTGAGATTTGTGCACTTTTCTTTGCTCTTTGCTTAGGAGAGTGGAAAAATTATGTGTTCTTAGAAGCAGCTCATGTTAGAAGGTATATAAAAAGTGTTTTAAAAACAGTTAAAAAAGTTGTTCGAAATGAAAATATTTTATAATTTATTAGACTATCAGAACCAATGAATAAGCTGCCTATAAATTTATCTCTCCTTTATCTCTTCGAAAGTTGGGACACAAATCTAAATTTAAAAATCATTTGATTTTTTTTTATAGTTAGAACTTTAAGTGGTCATTAGTCTAAATGGAAATTAGTAAATTATTTACTATCAAAATTGAAAAAAATTATTTGAATATACTACATTTTATACTATAATATAATTAAAAAATTATTGATACTAAACTTAATTTATTTATATTAACAAATAAATAATTTAAATGATTTTAATTAGAAATTATTTCAACTAAGCGCTTAGTAAATAATTGTTCGGGACAAAAAGCTTTAAATAATATTTTTAATTTAAGAATAAAAATTTATGTAAATATAAATTGTTTAATTCAAAATGTATATCAAAATTTATTTTAAATTAATTTGTTTTTTTTTTTTTTTTTTTTTTTTTTTTTTTAGGGAGTAGAGAGTAAAGTCTTTAAATATGTAATTATTTAATAAGAACGAAATATAATTTGTTTAATTCAAAATGTACTATATCAAAATTTATTTTAAAATTAAATTTTTTTTATTTTATTTTTTTGTTTTTTTTAGTTTTACATATATACTACATATATATTTAAAAGTGTCATTCTTTCGTACTTAGAAGTTCATTTTAAATAAATCTTTGATGTGCATGTAATGCTTAAAATCAATAAAAATACGAAGGTTTAAATAAAATACATTTTTCTTTTGGTTTTTTCAATCAGCTGTCAACATTTTTCTTCTCATTAAAAAATTGTTTAAGCAAACACCCCAGCTATTATGGTTAATTTAATAAATAACGCTTGTATTTCTTTATTTAAAAAACGCATTTTTCTATTTTATTAGCATGTTTCTTTAATAAATTCTCTTTTAACTCTTTTTTTCTGCTCGGCATTTAACACAACAAGCATTTAAATTCCTTTTAAATTGTTTAAAGAATTTCATATATATTTAAAATTGCAAATTAAATAATTTTAAAAGTTAATTATGTTGTTTGTTGAAATCCAATTGAATAAATTCAAAAGGTAAGTCACGTGCTGAGATGACGAATTTGGCTAAAAGCCAAAAACTTTTGCTAAACATTCCTCAAATATGTAACTATTGTCCCTTGGGATGAGTTACTTATGACTTATCTTCTTCTTACTCTTTACTCTTTAGACTGTTTTTAAAGTTAACAAAATGACTGCTGTTTTGGGGAAGGCTTTGAGGTCAAACAGCGAATCGGTTTTGGGGGCAAGAAAAAGGGTTAAATATATATTCAAATGTTTATGTAGTGGAACAGAAACTCAAACTGTTTCCCACTTTATGTCTCCAGTTCGTTTCATTCTTTTTTATTCTTTTGGTGTTATTTAATTTTGCTTTTCTCTTTTCTCTGTTTTTTTTTCTTGTTTTTTCTGTTTCTTTCGTTTCACGATATTTGTTGTTTGCTCAATTCGACGCGATTCCCAGCTGGTTGTTGTTTACCTTGTGCCTTATTAAATCAAATAAACGAAGTTGTGAGAGTCTCTCTGGCCTCAGTTGATGACTAGAATACCACTACGGTCTCTCTGTGACAGACTCACTGTCAAGTGCTGCCCATTTGCATGAAGATTTCAGCACTTAAAAACTCAAACTCATATTCAGACTCAGTAGGTGACTCCAACCCCAACCCCAACCCCAATCCCAACTCCAAGTCCTGCTCCCATATACCTATACTCCGACCTAAGATACCGTAATTACAATTTCAGGTCGAGTTTGAGAAGTTCTGTTGCAACTCGCAGCTTCTGCATTTGGTGCTCTGCTGCTCAACTCTGCTCTACTACCCTGCTCCTCTTCTGCTGTGCAGCAAGCTTTCGTTTCAAGTTTATTTTCCCTTTGGCTTTTGTAGGCACGCACAACGTGGCGTATACATAATATGCAGAAAAGTGCAAAGAATTTCTTTCATTTCTAGTAGGTAATTTTATCCAAGCTACACTGAGCGAAAAGCTGGAATGTACACGGTATTTGAGTATTAAGACTGTGGAATACCCTTTACTTACACCATGAAAACTGTATTTTTGTAGACCTAATGTGGAGTACCCTTAAATTACTTTAAAACAAAGGTTTTTTAAAATATTTAATATACATATAACAACTTTTCTTGAGTTACCTAAAGCTAACACTTAATAAAAATTTAACCATTTCTGGCATAGTTAAAAAACTTTATTGTACTACCTCTGATTAACGTGGCTTTAAAAATTAACACTTTTCTATTAAACACCAAACATTAAAATTAAATAATAAGTTATCGCCATTATTAAAATTTAATAAAAAGTTTTTTTTTCATCAAAATTTTTAACACAAAAAGTCAAAAAAATAAATGAATTACAATAAATATTTACAAATGAATTTTCTTCAATAAAAAAAATAAATTATGTTGCTTCTTGATAAGGGTTAGTAGTACCCATTTTTGCCAGTGTAGAACTGTAGTAAATTGGAAATTTATGAAAGGTCTTCAAATTGCATATTTAATATGTTGTCAGGTCTCAACGATAATTCGATATGTGTTTGTCAGGCAAATTGCAGTATATGAAGTGAAAATGATTTCTTATACCTCTATGCCTTCAGGTGTAGGTGTGTGTGTGTGTGCTGGTGTAGGTGTGTGTGTGTGTGCTTTAGGTGTATTGTCACACTCTTGGCTCGTTCACACATTGTACAATTAATGTGGTCAGCAGTTGCTGTAATTACTTGTATGCTCGTCACCTCAAAGAGACAAAGAGTGAGCAAAGCAGAAGTGTAGAGAGGGGAGAGGAAAGAGAAGGTGAGAGGAGGAGAAGAGTAGAGTGTGGTAGTAAGAAGCAGCATAGAATCAACCCAACACTTTGCTCCACTGAGCTGAAAAATTATGAACACTCTAACCAGTTAAGACCACGCCCCACCAACTCTCCGCCCATTGTCAACGCCCAGCTGTTCAACTATGACCTGGCCAGATATTGTGTGCTAATGACGAGCTGTTGATTTGTGATGTTCATTATTTTGAGAGAAGGTTTGCCTTAGGCGTCAAGTAACGTAATTCTCAACTTTTGTGCCACAGATATGGAATGCAAGTGGAACTGAGAGAGGGGGGAGGGCGGAGGGGCGGATTGGAGGTAGAGAATGGGGTAGAGTGGTTCGTGGCTCATGCGGTGACCGCTCCCGTTGATGAACTCTGCAAAACTAATTAAAACACGTGGAAAACACATGTAAAATGGCACTTGGCCAGAAGCCGCCCACAACCGAATGCACATGAATAATTTAGGGACCCACATGGTTGACGAGAAAAGAGAGAGGGAGACAGAGAGAGAGAGAGAGAGAGAGAGAGAGAGGAGAATGACCTCGACTTGGCTCTTCCTGTGCCTGGGATCTTAGGGACTTGAGTGGGCTCATTTTCACGTTTATTTTAATTATTAGTTATTTCTGCTCGAAAACTTAATATTCGTGGAAACATAAATAACTTGTTAAAAGGCAGACCAGTGCAAGCACAGCTACACTGAGAGAAATGAAGGGATAGAAGCAAAAAATAAAAATAAAAGGCTGCCTAAACTAAGTAGTCGACTTTTATTAAATTTATTAAATATAAATAAATTAAATTTAAAAAAAAAACTTCACTGAAATACATTTTATTTAATTTATTTAATTCTTTTTCGTTTATGAAATTCTTCTTAAATATTTAATAATTAACTAAAAACCTTTTTTTGTAAAGTGGCAGCCCATAAGAGTCTATTGTTTTAAAGCCAAAATACAGTTTAATCAAATAAATTTTTTTTTTTAAATTAAATTTAAGTTTAATTTCAATGAAATTTCTTTTAACATAAATTTAAGATTTCCTAGTTTCGCTCAGTGCATGTTTTCTCGTAATGTTATTCATTTAAATTGCTGAAAGTTGTTATGCTCGACCATCACTCAGTGGGTGTATTTGGAAAACTGTTAGATGAATTTCCAAACGCTTTTCATTTTCCATTTTTATACTCTCTGCAAGAGAGAGTATATTGTGTTTGTGAAAAGTATGTAACAGGGAGAAGGAGGCGTGGCAGACCCCATAAAGTATATATATTCTTGATCAGCATCACAAGCCGAGACGATATAGCCATGTCCGTCTGTCCGTCTGTCCGTCTGTCTGTCTGTCTGTCTGTCTGTCTGTCCGTCTGTCCGTATGAACAAACAGATTTCGGAGATGGTAAGAGCTACAAGTTTGAATTTGGTCTCAATCGACTCGATATTAAGTCAGTCAATACAAGAATCTTTTTTTTTTCGATGCCACGCCCCGTTCGCCCACAATGAACAAAAAACTAGAAACACCTCGGAAAAAAATTGGTGTTTTAGGCGAATATCTCAATAACTATAGCACTTGGGAATACCCTTTTTGGTATGGAGGTTCCTAGAGACGGCATAAATGCATTGTCATCAAAAATTTTGGACTGCCACGCCCCCCTTTCCCACAAGAAATAAAATAATTTGCAAACTTCAATGCCGATTTTAAGGCATATGTTCTTATCGTACAGTTTTGTTATTTCGCACTCATTTGAAGACAAAATATATTAAACTATCCTGAAAGTTGCATCTTAATCGGACAATAAACAAAAGAGCTAGACATGTAAGAAAGTTGATAATTGAACGCAATGCCAATGCATGTGTGCGAGCGAGATAGAAACATACAAACATGTGAGCGAACGTTTTCGCTGCTTGCGTAGCTTAGCGGCAGCGCTGCTCGCGAATGCTGGCTGTGCCGAGCAATTCTGTATGTATAACATATACACAAATACATATGTGCGTGCATACTTTTAATGTCAAATGTATATGTGTGTGTATACATACAATCAGATGTTTTTGTTTCAACGTGTTTTGTTGCAAGTATCAATTGATATATGTACTTGGATACCGATTTTATTAAAATGATCGGGAATAAAATGCAGAGAGTATTCTACGGTCGGGCGTGCTCGACTGTACTTTTCTTTCTTGTTCCACTTTTCATTTGTACGGCTGTGTGGGTGTGTATGTCTGTGTGTGTGTGTGTGTATTTGTGTCTTTGCTTCTGCTGCTAACAGTTTGATGAGCTAGCTGTAGTGGTTGCATGTGAACAAAAGCAGCCCGCTGTGTCACTCGCCGGAAGTTTAAAGTGCAAACGGTTGTCGCTCATATTACGTCACACACGAGAGATTTAGAAATGTACTTCCGGTTTGGACAGCACTTCCGCTTGCCAAACAATCGTGTCCAGTTCTTTGTCTCAGTCTTGGACTACTCTCACTTGACTTTCTCTCTGTCTCCCTCTCCCTCTCTCTCTCTTTCTCTCTCTTTCAGTTTGTCTCCTGTGTGCCATTTGTAAGTTTAAATTATTTTATAATTTTTTGCTCAAATTCAAATTGATTTAATCAAAAACACGATTTCAATCTGCTTTCAATTGAGTTCTAAAGAACTTTAAGCAGTTTATGCACTAAACTAATTTCTTATGTTTATAAGCTATAAGAGATATAGTTAATTTGATTACGTCAACGTAGAGATAGGAACGGAATGCATAATTGGTGGCCCGGTGTAGGGAGCAATAGACTCAGATGCGGGTGACTACGTGGGTTCGAATGCCAGCACAACAAACCATTGAATTTAAAAAATAAAATTTAATTTTTTATGCAGTTTTATAACTTTTAAAATTAACTAAACTAAAGTCTATTTACTTGGCATTATAGCAAACGGGAATCTTATATAACTTATATTTATTAAACCCCGTACTCTAAAAAGAGCAGAAGGGGTCTATTCAGTTTGTTGGAAGGAGGCGTGGCAGACCCCATTAAGTATATATATACTTAATCAGCATCACAAACCGAGTCGATATAGCCATGTCCGTCTGTCTGTCCGTCTGTCTGTCTGTCCGTCTGTCTGTCTGTCCGTCTGTCCGTATGAACAAACAGATCTCAGCGATGATAACAGCTACAAGTTCGATCTTAGTCATTATCGACTCGATATTTAGTCAGTCAATACAAGAATCTATTTTTTTTTTCGATGCCACGTCCAATTCAACCACCACATATATGACTGATCATAACTCAAGCAAATGAAGGGATATCTTTAAAAGTCATACCTTTTATTCTCAAAATCGAACCCATTTTGTCGAATTTCGATGCCAAAGTCCTCAGATATGTGGTCCTCAGCTCAGTATATAAAAATTCACAATTTTCCCAACTTTGACTGATCATAACTCAGCCAAATGAAGCGATATCTTAAAAAGTCATATCTTTTTATACTCTGGACAACTAGCAGAATTAATCGCAATCAAAATCTAAAATTCTCAAAATCGAACCCATTTTGTCAAATTTGGATGGAAGAGTCCTCAGATATGTAGTCCACAGCTCAATGTTTTAAATTCACAATTTTCCCAACTTTGACTGATCATAACTCAAGCAAATGAAGCGATATCTTAAAAAGTCATACCTTTTTATACTCTGGATAACAAGCAGAATTAATCGCAATCAAAATCTAAAATTCTCAAAATCGAACCCATTTTGTCAAATTGTATGATGAGATTTGACTTTTGAAATTTTGTCAAATTTTGTCAAATATACCAATACCGATTTTCTTAACATAAAAATATAATCGAAAATAAAATGCAGAGAGTATTCTACGGTCGGGCGTGCTCGACTGTACTTTTCTTTCTTGTTTTAAATGCAATTTCTTATCTTCCAGATTAAAACTAGAATATTTTGAGCGGTAAGTGACTTTAAACATTTATTAACATTGAATTCTATTGTTTAAAGCTGTTTTAAGCTCCTCTCATTGCTTGTTATTGTTTATTGCTTCCCTTATTGCTTATTCTTATAAATTAGTTATTATTTTTAGTTAAAACTGTATAATGATTAACTTTTTATTATGTTGTAATAAGAACTCACAGCTCTTATTGGCCAAATTGGTTAAAAGTTGGTCAAAAAGTTGCTCATTCTTAAGGAAAGTATACACTAGAATGCGTACAGGGTGTTTTTCAGTCGACTGACTCGACTGTTGACTTTCCTACTAGTTTTCATTAATACATTTTCGCTAAATTCAAATAATTTTCTACAAGTTTTCCCCTTTTGATTTCAATTGAGCTTTAATTTCAACTGTTTGGTTCAATATTTTTGGGGGACACTGTAATTCCATTGAACGGAAACTGAAACAGAGACAGAGACAGAAACTAAAAGCAGTTCGATTTTTTGGCGCACTTAAACGAATTTTGTTTTTGTGGCTGTCCCTAAAATGTTTTCAGTTTTTCTTAGCCCTTTAAAGAGGGTGCTAGTGGGTGGCTGAAGGATTTAGGGGAGGGGGTGACTGGGGTGGGAGCAGAGACTATGGAACTGCAACTGAAATTGTAAACTGTGATTCTCTGACTCCAAGTCAGACAGCGAGTGTGTGTGTGTGTGTGAGTGTGTGTGTGTGTACTATTGACCATCACTGTGTGGTCACTACGTGTGGTCAGCAGTAGCGAGTGAAAGAGATAGAAGATCGAATTTTCTTTCTATATTTTAGTTGATTTCTTCTTCTTTTTATACTCTCTGCAAGAGAGAGTATATTGGGTTTGTGCAAAAAAAAAAAGTATGTAACAGGCAGAAGGAGGCGTGGCCGACCCCATAAAGTATATATATTCTTGATCAGCATCACAAGCCGAGTCGATATAGCCATGTCCGTCTGTCCGTCTGTCCGTCTGTCCGTCTGTCCGTCTGTCCGTCTGTCTGTCTGTCTGTCCGTATGAACAAACAGATTTCAGAGATGGTAAGAGCTACAAGTTTGAATTTGGTCTCTATCGACTCGATATTAAGTCAGTCAATACAAGAATCTTTTTTTTTTCGATGCCACGCCCCGTTCGCCCACAATGAGCAAAAAACTAGAAACACCTCGTAAAAAATTGATGTTTTAGGTGAATATCTCAGTAACTATGGCACTTAGGAACACCCATTTTGGTACGCAGGTTCCTAGAGACGGCATAATTGTATTGTCATCAAAAATTTTGGACTGCCACGCCCCCTTTTCCCACAAGAAATAAAATAATTTGCAAACTTCAATGCCGATTTTAAGGCATATGTTCTTATCGTACAGTATTGTTATTTCACATTCGTTTGAAGACAAAATATATTAAACTATCCTGAAAGTTGCATATAAATCGGACTATAAACAAAAGAGCTATCCATGTAAGAAAGTTAATAATTGAACGCAATGTCAATGCATGTGTGCAAGCGAGACAGAAGCATACAAACATGTGAGCGAACGTTTTCGCTGCTTTCTAGCGGCAGCGCTGCTCGCAGACGCTGGCCGTGCCGACCAAAATTCTATTTTTGACAAAATAGTTATCCAGCTAGGAAGTTAAGCCTTTTTTTATATGTATGGTTTGCGCAAGAAACTTTCAAGTGTCGTGATGGCGTTGCAGGTTAAGTGCTTGGTCGGCGAACGCAGAGACGTGGGTTCGAGTCGCGGTTGCACATTTAGTAATAAAAATATTTTTTTTATCAAAACCCAGTTTAAAATTTTTTTTCAATTGTTTATAAATAATTTGTTAATAAACAATTTTTTTTTCGATAATGCAACACATTTAAACAACACAATAAAATATATTCTTTTTGTTGACAGACCAGGAGTCGAACCCACGACTTCCCCTTCATCGATCGAATACTAATCATTCGCGCCACCGCATCACTTGGAAACTTTCGGCTTAAAACCATAGATATCTCTATAAAAGAGGCTTAACTTCCTAGCTGACCGTCTTTCAACGTCTTTTACAGCAAGTACTATCAGTTGATATTCTCGGATACTGATTTTATAAAAATGATCGGGAATAAAAGGCAGAGAGTATTCTACGGTCGGGCGTGCTCGACTGTACTTTTCTTTCTTGTTTTTGTTGGTTCTTGTTGCGTTTGGCGAATTTGTTTGTTTGGCAATTTGTGTAACTAAAAAGCATTCACTTTTGAACTTTATCAGGCTACAGGGCGTGGGGTGTGGGGTGTGGGGTGTGGCTGGCGACAATACACTGATAATACACTGCAGTTCACTGGGTGTGTGTGTGTGTGTGAGTGTGTGTCTGTGTGTGTATTTACCTACATATGTGTGGATAGCTTTTTGCCAGTAGATTTTGTGGTTGCTTTTGCTTGTGGCAGTTGTCACAAGCTATTCCCCTCCCACTACGCCTCTCCCCCTCTCTCTTTCCCACACTCTCCCAATCTCTCTCTCGCTCTTGTTGTGCCCTTTTTTCCTGCTGTGCACTCACTTTACACGTTTCGTTTGGTTTTGGCGTTCAATTTGTTCATGTGTGTGTGTGTGTGTGTGTGTGGGTTTATGTATGTGTGTGTATTTGTTGTTGCTTTTTGTCAATTTTAAATTACATTTTAACAACTTTGCCAAAACAAAATTTTAATTAAACTTTGATGCACTCACGACTCGCTATCAGTTAGAGCGAGACAGATACAGAGAAATAGATAAGCACAAAAAAAGGGAGAGAGAGAGAGAGAGAGAGAGAGAGGAAGAGAGATTGCTGTGATTTGTTTTTTTTTCTGTGTTGAATTTAAATATTTTCTTTACAAGTTTTTTTTTATTTATTTTATTGATTGTTTTGCTCTGACGTCGGTCATTTTAAGTTAGGCGCTGCCATATTGAATGCTGACAGCGCCATCTAGTGAGCAATTAATGTGATTTATGATCGCACTCCATTATGGGCACCAGCGAGAACTCAGAAATTTAAAGAGAAATTTGAAATCAAAAAAAAAAAAAAAAAAAAAAAAAAAAATTGAAATCTGTGACCCGCTAAAAGGCGGCAAAGCAATGCCACGCCCACACGCACATGTGCGGCCACATGGACGGTGCGTTTCTGGTGTGTAAACATGCGATTAATAATGAAAGAAATAAAAATAAAGTATGCATAAAATGGAATTTAAAGGGAAGGGGGGAAGGGGGAAGGGGGGTAGGGGGTGGGGAAGAAAAACATCACAAACCAAAAAAAAAAAAAAAAAATAAAAATTAAAACAACTGAAGAACGCATTCCGTGGAAATCCTTTTGTGACAGGATCCGTGGGGTCGTGAACGAGAGAAAATTAAATATGCGCCTCATGTAGAAGCCGCTTTTCCATTTCCATTTCCATTTTCATTCACATTTTCATTCACATTCACATATATATATTTTGTTTTCTTATTTATTTATTTTATGTGCGCGGCTGTGCGTGCACTACGTGGGCGGCGCACACTAAAGGGGGTGTGGCAGTTCAAGAAATTAAACAAAAGAGAAAAAAAAAAACATTTTTTTTTTTTTTACATACAATATTGTGCAGAAGAATGGCCAAGAAAGGGTAACAAATTGCAGAATTATATGCGAGTTGCATACATTTCTGGGTCATTTAAGGCGGATGGGGAGGGGGTAGATAGAGGGTAGACAGGGAGGGGCGAAAAGGGGTACAGGTTTGGGTTTTACCGACATCCGTCTGAGCACCTTAACAATTGTTATTTATAAAGTAGCTCTGTCGCGCTCTGCCTCGCTCTGTCTCGCTCACACTCTACCTCTCTCACTCTATGCTTTTCCTCCTTCTACCCTCTGTGTCTCTTTCTACCCCTCTTTGCCACTGTCTCGAGCCGAATGTTGAACAATTTTAAAATCATAACTGAAATTCCAGTTGCAAAAATAACTTTGACATACTTTTAAATACCCTGTATTGAAAAAATTCTTAGATTTCTCCATAAAGTTCTTTTAGCAAAAGTACGAATTGAGTTCTTTAGATTCTTTGCCGCTGTCACATAACTTTTAGTTCACACTGTGAATACAAATTTGTGTTGCTATTAAAAAATCAAGTGATAAATTAAGGTTTAATTTTGTAGTGGTCTTATAGGTCATACGGACGGACGGACAGACGGACATCGCTATATCGACTCGGCTGTTGATGCTGATCAAGAATATATATACTTTATGGGGTCGGCTACACCTCCTTCTGCCTGTTACGCAAATTTCGCTTCTGACAAACCTAATAGACCCCCCTACACTTCTTTAGAGTACAGGGTCTAAAAATAGTTACTTGTTTGGATTTTTTGAAAGATTTCATTCAATATGCAATTGGGAATTCTAAAATCCCCGATACAAAAAGTTCAAAAATCGATTTAATGAAAACAAAATAAATCGAATGATTACAAATGATTAATAAAATTTAGTTTCACTATCGACAATCGATTTGCTTATCGATTGAATTGAATTTTCTTTTAAACATTTAAATGTTTTCTTTTTTTTTTTTTAAACTTTTGTAACTTTAACAATTGCCAGCAAAAGCTTACATCGTAATTTATTTTTTATTTTTTGATTTTTATTGGAGCCCAGAAGAGAACAAAGTAAGAAACTTAAGGAAAAGTTAAGAAAATCGACAACAAATTGGAAAACACAAATGAAATGAAATAAAATAAAATAAAGTGAAGTGAAATAAAATGAAATGCAGGAAAAGTGAAAAGAATAGAAACAAAGTGAAAGTAACAAGAAGCGAGAAAAGTGAGAAAGGAGAGAAAGGGGAGAAAAGTGAGAGAAACGAGAACTGAAAGGAGGAAAAATATAAGAAACTTTCAAAGCAAACGGGTAGCAGGTGTGCGTATGAGTGTCCGTGTGTGTGTGTGTGTGTGTGTGTGTATGTGTGTGTGCTCGCTCAGGTGTGAAATTTTATTGAGTCGAAATACGAAATATATGCAAATTGCGAAATAATTTAATGGCGCGTTTAATTGGGTTTTTAGCGTGCACGCAACGATGGGAAAAATGAAAACATATCAAAAACGAACTGAGGAGAAAGGAAGGAGAAAAAAAGTAATGTAAAGTAAAGCAAAGAAACGAAAAGAAGAGGCAAAGAAAAGCTGCTAAAGGAAAACCCTTAAGAAAATTGCGACCCAAGAAGGATTGTATGGGACTGATTGGAAAAGTTTCTTTGGCATTTGGCAAAACGAATCAATTGAAATTGAGCACCGCCAATGGCGCTAATAAGAATTTGATGTGCGGTTAATGGAGACCCGCAAAAGCCGGTCTAAGAATTAAGCGAGTGTGCCACGTGCACTGGGGGTGCCGGAGGGGGAGCAAGGCATGACACACAGGAGGGGTAGAGGGGTAGAAGGGGGCAGCACGAAAAATCTCTGATTTTTAAGTCGCAGTCAAAGTTTTATCATTATCGCTGGCAAAATTGACAACAGACAAGCAATGAGCCAGATCCGCACAAGCCGAACCAGTTCCCGAACCAGTTCCCAAAAGTTGTGACATAAAAATCAACTCCATTGGAATTGGGGATTATAACAGGTACTTCAGTATAATGATCTATTTAAGATTGACATCGTCATCGACATCGTAAATATCTTAGGTACAGTTGAGACCAAAACATTGTTGGTTTAAGTGATAAAAGTCTTCAATGGAAACCAGAAGTCACCAACCAAAATGGAGGAAAACTGGATACAGAAATAAGCAACCAAAACTCATATTAGCACAGAAAATTATTAATGCTGTCACACTGGTAAAAATACAGGTGAGTAGGCAACACTGCAGGTGCTCGACTTAATTGAGCCTATTTTGTGTGGTAGTTGAAAAATAGGAAACAAAGACAATTTAAGTAGTTTAATTATTATTTATTTTTAGTGTTTTACAACCACAAAGTTTCACACAAGATTTTAAAGCATAGCATAAACAGTCGAGCGAGCCGACTGTAAAAGACCCCGTACTCCTTCTAGTGCGCTGATTTCCATACAAATCACAAATTTTCAGCCGATTTGTCCTATGGGAGCAATAAGCTATATTTGTTCGATCCGGATCAAACCTGGTGAGGATAGTTATAATGGTACTATACACATAATGTGTTAGCTTGGTTGCACATCACTATATTGTCTCGGCTGATGATGCTGATCAAGAGTATATATACTTTATGGGGTCGGAAAAGCCTCCTGCTGCCTGTTACGCACTTTTCGCTACAGACAAACCTAATAGACCCCTATAGTCTTTTTTAGAGTACGGGGTCTAATAATAGTCACGAGTTCTTAGGTCGTACATTCCTTTTGGGTGCTGGGCTAACGATTATAATTCTGTTCTCAGTATTTTGATTTCATTTTGTTTAAGTCAGAAAATGGTTTAAATTAATAGAATTTTGAGACTGAGAGACTTTCTTGTCTTTTTAAGGAGTCGAACAAAGAAAAAAAATCTTAAAAACGATAATTTTATATTTATTAATATAATTTAAAGTTTGTTTTCTGCTTAGGAGATATAACTTAACTGTTTAAGACCAAATTATTTTATAAGTAGATCTTATACAGTACTTTTTCTTTAAACTATAAGACGTTTAGGTATTTTTAACTTTTTAAAAAACCAATTTTAATATACATTTTTATTAAATATATATATATTTTTTTTAAACATTTATAAGTTTCTTAATTATTTAAACATTTTGAATTCATTAATTTTTAAACGGAGTTGAGAGTTCCAAAATGAAATAAATTTTTATTTTGTGTATAATTGTTAAAAAAAATGCTTTTAAATTGTAGTTAAAAATATTCTTAAATTTAAAAAAAAATTAATAAATTATTTAACATTAAATACACTTGTATTTTTGCGCAGTGTAGCTGCTCGTCGCCGTACACAGCTCTGCCACCTGCTTAACTCGTCAGTAAGTCAGTTTTCTTCTATTTTTTTCACGAGTTTTTCCACGAGTTTTTTCTTCTGACTGTTTTTCCTCCTTCTTTCAATTTTTCCCTTCCATTTTTTTGGTGTTTTTTTTTTTGTTGTTGTTTGTTTGTTTGGCTGGTGTGTGTTTAGTTAAGTAATATTCCGGCTGCGGGTTGGAGACATTCGCCGTGCTCATCTGTGGTTCACTGCCAGCTCAATTGACGCGTTCCTCGTTTGGACGCCAGCTCTCAGTCGCAGTCGCAGTCGATGGCGGCAGCGACGCCGAATGGCAGCCATTATAAATTATTATTCATGAGCGGATGCGGATATTGAAAAGTTTCATTTTGTTGTTGTCGCTGTCAGTTGTTGTTGTTGTGTGTTGCTGTTGTAACTGTTGTTGCTGTTGTTACTGCTGTTGTTGTTACTGCTGTTGTTGCTGTTGTTGTTGTGGCTGGTGTTGCTGCTGGCGCGTCTATCTTCATTTCAATTTTTACGCCGTTGATGTCGTCGTCATTTTGAGTCTTGTTGCTTTCATAGTTGCTTCTAGTCTGCCTCTAAGTCCTCTTCATTTCTCCCAATACTGCACACACACACACACACATACACATATAAATATATACACTTTTTTTACTACATATATATATCTCACTACTCCTTCGCTTTCTTTTTCAATTTCTGTATTTTTTCGGTTCTTTTTTTTGGTATTTTTTTTTTTTTTTTTGGTATTTTTTTTGGTATTTTTTTTTTGTTTAGCTCTGAGCGCGCGTGTTGTTTGGAAATTAGATTTGTGCACGTTTCTTGTTTTGTATTTCCGTTTATCGGCATTTTTCCCCCATTGTTTGTTGCTCTCTTCTCTCTTATTTTTTGGCTATTTTCTTTTGGCTGGACATTTTGCAGATACTCTAACGGTATCAATGCTGTTTTTGTTAACTTCAGTTTTACCAATCGCCATCGATTGCTTGACCTTGAATATATCATTATTTTATACCAATTAAATACTGTAGATTTTAAGGCAGTAATTTAAAACATTTAATTTAAATTATTTAATAATTTGTTTAATATTATTTATATATATTATTATTATTTTTAATTTTTTTAATATTATATTATTTTTTATTAAATTGATTTGTTTTATATACTTTTTAATTATTATTTGTTTTAAGGCTGGTGGTTTCACAATTGTTATAAATATTTAAAATTATGTATATTTCTTTGCTGAATTTATCATTTATCAATTTTAGTTTTAGCTACTCTTATTAAATATATTTTTTTTTTTTAATTTTAAAATTTAAAAATTTATGAATTCCAAATTTTTTGTAAGTTTTTTTTATTGTTTTTAAGTGTTTCTGTTTTTATTTAACTCAAAATAACTAAAATTATTTTGTTTATTTCCTTTTTTTCTTTTTAGTTTTTGTTGGCGATTGTATTTAAATAATTAATATATTAAATTAATGAAAATATTTTTTATAATATTTATTTTTTTCGGTAGTTTTGGCTGTCGAGTTGTCCTTATCATTTTATAATCCTTACAAACTTATTGGAAAACCCATAAGATTTCTAACCAAATTTTATACTTATACTTTCTTTCTTTTAAAATATTTTTAAAGTGTATAAAAAATTCGGTTATTTTAAATTCAAAACTTGACTTTATTTTGTTTTTCGCAGTGTTGTTTGTTCTCTTTCTTTCAATGGCATTGTATAAAGTTTTGTGCAACAAAAAGATTTCCGTTCTTGTTGTTGTTGTTGCTCTTCTTCTTCTTCTTTTTGTTGTTGTACTTGGTTTTGATTCGAATTCGAATAACTTTTTTGGAGGAGCATAGTCATAGATGCCGTCTGTTGTCACCAAGTCGACCGGCCAAGTAGAGCCACTGAAATAAGATGTGTCCATTCAGTCAATCCATTTCCAACACAGTTCAATAGTGTTGCCAATTTTGGATTTGCCATCAAATTTCGTTTTCTTCTTCCTATTTATTTTTGTTTAGTTCGTTTTCTTGAACAGTTTGATTGCGGGAAAATTTAGAAAAATAGCCGAAAGTGTTGAGCAAAGAAATCACAGGAAAATTTTTAGTAGTTTTCAACAAGTTCTGTGGCAACAAACAGTCCCAAAAGTGTCTTTAAGAGTTATGAATAGTTTATTTTAAATAAAGGGGGCTTTAGGCAGGTGAGGGGGGCATTTGGGGGTGGGGCGAATCAATCTTTATATTCTCGGAATTTGGTCAACTCAACCCTTTTGAGATTGAAGCCTGGCAAAAAGGTGTCAACTCTGAAAAGTGACAAAACAAATCATAGTTTACTAAAGTTTTAGTGTCGCTAGCTCTCTCTCTCTCTCTCTCTCTTTCTCTCTCTCTCACTCACTCTCTCTATCGTTCTCTTCGTGTTGAGCCCCTTATTCTGCCTCGACTCGGATTTGGTAGCAAGTTATTGTCATAGAATCGATTTCATAACCAAATGAGGCTGACATACACTGAAAAAAATATTAGAAATAAAAAAAAAATTATTTTGTGATAAATTTGTAACAAAACTAATTTTAAATTATTTACATTTTTATTAATTAACTTTAGTCTAGAATATTAACTTTACATTTGGATGCGATTTTTGTTTGCTCTGCTGACATGTGTATGTTTAGGTGTGTGTGTGTCTGTGTGTGTGTGTATGTGTGTGTGCATGTGTATGTCTCTCTACTTACATACGTATTACGTATCTGCGTCTATTATCCGCATTCGCATCCGCATCCGCAGCTGCTCTCCTGCTCCATCCTCTGCTCCTTCCGCTGCTTCCTTTTCTGCTTCTCATTCTTGTCTTTGGCTGCTTTAAAATTGATATTCCATTGACGTTTGGCGACTCTTTTCCCCCTTGGGCCACGCCCTCTACTCCCCCTCGCTGCCCTCAGTGCCAACACGAGTTATTTATATGCTCGTTCACAACTTTGTTGTTGTTCTTGGTGTTCTCAGAGTTGTTGTTGTTGTTGTTGTAGAAGCCAGCAAGCCGCATTGATTGAAACAAACTTTCGCTTTGTATTATTTTGGGGCTAAGTGTCGTTGCCATATCTATATCAGGCGCTAGCTCTGTCCCTTTCGCACTCCTCTTCTCTCTCTCTCTCTCTCTCTCATTCCCTCTGTCTGTCTGTCGCTTTTGGGCTTGATTAGCGTCATTGCTTGACGTGCGAACTTTTTAATCAAAGTTGCCAATGGAGAGAATTTCAGCGTCGGAAAACAAATCGAATCTTACTGCAAAGCGGCTGTCGCAATTAAGAGATTGCCTCTCTCTCTCTATCTCCCTCCCTCTCTCTCTCTCTCTCTCTCTCTCGCACTCTATCGCTGTCTCTTTCTGCTTGGTAGCAACTTTAAGCCTACCTGTGTAAAGTTCTCTATTTCAGCTCTTGACCTTCATCAGTTTCTAGAGGCAACTGCAAGCTTACAAGCCATCAATTTTAGCCAGCTACACATACTCACACACACATACATACAACCTTGTTACATATGCACACTCGTAACTCACACACACACACACACACACACACACACACACACACACATGCACACACATTTTAGATTTCCTGCTGCGGTTTGGAAAAGCCTTTGGCCAAATCGCTCTGAAAACCTTTGCCGCTGATCTAATTTAAATGAGCGCCTATTCTGCTACGCTCTCGCTGTCTCGCTCTCTCTCTATCTGCCACTCTCTTTTTCCCACTCTTTCTCTCTGACTCCCTTTCTATGCATAAAGCGCATAAAATCTCATACACAAACCGGATATGGTCTTTTTATGGCATTAAACTGGGTGGCAGCCTCTTCTCTCATCTCCCTTCTCTCTTCTCCACACCACATACACTCCGCTCCACCCACAACACGAACAACCCTTAAACTCTGCCCCTCCTCTGCTCATTGCCCTTTACACTCATTTCCTCTGTTTGGCCCTGAAACTGACCCGGTAAAAACATTGAAATGCCAAAACGGCCGCAAAGCGAACTGCAAAATTGAAATATTTTGATGTTGGCAGCAACTTAATGTAGACAAGCAGCAGTCCCAAACACACACACACACACACTCACACACACACACACACATACAGGCACGCAGACAAACAAACATTCGTGTTGAATTATAATAAACTAACCATGGGCAGCACAAATGCCGGAAATCGCTAGTGAGACGAGCGCACATCGCACACGGCCTAACCTGCAGCCGCCCATGGCCCCGCCCACATTGCTGTCAGCCCAAAAACCCCAAAACCATCGGCGGTGGCACGTGAAATATACGGGCACACGTACAAAACGGCATTCGAAGAGGATTTGAGGATACACTGGGAGAAAAATTATTGACTTAAAGTTGGAAAAAAAGAATTAATTTAATTAAAAAAAAAACTTTAAAACTAAAACTTAAAATAAGAAATATTTACATTTATATTGCGTATAGTTCAGTGTATTTTCTGTTTCAAAGTTTAAATTCTTCTTCTTCTTAAATTTTTAATGAGATGCTTAGATAATTATTTTGCGCAGTGTAGGATTAGAGAAGTACAGTGAGTTTGGGGTGCATGTGCCTTAACTTGTATTAATATCCATTAGATTTATGTTTAGCAAATGTAACCACAGAAATTACACTTTAAAGGCGACCCCATTACCTAGCCCTTAGCCGACCCCTTAGCCGACCCCATTACCCAACCCTGGTCATACCCCTCACCGATTCCATTACCAAACGCTTTGGCAAAGCTTCTTACCGATTTCAATTCCGATTCTGGCCATGGCCTTTGCGTTGGGTCAACTAAAATGAGCTGCAATTTTTCGTCGATATCGAAATGGCAGTACCAGGGCTGCTGTATGTGTGTGTATTGGTGTGTGTGTGTGTGTGTGTTGGTGTGTGGATGATTCCCTACATTAGATATTGCCTCAGTTGTTTTAATAGCAAGGGTTGCCCTCATAATTAAGCACCCCATCAGACCGCACCTACAAATTCCCTCCTTTCCCCCTCCCCCCTCAGGGGTCTCGACAATTCTGGCCATAACCTCATTTACCCCTAACTCAAACCGCTGTTGAAAGGACGGCTCGGCACGTACATAGGCCGTACATTAAACGGTTGCCCATTTTGTCTAGAACTTATGGGGCCTGGACTTTAACACTTTGGTGCCACATTAAGCCTGCAAATTGTTAAACGTGATATCCCAAAACGCAGTTTTGCCAACCTGAAAAAAGCTAGAAAAAAGCCGACTTAACCAAACCAGACCAACATCTTCTCTGTCCACAGTTTTTCCGTTTTCCATTTTCAGTTTCCAGTTTTCAGTTCGGAGTTTGCCAAGTTTTAAGTTTCAAGTTCGACTGGGGCCATTACTTAAGTTCATTAGCATTTCGAGCTGCCCAAGAATTGACTTTAATGTGCTGCTGAAGAGGGTACACTGGGAGAAATATTTTGGGACCTTAGGCTTAGAAGAATGTCAAGTGGTGTTAGAAGTAGGAAAACTACAGGGAGTTCTTGATTTCGGTGTGCAATTTTAAGATGCACTTTAAAATTCAATATTTAAAATTTATTTTTAAGCATCTAAAATCTGACATTAAAATACTAACTAATTCAAAATTTATTAAAGAAAAATTAAAAAAAAAAAATATTTTAATTAAAATTTCGGAAATTTTTATTTAAATTAAATTTTTAATATTTTTTCTTTTATTTTATTTTTTATTTTAAACGACAATTTCTCAATTTAAGAAATCTATTGAAATACAGTGAAAATTCTATTCGCGGAATTTTACGAATTTTACAGTTCCAAAAGTATGATTTTCATACAAAATCCTTTCCCTTGATCGGACATCTCTATTGGGCTGATTAAAGTACTGGAACTGTGGCTGTCCAGCCAAGGGAGTTTTCACTATATTTTATACTAAAATATTTTTATTAAATTAAAAAAACAACTTTTTTTGGTAGAAATATTGTGAGTTATTTTTTTATTTAAATCAAATGTTCCAACATAAATTAAGAAATTTTTAAGAGATAATTTTAAAGCAAAATTTTGCTTATAACTAAAAAATATAAATATATTTCTTGTATTAAATATTTAAGATTTATTATACCGTTCAGAGTTGGCTATTTAATGATAATTTTAATGCCAATTGCTAAATTTCTTAAATATAGTAATATTTTTTAATAAATTTCATTATTATAATTTCATTTCTAAATATTTAAACTTAATTTTTCTTTTTAATTGGTAATTCCCATACAATTTATTTAATAGATGTATAGTAAATGTGGTATTTAAAATCTTTAGGTAAAAAAAGTATAATTTTTCTTAATTTTATTCAGTGTAGTTTTGAACAAGCGCAAGGTTAAAGTCTTAGTAGACTTAGAGTTGAGGAGAGGGTTGCTATCAGTGTTTGTCAAATAGTTCTCACTTCACTTTAAATTAATTATAGAAAGTAGCTACAGATTTATAACAAACAACATTCAAAATTGTTTGAAAACTTTAAAGAAAAAAAAAAACATTTTAAGTTCAAATTCATTTGCTTTTGGGTCTGACTTGCTTTAAATCGCATTCAAATTCAACTTCTTCAATAGAATTCTTTGTTTTCAGCTTCGAGCTGAATTTTAGAACAAGTTTATTTAATTTTAAAACGGATTTTGTGCTTAATTTAATGCCTTTTACTTATTTGTTCGGATTGGACTAAGAACTAAAAATATTCCAATCGAAACTTAAGGGCAAAATCTAGCTTTAAGCCAAATTTAAAAGCATTTGCAGCTTTGGTAGTTCCATAAATCGAATAATAGTTTCGACACGAGTAGAAAAACAGTGCGATAGTAGAGGAAATAGAGTGAGAGAGGGAGGGAATAGAGAAGAGAGAGGTAGATATATATAAAGAGAGAGAAAGAGAGAGAGAGAGAGAGAGTAGTTGGGAATGAGTTTTATAAAAATACGTTTGCATTTGCCATGACCAACTTCCTGACCGCACTTTGCCTCTCAAGTGGGCAGAGTGGGCAGAGTGGGAGAGACACAGGGGTACAGAGAGGGAGATATGGGAATTCGATGCCAGCTGTCGACTGCCTTTATTGATGGCTTGCAATGTTGTTGACATTATTTGTGCGGTCGTCGCCAGTTGGGCGCCTCCAATGCAAATTCGTTGACTTCAAAGTGTTGCACATGCATTTCAATCCCAATGATGTTCGTTTTCCCAACAAAAGGCCGCACAAAAGCAACCAAAATGAGTGTGACTAGAGGGGGGCAACAGCTAGAGGGGTGAGAGGGGCTAAAGTTAGCTAGAAAGAGAAAGAGAGAGAGAGAGAGAGAGAGAAAGAGAGTGGAACATTTGCCCATGAGAATCAAAGTCTCGATTCTCGTAAAAATGATTCATGATATCGCATTATTTCCGTATCATTTGTAATTTCCAGTTTCCTGCTTATTTTCGCCAGCCATTCGCACACCCTCGCACACATAGAGAGTGGGAGAGGAAGAGGGAGAGGGGGAGCTAGAGAGACAGGGATGGCTATATATAGAGGGAGAGAAGTGCTGCAATTACTATCTATCTGGTATTTTATAACTTTTGTGCTCGACGTCGTTGGATTTTCCGCTTTCCTCGCACCTCTTGCTGATTACAGTTAGAGTCACAGCCACCATCACAGTCACAGTCGCAGTCACAGTGAGAGTCACAGTCATAGCTACAGTGTTCCTTCACCATCATGATCATTATAATCATCATTATTATCATCGTCATCGCATTGTCGTTGTCATCATCATCGTTTTCCTGCTTTGTTCGACTCTGTAGATATCTCTCTGGTGTGTATATGTGTGTGTGTGTGTGTGTGTGTGTGTGTGTGCGTGTGTGGGTGTGTGTGTGAGAGTTTCTCTGTGTTTGTGTGCGATATTTTTGTTGTAGTTTTTGATGAACATTTAATTGAATTCTCTTTCTACCACGCGAAATGTCTCCGACTGCCACGACACACACACACCCACAGCTACTGTGTGTATCTGTGTGTAGAGCATCTACTGACTTGGCATTGGGCAATAGTTATGCTGCTTCCATTGCCGAACATCTAATTAAAATTACAATTGAAATATGCACACGCCGCTTAATCTATCAGTTGAAACTTAAATTGTATCTTAAAGCTACTTAGTATCTAGATACTTTAATGCCACACAGTAAGCTTAAAATACTTTCAAACAGCTCTTGTTACACATACAGTGGCAGACATAAGTTTAAGCTCATAAAATTGGTTAACTTTCTACATAAACTATGAAAACAATTTCGACTTAAAATATAAATAAAAACAAAATTTATTTAGTTACATTTTTAATTTGGCTGATACATTTTTAGTTTATTTAAGTATAAAATAATTAATGTTATAATTAAAAATAAATTTTACTAAATCAGTATTTTTTTTGTACGAAAACTTTGTCATTAAATTAAATAATGTGCAAACCTAGTATTTTTTTAATATTTTTTTTAAAATATATTTTTTTTTTTTAACTGTCTTAAAATTTACTATACTTTAAATCAAATATATTAAAGAACTTTGTTCAATAACAATTTAATTTAAAAGTTAAACTAATCGTTTAAAATTTGTTAATATTTTTTTTAACTAAAAATTAATTTTTAAATGAAACTAGTTAATTTTGCCATATGTTTTACTCAATCATATGATTATAAATGCGCATATTTGCAATGCTCATATGAAATAAAATTTAATTGCGAACTAGTTCCAGTTCACTTAGCTAAGAACGCACTTAGCTTAAGAACATTAACATCAAATTAAAGAACTTTTTGTACAGTTCAAACAGTTCCACGTCATTCCAAGTTGACAGCTGCTTTAAGCCCCCAACCCCCCATCTCCCCACAAACCCCATTAGTTTTTATTGTCTCTAGCTATCTGGCTGTCACTCTCACTGGCTTCCCTCTCTCCCTCTCTACCCTCTTTTTCTTCCACTATCACTATCGCTGTCCCTTACATTGTCCGCTACGATATCTGGCATCTCTTTCTTTTGAATCCGTCTCTGTCGCGTCGACGACAGCACGCAATATCAAATGGTAAATAGATAAAAACAACATGACTTAATGAGTGGTATTTATTTTTATGCTAATTACTTTCGAATAAGCAGCACTCGTTGTTGTTGGTGTTGTTGTTGTTGTTCTTCTTCTTCTCCTTCTTCTTCTTGTTGTTGTAGTTGATGACGGTGTTTGTTGTTGTTGCTGGTTGGTTGCAAGATGCAGTGACGGCAGTTACAAAGTTCGTCTTAATGAGCGTCAGACGTCTACAGGGGGG
Organism: Drosophila cardini; assembly: GCA_018903735.1. Lineage (NCBI taxonomy): Eukaryota > Metazoa > Arthropoda > Insecta > Diptera > Drosophilidae > Drosophila > Drosophila cardini. The sequence goes on along the minus strand of JAEIGM010000055.1, from coordinate 82,413 downwards.
TTAAGAGAGAGGGAGTGAAAGATGGTGGGAGAGAGAGGGAACAAAATGAGAGAGGGAGAGGGAGAGGGAGAGAGAGGGAGCGCAGTAAGTGCCAATGGGCGATGGTTGAGCAATAATTGTTGTGGATTTTTGCATGAACAACAGAAAAAGAAGAAGAAGAAGAAGAAGCAGAAGAAGAAGAGTGCTATACTCAAAAGTTATGGACCATGAGATACCCATAACTAAGTTCAGCAAAACTTTAAATAGTCATAACTTTTAATACATAAAAGGGGAACAGTTGTAATTAAGTGTGTTTATTGATAGTCACTTAAGGTAGCTTTTGGCATTCCAAGAAGATTTTGAACAAATGTAATTTCGACTGAGTGCTGATTTTTGCTTTTAGTGCTGAGATTTTGTTGGAAATATCAAGAAGTGTGCTTAGACGCGGTATAGTCTTCTATAAAAGATACAGAAATTTATGATGTCGTGTGCTATTAGAAATTTTCTCTTAGTACTTAAAAATATATTTTAACTACACAAAATTATAAATTATTATATAACATACATAATTGTTTATAATATAAGACACAAAAGTTTTAAAAAAGTGAAATCTTTCAATTAATTTTTAATGTGATGTAGTTTTTTTGCGAAAAGTGTGGGCGTGGCAAATGTTTCTCTATGCACAAAAGCTGCATCGAATAAAATATACCCTCTTTTCAATGATTAACGGGTATAATAAGTTAAAGGAGACGGCAAAATTGCAGTGGGGACACTGGCGATGGCGGCGGCGCTGTTTATGTCGACGTCGACGACGACGACGACGTCCGCGTCGCTGTCGACGTTTGTGTAAAGTTAAGTAAATGCCATTATACAATAAACAAGTTGCGCTGTAAATTTTCTTGAAATGTACAAAAGCACTCGCGTTGAAAGCCGTAAAGTATGCAATATGACAGCGCATAAAGGAAAGGATACGACTCTCAGGAAAAGCTGCAATTGGAGTAGGAGTCGGAGTCGGAGTGGGAATTGAGGAGAAAAGGAGTTGGAGTTGTAGTAGTTGGGGTCGAAGTCGTGTCCGTGATGAGTGGCTATGTGAGTGTAAAAAACAAACTTAATTATCATGTTGGCTCCCAGATTTCCCAACCTCTCGCTTTTCTCCCTTTTCTACCGACCTAAGGGGAAGAGAGAGGAAAAGAGAGGGAGACCATCTACAGTCAGCATCAAAGATAAACGACCGGCTCATGACTGAGATTACATTTGTAGCGGATTAATGTCATTATACCGTGCAAAGGGACTTGCTTTGGGATCAGCCTCAAGTTGACATCAAATGGGATTTTGAGAGCAACAAGCCAGTAAATATATATAATCCATCTTACCTCTGTTCTTAGCCCTTTGCCAAGACCACGCCCCCTGAATTCAAGAAATTTAATTTATCCAAAAAATCATGAAATGTTAATGTTTAAATTATTATTGATTGATTTTAATTATAGAAACTAATTAACTTTGCTTTTGTGCTGCTTAACGAAGGTTGCTTGAGAATGTGTGAAAAAAGTGGAAAAGCTAAAGAATTTTATTTGTGTGAATCGAGTGTTTTCTGTGTTTAAAAATTAATTTAATTGCACAAATTTGTCAATAGAAATATTTAGTCAATTATTTAAATAGAAAATGTTTTAATATTCTAAAAAAATTATTTTTTTAAGCAAAAATATTGAAATTTTCTATCACTTTTAGTGGTAGTTAAAAAATTTACGAACTAATTACAAAATATCGGCTTAAAAGACTTTGTATATTTTATAAATTGTTAAATATTTTTATTTTAAAATTTAAAATTTTTTAATATTTTTAACAAAATATTTTAATATTGCTTACTAAAGAAATAAAAATTTTTTTTATTGTTATTGAGGCTTAGAATATATTCTTATAAACAATTAAATTTTGTCTTCCTTACTTTGTTATTTAAGTAAGTAAACTGAGTATTTAATCTATATTTTTAATTTTTTCTGCTTCTTGATTATAAAACAGAATTTTCAAAAATTTATTAAATTTTTATATATTTAAATCTTCCAACTTGCGTGATGTTAAACACTTGATGAAAAAAAAAAAAACTTTAAATAAGAGAAAACCAAATAAATAAATTATTTTGAACTTTTTATTTTATTTTTAAACACAACTTTTTTTTCTTGTATGCTTCATTATTAATAATTACACAATGATTTAACACACACGGTGGTTATTGAAGCTTATAAAAAATTATTAAAAAAAATGAATGCAAATTAAAAAAAATCCTTTTTATAATTAATATTATACATTATAAATTTATGTTTTTATCATATTTTATTATTGTATACACTTGAACAGTTTGTAGTTGTTTTTTAGCTTTCTTTTTTATGGCAATTTTTTTTTAAGCACTCATGTCAATTATTTTTTAGCTTAATTTACAATTTTTTTTAGTTATATTTAGTTTTTAGAAATTACTCATCTTGGACTGGAGCAGCCTCGGGTTCTGAATATATACGACACAGCAAAAAAAAGTGCAAACTATTTGAACAACCCTCGTGGGTCGCTGTCAGAGCTGATTCTTGCGCTTACGACCGGGTCTCACCGCGTAGACGCTCTGAGGCAGTGGCCCATTGGGCAGGAGTTTTCCCGAACGAGTGACCGCGAGGAGACGCCGCTCGTGGACCTTGCGGTGTTTGGTGAGGTGATCGGAACGGGCAAAGGATTTGGCACAGTAATCACACTTATATGGCTTCACACCCAAGTGGGAGCGACGATGGCGAGCTAGTTCATCGGAGCGGGAGAAGCGCCAAGTGCAATTTGGCCAGCTGCAGACATAGGGCTTCTCGCCCAGATGACGACGCAGATGGGCCTTGAGGTGGGCAGGTTTGGCGTACAGCTTTTCACAGGTACCAAAGGTGCACAGGTAACCCTTCTCACCTGCTGCATTCTGGCCCAACTGCAAGGGCGTAGCCTCAGCCGAGGGTACAGTCGGTGGAGAGAGCGGAGAAGTCACGGAGTCTGGAGAATGTGGAGATACCGAAGAAAGTGGTGAAATTGGAACTGCAAGTCGCAGATTATTATTACTCTCCTGCAGAAAACTATCGCACATGTCCGTGCAGAGCGGTGTGCGCTCTGGTAGTATGTCGATGAGCTCGGGAATTTCCACATAATTATCGAGCAGACGTTGCTCCCAATCACTTAATTCTGGCGGGGAACAGGAGGAGGAATGCAGTGAAACTAGCGATGACTCCGGATCACTAAAATCAAAGAATAATTCCTCACAGCTGTTGTAACTATTGTTGTTGCTGAGGTGACTTGTGTTATTGCTGTTGTTGTTGTTGTTGTTGCTGTCGAGTGTTATAATGCCATAGTAGTCGATGCCACCCGGTTCATAGCCATTGCCAAAATTAACATCCGCATAGCAACACTCCATGTCCAAATTGTTGTATGTTGTTGGCAACTCCTGTTGCTGTTGCTGTGGTTGTTGTTGCTGTTGCTGTGGTTGTTGCTGACCAAAGTCCGCATAGATTTCACCATCGATGCTAACCATCGTCGATTCATCCAACTCATTGTAGAGCTGCTGAAATGCGCCCGTCGCAAAGAACTCCATGATAACAAATGATTTCGAGTTGACGACTGTCCAAATATTTATAATATTTTGTTAAAAAATATTTAAATGGAATTGTGTCTTACTAATGTCCAGACATTGACTGATACTAGTGGCCACAGGCAACTCACAAACTCACCAACTGCCAACTGGCAACAATATTTCTGATCCCTGTGGGAATAATTAGCCATTCGTACATTGAAACTGATCGGATTGCGGATCATTTATGCAGCCGTATCGATAATCGTCAGTATAATTTGTTGCCGGCGTCATTAACACACACCAGCAACAACAACAACAACAACAGCAACAATTGAAACTGAGACAACAACAACAACAACAATTGTGACAGCGACTGCGACAGATACTGCCATGTGTTGCTGATCAGTCGTGAAACACACACACAGTCACACACTCACATGCACACGCACAGATACAAGATACACCACAAAAAATCGTATCTTAATGTGAGCATAAAAGTCTCAATTTCAGCTTCGATTTATTGGTATATAAATCTATCTAGCACTTAAATGGAAAATAAATATGTTCATTCATTAAACAGATTCTAAGAGTTTGAGTTAAGAATAAAAAAATAAATGTTACTAAACATTTATTTGTAAAAAAAGTTTTTATTTGTAATTAAATAAACTTTATGTTTGACATTTTATAAATAAATTGTAGGAATTACATATATAAATTTTAAATAAGAGTAAAATAAATGTTATAAATTCCACATTTTAAGTAAAAAATTTAAAATTATTTTTATTGTTGTATTATTTTGTTTATATATTGTAATTAAACTAAAAACAAATTATATTTTTTCAAACTGTCTGACCAAATTTATAAAATTAAGATTGTAAAGTTAAGATTGTAAAAATTAAAATTAATTTCATATTTAATTTAAATTTTGTGTTTTATTGTGAATTTTTTAATAAAATTAAATTTATTTTGGAAATCAAATTAATTATATATTCAAAGTTTCTTCTTAATTAAAAATTTAATATTATTGGTTAAATTAATTTTATATTTAAAATGATATTAAAATTACATTTTTAAATTAAATTAAATTAAATTAAATTTTAATTTTTAAATCTGCAATATTATTATCTTCTGTGTACAAATCTGCACTCTCTCTTATTCTCTCTCTCTCCCACTCTCTCTCCCACTCACTCTCCCACTCTCCCTCTCTCTCTCTTACTCACTCGCTGTTCCCTTGAATCTGCATCTGTGACAGTGCCAAGCGGTGTCAGGCGGGTTTTTTGACGATTCACAATACTCGATACTTTTTTTTTCCATCTCTCGATTATCTGCAGTTGTCGTCACTGTCAGACGGCACCTGCTTACGGCGTACTCGACATCGCTATCTCTTTCGCTCATACAGTCTATCTCTTTTGTGCCTCGCATCAGTGTACAAGCCAAAGTATCTCGTATCTGCATAAATACTTATTATGTTTTACGCTAAAATCCCAAACGACATTTCATAAAATTTTTTGTTTTGGTCACAGCTATCAGCAACAATAATAATTAGTTAATGAGCTGAAAACAAAAATTCAGCTACAAACATATATATATAAACATGTATGTATATGTGTACAGGGTCTCGAGTCCCTGGAGTATCGTGCAGTCAAAAAGATATGAATACATTCTACAAGTGCGTGAGTCTCAGCAGGAAGGAGACAGACAGAGTGGAAGAGAGGGAGGGAAAGAGGGAGACAACACGTAAAGGGTTATTTTTGGGTTAATTGAAATGAATTTGTTCTCTGCACTCGACATTCATTTAGAATTGTCATTAATCCATCAGATTGCACTCAGCAAGTGTTGAAGAATTTAAATTTATGATTTTTCGCTTGAGTTTTTTAGACCCCGTACTCTAAAAAACAGTAGAGAGGTTTATACGGTTTGTGTGAAGCGAAATGTGCGTAACAGGCAGAAGGAGGCATTTCCGATCCCATAAAGTATATATATTCTTGATCAGCATCAACAGCCGAGACGATATAATGATGTCCGTCTGTCTGCCTGTCCGTCCGTCCATATGAACACCTGGATCTTCTAAACAACAAGAGCTAGAGCCACCGAATTTGGAACGAAGTCCGTCTATATGTCTGGCAGGTTAAGTTTATTTAAAATTTTTGCCACGCTCCCTATCAAACTAAAAAATTCATTAATATATTCTGAGTAAAAATCAATTTTAAATCAGAAAAAATAAATCAATCTTAACAATGTTTGAATTTGCTGAAATGAATGAAATTTAACTTTAAAAAACTTTTGTAAAAGCGGAAGTATCTTGTATCTTGTTATCCTATCTTTTGAGCTTCCTATTACGGTATGCCCATTCCACCTTTTCCCGCTAAAAATTAACTGCTCGACTGCTTAAAAAGCGAATGTTTACAAGTTGCCCTGAACTCAACGCGCAAAATGTTTATAAAATTCGAAACAATTGAATACTTTTCAAATAGTTTTAAATAGCTGCTTGTAGCTGGCATATCAAAAGCTGGCTGAAATCAGCAAACAATGAAACAGTTAAGCAAAATGTGCACAGTGATTAGTTGACTATGTGTATACCCTCCAGGAGGGATGGGGGGTTTGGGGGTATAGCCACACACACTTTTGTGGAATGCTGTCACTGACATCCTTTCAATTCGGCGGAAACTTAACATAAATTTCATGAGAGAAAATGTTGAAATTTACTTTCGTCTGTTATGTAATAATCAGCGGCTGTAAATCCTTGCAACAGCTACAAGCCACGCCCCCAAGCCCAACCCCAACCCCACCCCCACTCTCTTTACCACCCTCTCTCCCTCACTCTCTCTTTGACTCTATTTCAGTCTCTTTCATGGCCTTCGCTTAGCACTAATTGAAATTGTAAAAATCAAAGGCAGCAGTCGGGGACTTAAAGGATAACAATGGCAAGGACAGTGACAGACACTTGGTCGGGGCAATTTGTAATTACGAGTGTGTATTTTGATATTAATTATACTTAATTTTCGCTTCAAGTTGAATACTTTTTATTTTTATTTTTATTTCTATTTTTATATTTGTTGTTGTTTTTGTTTTCTTTTTTAAAGCGAGTTGTTCACTGCAGCTGTTGCAGCTTATAGATACATTTGTATCTTTCTTGCTTGAAAGTGAATCATAAAAGTAAGCAAACATATTTTTAGTTACATTTCTTTGTACACTGTGGAAAAATAGAATATAAATTTAATTTTTATAAAATTTTGTTTAGTTTACTGACGCACTTTTAGAATAATGACTTTTTCCTCATAAGATACAATACACGCTAGTAAGACATCTTGCTCGAAAAGAGTACAGGGTTTCATTGGTTTTGTCAGCAGCTTAGTGCTAGTCAGAAGAGGGCGTAGCCGCACCTATAAACTATATATATTCCTGATCAGCTTAAACAGGCCAGTCGAACGCAGAGACTATAAGAGCTAGAAAGAAGATAATTGGAATAGAAGATTTTCTATATATATTCAAAATGGTTAGTACTCTTTCTACCATTAAAGTTTTATATAAAATTTTAGTCCTAGCCAATCTTCGTGACCTTAGAAACCCGTTTTTGTTTACAGTCTATGCAAATAGTAATTATAACTGGGGCATAAACCACTGAAGCTGTTGTGAATAACAGCACATTAGCAACAAGATGGTCAACAAATTTCAGTTTGACAAACAGCCACAACAACGACAGCAAGTTTGCAATGAAACTGCAGTGACAAGAGGTTTTGGCATTTCGTGGTTTATTTGAGTATTCAGATAGGACATAAATTAGTATGAGTTTCAGTGCAAAATTGAAGTTATGTCTTATGTATCTGTATCTGTATCTCAGACTGTACATGTATCTCTTTCGATGTTACTGCTGTGGCTGCAACCACATGTATCTGCATATTGTACGGGTATGTGTGTGTGTGTGTACACCGCAAGTGTCATAACGGGAATTATGCATAAAATTTTACTGTAAATTGCAGACGGCAAAATGTTGCCAAGTTATGTACAACCACAAGCGACCGCAAATGTAAATGTCTGAGTATTTTGCAGCGTTTGCTGCCTCCACAAAATGTGGCCCTAAAGTCCAGAAAAGGAACTTAATCCTTTTGCTCTGCCATGTCCAAGTCAAGTGCCAAATGAGCTAAGAATTTTCTCAGGTACGGCACACGGTTTAGTTCAGCATTTGGGCGCACTACTTCAAAGAAATCGCCCAAAAAAAAAAAAATACATAAAAAAACAAATATTAATAGAAAATCAATAAGAACAAGAAAGAAAAGTACAGTCGAGCACGCCCGACCGTAGAATACTCTCTGCATTTTATTCCCGATCATTTTAATAAAATCGGTATCCAAGTACATATATCAATTGATACTTGCAACAAAACACGTTGAAACAAAAACATCTGATTGTATGTATACACACACATATACATTTGACATTAAAAGTATGCACGCACATATGTATTTGTGTATATGTTATACATACAGAATTGCTCGGCACAGCCAGCATTCGCGAGCAGCGCTGCCGCTAAGCTACGCAAGCAGCGAAAACGTTCGCTCACATGTTTGTATGTTTCTATCTCGCTCGCACACATGCATTGGCATTGCGTTCAATTATCAACTTTCTTACATGTCTAGCTCTTTTGTTTATTGTCCGATTAAGATGCAACTTTCAGGATAGTTTAATATATTTTGTCTTCAAATGAGTGCGAAATAACAAAACTGTACGATAAGAACATATGCCTTAAAATCGGCATTGAAGTTTGCAAATTATTTTATTTCTTGTGGGAAAGGGGGGCGTGGCAGTCCAAAATTTTTGATGACAATGCATTTATGCCGTCTCTAGGAACCTCCATACCAAAAAGGGTATTCCCAAGTGCTATAGTTATTGAGATATTCGCCTAAAACACCAATTTTTTCCGAGGTGTTTCTAGTTTTTTGTTCATTGTGGGCGAACGGGGCGTGGCATCGAAAAAAAAAAAGATTCTTGTATTGACTGACTTAATATCGAGTCGATTGAGACCAAATTCAAACTTGTAGCTCTTACCATCTCCGAAATCTGTTTGTTCATACGGACAGACGGACAGACAGACAGACAGACAGACAGACAGACGGACAGACGGACAGACGGACATGGCTATATCGTCTCGGCTTGTGATGCTGATCAAGAATATATATACTTTATGGGGTCTGCCACGCCTCCTTCTCCCTGTTACATACTTTTCACAAACACAATATACTCTCTCTTGCAGAGAGTATAAAAAAAATCAGTGTTTGTTAAGCTCATAAGAACATCTATTATTGAACTGTACAGTATTTGTTGTCTACAGAAATATTTGAAGAGAATGCTTTTGACCGTACTGCTTTGGATCAGTTGCCTAGCAGTTGGACCTTATCAATGGCAGCTGAGCTGCTTGTTTTCATTGGATTAGGCAAGTTTTTCTTGCTTTCAAGCTGATTTTGCAGCACAGGCAGACGAAAGGACAGATGGACGATAGATGGATAGTCGGATAGACGACAGGCCGACAGACGTACGGCTAAAGATGGCAACGACGAATGCGTAAAGGGGCTTAGTTTTGTGGGAAAATTAAAAGGACATACACACAGAGAGCGATTAGAAGAGATTGACAGACATAAAATCAAAACGAAATTTAATTCATCTTGAGTACAGCAGTTTTATTGTTGAACTAAATAGCCGTATTACAGCAGTTTGTGTAGTTTGTATTTGAAATGTGTGTAGGAAATGTTTAAAACGAAAGTTGTGACAAGGAAACTATATTCAAAATATATAGGAGAAGTAGTATAACAGTAGTAAAACAGCTTAAACTTTAATGTAGATTTAGTTTAAAGGGTTTAATATTCAATAAAATACTTGAAGCAAACTTAAATAGTTTATTTATTGAAATTAATTTGTGTATAACAGTTTTGAGTATATGAACAATCGCTTACACAATACACAGACAGCTGTTTAGCAACACGAAACGCAAGCCCAACAGTAATTACACAACTTTGATAGTATAACAGTTTATATAACAGTATAACAGTTTGTATAACAGTTAGAAAAATAACATTTAATTGCTATTATAACTGTTTTATACATACACATACCGCACATACACATGTCGCCTTACAGACAACGCACACTCCAATTAATTAACCAATTTAGCTAAGAAGCAAGCAAAAGTTGAGAATTCTGCAAAGTTTTGTCCTACAAATGTGAATTCTTTTAGTCACCCTATGAATGTGTATGCGTGTGTATGTGTGTGTGTGTGTATGGCAACAGGTCAAAAGTTTTTAGCCCAACTAACAAGTCCTGGCCGAGACGCATAGAGAGTACTTAGTTGGCTTGTTGGAGCTGTTTCAGCTTTTACTCTAAAAACTTTTAATAAACTCGCAAAGACAATATTTTGCGGACGCCCAGAAATGCAGACAATAATTTGATTTTATATGGCGCGAGCCACGAGAGCAATTTATTATATCTACACACAAGTCAGACTCAGAGTTGGAGTTGGAGTTAGAGTAGGAGTTGGAGCTAAAGTTAAAGTTATTGTTTGTTGCCAAAGCTTAGGTTAGTTCACGACTGGACACACGATAAGAGACAGTGCGGGAAGTATAACAAAAAAAAAAAGATATAGAATATCTTCTATATACATAGAGTAAAAGAGTGAAAGAGAGAGAACATTTCATAGTTTATGAGTGCGTATATTATACTCAACTGAGGCTAAGACTCAGATTAGGTGGAATGCAAACATAATCCAAAGACAAGTGAGTTAACTGCTCTGACCCAATTTAATTAAACATATGTAGACACATGTATGTACGTACGCCTATCTGCATGTGTGCGTATGTGTGTGTGTGTGTGTGTGGGTGTGTGTGAATGGGTGTATGTGTCATGTTGGCCTGGTTAGCATTTGTGTTATGTTCGCACCCGAAAACGGCCACGGGCCAAAGTCCATGTCGCCATTTTCTTGGGGTGCCAAAGCTAATGACAACAAGATGGCGACTTTATCTTAAGCCTATCGAACAATTGATACCCTAGCTGAGGTCAGACGAATGGTTCAACATACTTAAGTTTACTTAAAGAAAGAGAAAGTTATATGAACAAGAAGTTTCCAGTTTGGAAAGTATTAAATTAAATCCAAAGTTTTTATTTGCTTTCCCTATATAGACAAAAACTGTAACAACTTAAAAACTTATGCTTAAAATTGTTACAAAATGGTGCATTAATGAGTACACCCTCGTACAGGGTATTGTAACAGTTACATACGTACAGGGGAAGAACCGAAGCCAATGCCGTTGCCGTTGCCTGCTGATGCGATTCGACTGATTATGCCTATGTGTCCTCCATCTCTGTGTGTAAGCAGGATTTACAAACACACACACACACAGACACATACATCCACAAATACAGAGTGACAGAGAGAGGGAGTTAGAGAGAAGAAGACAGAGCATTATTGTAGCAAAAGGCGGCAGCGACAGCAGCCAACAATTAGTGTTGACAGACATTGCACTCTGGCAAAGCCCCAAAGGAATTTGAAGGCTTGTCGTACATACAAATGTGTACGAGTGTGTATAAGTGTGTGTATGGGTGTATGTGTGTGTGGTTGTGCGTGGGAGTTGCCACAAAATGCCCGGGCATGTAATTTGAATTTTGCTATACGACTTCTCATGTGTCTTAAATGCAATAAAACTTCTCTATCGCACCAATGCAAGATTGAAAACGAACGAAATGCGAAATACGAAATATATATCTCAAATAGTTCAAGCTCACCGTATAACAGTGCATATGACAGTTACTATGACAGCTTATTTCAAACAGTCCATGTGTGTTTGTGTGTGTGTGTGTGTGTGACAATTTGATACTTGCCTTAACTTAATTAAGTCTTAAGATACTTAATACTGCCATAGAAATTCAATTGCTAACTATTAATATTGGTTTAATTTAGTAGAAGGTTTTCTGAAAAGCAGAAAGGATTTAACATTTATTGAATTGCTACAATTTACACCTGGATTTTGGCAGTGTCCTATTACCTGTTAGATTAGAGTGCGATCAAGCAAATTTATGGAAATTAAATTGATTGTGCAGAGCAGTTGGTATTATTTTATCCCAAAATAAGCTACTACAGGAGAGGCAAAGAACTAAGTGACAATACAAATTTGTATATAAAATCTTAAAAGTAAGATAACTATTTAATAAAAAGTTGTAATTGATTATAAATCATGCTGAATTAATTTAGAAATATTATTCTATATATCAATAATTTTATAATAATTTAGAAAATTACCATAGTTGAGTTATACAAAAAAAAAAAAAAAATAAATAATCTTTAAGTGACTATAACTTTAGTGTAGTCTTAGCAAATTTAATATATCTAATCAATTGAAGTCTAGATAAGTATCTTAAAGATATTCGCATTTCAAAATCATCAATAAAGCGACTGAAACTAAAATTGTATACACAACGGTTTGGCAAACATCAAAAGTGCCTTAGTTATGAGTCGCTATTAAACCATTTTTGCTCTCATATCAAATCAATGGAGCCTTGAGTAGAGCAGACCGTGAAGTTACAATGGAGGACTTTAAGATGTGAAAAGAGTTTCAAATTTCAGTCAGAAAACATTTCATCAGGTCGTTTACACGAAGCAGGACTTACACTTTAGGCGATTGTAACTTGAGCAGAGTTGCGATGCGCTTTTTGATTAGGGAGCAAGCGAGAGGAAGAGAAACAGGGAAGGTAGAGGGTAGAGAGGGAGGCAGAGCATTTAAGCTATGCACCGTAAAAAAAAGTTGTATTAATCAAAATTATATGAGAAATTTGATCATTTCATACGTCTAGAACCGGGTATACATTGCTTATGGTGAAAAGTTTAAAGTTCAAACTAAAATCAAGGCTTGTACTCAATAACTCTTTTCAGTGTAGAATTGGGGAACTTAGAGGTAGATTGAAGGGTAATCTTGGAAAAGGGGAGAAGGGTAGACCATGTAATTTGATTGCCTCTAAACTGAGGCACTTTGGCTCGCCAACATAAACTGTCAATGGTAGCGTTGTGAAGCCAAACAATGTGCGGCCAAGAAAATTGAGGGCTCTAAGGAAATCCATTTGGGGTTGAGCTTACGAGTATGTCCGTGGCAACAATAGGGGCAGCCACTGTTGCAACTGCCCCAAAGTGTACATGTGTGTTGGTTTATGTGTGTGAGTGTGTGTGTGTTTGAATGTGTGCTTAGCAGCTGGACTTGTGTATTGAATGGCCGCAAACGCAACCACAGCCGCAGCTTTGTCCACAGACTTTGGCCATCTAATGAGGCAACGGGGCAGCAATAAGCGCTGCCACAAAAGCAGCAACAACAACAAGAACAGCAACAGCAACAGCAATAGCTGCAATAACAGCAACAATAGCCACCGACTGGCCAAAAGGGTTTAAGGGTAAATTCGCTTAAAACATGGCCAATGCCCATAAACGCACGCCGTTTGCCTAATTTGTCCCATTCTGCATTTATGAACTGCCAATGACAACAAAATGGCTATCATAAGCTATCTCACTCTCGTGGTGTTGTCTATATTTCAGGCGTTGCCAACTTAACTATTAATTTTTTAAACACTTTCAGTTTGGAGATTGATCTATAAAAGTGCTATTAAAACTTTATTTATTGTAATTAAAAAGAACTTAAAGTTTTAAAGTGAATAAAGTACAGGGTCAGATACAGTTCAAATTCCAACACTGTCCCTCTGATCTAGCAAAAAGTGTTGCATACTTTTGGGCAGTGACAATTTGGCAATAGAAAAGAATACCAATGTTTGAACCCTCCGAGTGACCATAGCTCTTAGCCCACAAATGTCAACTACTTATACACATACTAATAAAAAACAAAGACTACACATACACATAAATATATATGTATGTATTTGAATAAATATTCTGTTGAAGCGCCTTTAAACAAAGTGGCACAAAAATGACATTACACAAAAAGGGATTTATTTAGTTTATTTGCTGTATATCAGCAGCCATAACTGTCAAGTGTTTGTTGTAGTTATTGTTGTTGCCTCCCTCTAGACGACTATCGGTGTGTGTGTGTGTGTGTGTGTGTGTGTGTGTGTGTATGTGTGTGTGAGAGCTACTACTTTTCGTAGTGCTGTAGTAGAGCTTTAGCTGCATAGCGGCCATCATCATCAATCATTTTGATTTGCGCTAAAAACTATGCTATGCTTTCTATGATGCCACACTATACTGCAACAAAAAAAGAGCAAACACTCATGCACACTTACACCAGCCAGACACTCACACACAGACACAGACACACACACACCCACTCACATTTGCAACGATAAAGTAAAGCTAGAAAAACAAGAACAACAAGAACAACAACAACAAATACAAGTACAAGGTACATGTGAAATGACAACAACAATTCATGTCGACAAGTGGTGTTTGCATTTTTTGCTTTCCATGCTTTGTTTACCTAAAGGGTATGCTGTGCTGCGCACAGCTGACACTTATTTATATCGAATACAGGGTATTTTTTACGGCTTGTGATTAATTTCAATACCTTCCTTAGTTATTGTGTGCTCTGTTATATTTTTGTAAAATTTTACAGGGTATCTGCTAGTCGCCTAGGCTTCTTCCCATGCCGCTGGCTCATTTGCTTTTTGTATTTGTTGCATTTAGTAAGTATTTGCTAGTCTTTTGTTTTGTTTGTGACTCAGCAACTGCATTTGCATGCACACACACTCTCTGACACACTCACACACACACACATACACTCTTACACACACATAAATGTCCAACTGTTCTCCCCTTTCCCCCATATGCACTACCCCTCATCCCTTCTTCTTACTGCTGTGCCATTCATCGTTCACTGTAAGTATGCATACTATATGCATGCATTAGTTTTAGCTGCTCGAGCAGTTAATAGATGGAGTAGAAGGATGCGGGCAAAGTTAGTAGCAAGGCTACAGTTGAGTGACTTAACTCGATAAGACCCTGTATTTATGTTTGAAGACTCATAATTAACAAGATCAGGAATCTTTATGAGGATTTCAATTTCAACTGATTGGTGTTATGTGAGCTACATGTAAGATATATTTGTCTGATTCAGTCCACATTATTGAGAAATATTTATAAATTATGCTTTACGAACTATGTGTGAGTTTATTTCATATAGAAACAAAAGTTATTTCTACCAATCACTGATTCTTGGACGATAAGTAAGATAATAGATATAAAATATAATTATCGGATTTGGATCGGATTTAAAAAGTATATATAAAGAATATAAGGGGACGTGACCAAATATTAAGACTTCCTACTTCAAATTTGGTAATTATAGCTGAAGTCTTTGAAATCGTTACATTGTCTCGAGTTGTGATGCTGATCAGTTATAAATATTCTGTAAGAAATGTAAAATATAAATTTTTTTTGGGACAATCCCAATTGACCATGGCACTTTTGGTGACTACTGGGTCTAAAAGGGGGAAAGCGCTTCGCATGAGAAAATATTTTTACGGCTTTGCTCGTAAAGTTGCTTGTCAAATATTTTTGCAGTAATTTTAAACATATTGCCATCTCTGTTGCACAATTCCTCTTAGGTTCTGGGAGAAGTGCACATAATGAAATTTTAATTAAGCACAAGCAGCAGAAGGCGAAGAGCAAAATGTTCGCCTTTTAATTCAATTTATAATTACATGCAACATCTCCACTGTAGCAAGTATTATCCAGCACAATCCTCAGAGAGAGGGAGGGGGGGAAGGGGCGTGGGTGGGACTATCACAGGTGGAAACTTGTCTCCATTCTTCGCTGTTTGCCCTTCGCGAATCAATTAAAAAACATTTGCGAAATTGTTGCCTTGCTGCATATGGAAAACTGCAACTGCAACTGCAACTGCAACTGAAAACGAGTGCACGACTGAATGCTTAAATGAATGCTACAACGAATAAGTGAATAAACGAATAAACGAATACACGAATGAGTGAACGAATCATCGGGCGAGTGCATAAATGAATGAATGAATGAATGTTACATTAAATGAATGAATGTTTAATATGTTTTTACCTTAAATGTAATTCAGCTCTTAAGTTGCCACTTATAAGATGCTGTTTGTGTCTCTCTGCTTGTCTCCATCTCTCTCCTTCTCTCTTCCTTTCTCCCTCTCTCCTACTGTCTGCCTTTTGCACTCCATTTCTCCCTCTGACACGTTCTTTAATGTTATTCGCTAGCTTAACCACAGTATCTCTCAGTTACTCTGAGTTGTGTTCTTGCTACCCTGGAACTTGCTTACTCACTGGGTATATACACTGTGAAGCTGTTTTGCCCAAAAAATTGTTAGCTTAATCCCTTGGCTGTGAATAACAAGCTAAAAGAGTGGTACAGTAGAAGTGTATCAGCCAAGACTTGCCACAAAAACATAAGCTTCTGGTTTCCCTTCAAAGCTAGGCTAAAAAGGGTTATATTTTTATTTAAAGAGCTAACTCAAATAAAACCTTGTGCGTTGCCAATTAGAAGTTGCAATGGTTTTTAGCTTTTTTTTTCTAGCTTGTTAAATGACCTTTAAATTATAAACTTGTGCATAAATATTTCAGATTTCGTTATTGACTTTAATGACTTTAATGCTCAAGTTTGGCATTTAACGTCTGCCATTTGGCCTAATTTCAAACGTTTTCACTCTCTCCCCCTGTCTCTCTCGCACTCTCCCTATCTCTCTCTCTCTCTCTCTCTCAGTCATCTGTTATACATGTTTGTTTTAGGCGTTTTGGGAAAGTTGTCTTATGGCAGCTTGCCAACGAGCATAAATCAAAAACTCGACAGAACCTTGAAATGTTCAATATGAATTCAGCAATATCTCATATAGAATAATTCTTCTACCGTCTAGCTATCTCTTTCGCACACTCTCTGTGTCTCTTTCCCTCTCTCTCTTAGCTGTTCTGTCACTGCTTTGCTTAGTGGCTTCCATTGCACTAATCTCGAGCAGGATTGCAACCAAAAAGAGTACGAGAGTCAGGGAGGAAAAGAGAGAGAGAGTGTGAGGGAGGGAGTGTAAGAAAGAGACAGCAGCAACGCTTTACGCTTTCTCTCAAAACTTTCTAATAATTTCTATTTGAAAGGCGAACCAAAAGTTGTGCGTGGTGTGCAAAACTGTCATATTTCATAAGTCGCTTGGGCAGCATTATGACGGACAGCTTCAGGGGGGCACCAGGGGGTTAAAGGATGTCATAGCGGGGTGGTAAGGCAAAAGGGGCGTAGTGTGTGTGTGTGTGTGTGTGTGTTTGGGTGGGCGTTGGAGCCTGTCTGTGTATAATTACATGGTTCAACTGTCACAGCGGAAAACAAATAAATGAGTTTCGTTCACAAAAACTTTGCCAACAGCAGCAGCGACAGAAGCAGCAGCTTTCGCATACAATAGATGGATATGCCATGCCTCTGCTACACCCGCCCCCCTCTTGGTCCATCCACCCCTGTACTCCTCCTTAACCCTTGTGAGTCTGCAAAATGCACTTTGTGGCCATCGATCTTCGCACATGCATCAAAATTCGGTACGCATTCATTTTGTTGCCCTTTTGCGTGGCCAAAAGTTTTATGAAGCAGAAATGCTGAAACTTTGTTGCCGCTTCTTTCACCTCCTTGCCCCTCCCTTAGCCCATCCCTGCGCCTTAACGCCCTTCTGGGATTGAGGGAAGGAGTAGTTACTTTCTGTCTGTCTGCTTCACAATTAAAATCAAACATACACTGAGCGTAACTGAAATTAGATAAATTTCTTTGCTTTTAAATAGAAAATATATATTGAACCTAGAACTCTTCAAGAAAAGGACGGAGAAGAATTCACGAATTCATTCTGGGTTGTTAAATAAATACATAATTTAATAAGTCTTAGATTAAATAATTTATTTTGTATATATCTTTTTTATTTCCTTAATTTACCTCCATACATTTATTGTTAATATTGATTTTTTTCCTATTATATATTTAAGTTTTTAAACATTTATGAACTTCTGCTTTCATTATTGATTTTAAAGATTTTTTTCTATCATAATGTTGTCTCTGCTATCAATTAGTTTTAAGCCGATAAACTTAAGCTTTCTAAATAAAATCTAAATTTTCAGAACGTTCTTTTTTTTAAGTGTACGCTCTGACATAAAATCAAACAAAATGCCGAGTTTCTATGTTGTTGTCAACTTTGACTTTACAGCCGACAGTTGAGAGTCGACAATCGACAATCGACATAGAGATAGAGAGAGAGAGAGAGAGAGAGAGAGAGAGAGAGAAAGAGAGAGAGACAGAAAGAGAGCGGTTAAAGTCTGAATTGAACTTGTCTCCATTGAATCCTTGGGCATGAATGAAATACCTGAGCATCCGAGTATTTGAGCATCATGGTCCGAACGTTTGAAATTAATTCAGATTGCAATTCCTTTGAATTATACGCATCACCAAACTATGATTTCTCATGAAATATTAATGTCGGCATGCGACATTTGATATTTTTCGCAGTGCGCTTTGTTTTTATACCCAGTGTGGAGAGCATTATGGACATTATGAAGGCATGAGGTGACTTATAAGAGCTAGTTTTCTCAGTACTTTAAAAGTACTCCCCCCATTTCACCATTAAATCGCAAAAAGAAATATTTTCTATCTATTTTTAGTGGTTGCTTTTAAATGTGAGATCTTTAAATTCAGTGGATATATGGGTAAAGGGGTTCTAAAGCTTTGCTGAAACTTTCACAGAAATCGGCCCAGAAACAAAAAAGTTATGTCGAAATGAAAAATTATTTGCAAGTGGTTATAACTTGCGTTCGGGCGAGACAAAGCGAGCAGCGTGAAGGTTTTAGAAATGACAAAAACCAGTCGCTTGGAGTACCATACACTGACTATTTCATAGTCGTGTGTACTTTAGGCTTTTACATTTTTTTTGTCCCTCTTTGGTCTGATTCGCAGTCTGAATGTGAGTGCCAATGCTAAACCGAGCCAGGGCCAACTTCGTTATCATTGTCAACATGCCATTGAGTCGAGTCGAGTCGTATCGAGTTGAGTTGAGTTGACTCGACTCTAGTCTAGGTCCGTTGTGACCCGCCTCCATTTCCATTTCTCCATTTCCATCTAAATTTCCCCACCACCATTTCCATTTCCATCTGGTTTGCCTTGCACATCTCTGTCGTCGCAGCCGGGCATAATCAGAGCAATTCCAAAGTTGTGTCTGTCAAAAAGGCACAAAATGTGGCTATCCATGGACGTCATTCTCCACGTCGTCATTGCTGTCTGCTTCTCGCATATTTTCTATTTCTAGGTCTTGTTTTTCCCCACTCTCCCCCCTCCTCTCTCTCTCTCTCTCACTCTCTCCCTTTTTGTTGGCACTTCCTTTTTGACACCGGCGTTCCGCTACGTTTCACGGCTGTTGTACCTGCCACGCCCCAACATGCTCCCCATTCGAAACCGGCTTCGCTTTTTGGTGTCTATCAATGCCAGGCGATTGTCCTGCCACTGCCACGCCCACTGCCTCAACTAGCAGCCGGAAAATGCGAATTTATCACACGAGCACGTACGCATATTTTCCTATGCGCCTGACCTTTTTTCCATTTCCATTTCCATTCGAGTTTTCTTCTTTTCTTTCTATTTTTTTAGCACCCTGCAGGCGCATAGCCTGGCAGGTATATTAGCTTGGGCATAAGAAAGTTTAGTAAAGACCATTTTGTATAAAGAAAACTAACAATTCTTTATGGAATTATCGATTTATCGATACATTATTATCGATTTGACAAATAAATCCTTCAACTTCTTGTAAAGTTCACTTATGTAAGCGGCACTTTAGAGTCGAGATCTCTCGTGTTTTTTTCGCTACAGCCGTCTTTTTTGGGAACCAAACGGGAAGTGAGAGTGAGAGGGTAGGAGAGGAGAGTGGAGGAGAGGGGTGGAGAGGGGAGGAGGGGGAGGAGACGAATCGGGAGTGACGTCCTTGCCGAAAAGTGGCACGATTGCTTCATTGCAAACGTCGTTATGCTCAAGTGCCGCACACAGATTAGTTAATATTCCACTTTGAATGTGTGTCGGGGTCGCCAACGGTCGCCAACGGTCGCCAGTGGTCGACCTGCTTATCTCAGGCGTTGCACGTGCCCCATGCGCTTAAATATATACATATATATATATAAATATATATGTATATATATATATATATAAATATATATACATATGTACATGTTTATATGTATGTTAAGACAAAGTACACATGTATGTAATTTTTGCATATGTTTGCCAATCTGCCCTGCTCGCCTTCGCCCCTTCCCCCTTCTCCCTTCTCCCTTCACCCCTTCTCCCTTTCCCTCCTTCTGCCAGACACTGGAATTGTGAATTTCAAATGTCTTAATTGCATCCTGTTTGTGGCAAATTCACTTCTGCAACAATTAAAAGCCAATTTTGTAGCGCACGACGACAGCTGGCAGCGCTTTGGGGTTTCTAATCAACGCAGCGGGACTACAACAAATATTGGAGTTGGAGAGGGGGTGAAACAGGGAGCAGGACAGACAGCGACAGGAAGGTGAGCAAAACACCGCCAATGGGGGTCCTTATTTTCTCGCATTTCTCTTTTATTTCCGCTGTGCGACAAAAATTGCTAGACATTTGCTTAATGTTCGCTGCACAAAAAGCGAAGCAAGAAAATTTAAAGGCCGTTACTTTAGCATAGAGAAGGATTCCAAATACCCTACAAATTCTTCAGGTATTGTTCTAAAAAAACAAAAAAAAGTCCTTTATTTAAAGTAATACCTTTAATTTATGCGGTAGACTTTACACACTTTCCATCAAAACTTTCATGTTCAACGCCCGTTAACAGTTAAGCTGGCAAAGTGACTAAGAAATTCCCGAGTGCCTTTGGCAGAGCATAATGTAACGATAATTGAAATGCTGCCCACAATTTCGCGTGGCTGATAAAACTGCCAAGCAGCGACCCAGACAGGATATGACACGGCAAATGCAGCGAGCGAGCAAAGGGAGGGACAGTGAAAGGGGAAAGATGGGCGAAGAAAATGGGGGAAAATGAAAGTAAAAGGTGTTTGTGCCTCCATGTAACTCTGCTGCTGTGGTCGCTAATTAAATTGTGCTCACTTCACACTGCGATTACTTCACATGCACTTCGTGGTGATCAGCAGGGGATCACACTCTCCAGCAAAGTCCTCCTCATTGGGTGTACTCTGGCGATAGAAATGCGGTGGTAGCTTGGACACTTTCAATACTCGTACTCCCAGTGGACTGCCAATTGGACCGCTCTGCTTTCTAGGCGTCTGCAGTACAGGCAACCAGATAAAGCGACGCATCTGTATAATATCCTGATAATGCATGCGATTTGCCCGACAGAGTTGGCCAACTGTTGTGCCCGATTTCAAGGCCAAACGCACCATGGTGTCCTCTGGGGTTACTTCGTGGCGCTGCCACGTCTTGCAGCCTCCAAGATTAGGTGCAGTCTCCGCTGAGCAAATGCTGCTCATAATCCAAAAATGAAAGTTCAATTGAAACACATTACATAACTATATAGAAATATATATAAAAATATATATATAATCATATTTTGTTGGGCTATAAGTGAATAGCCAACTGTGTGTGTGTGTGTGCGTGTGTGTGTGTGAATTGTGTGCTGGCATGGCATCATTATATTCACATACTTCAGTGAATCATTCAAATTTCAGTGCCTCTTTGATGGCGATTAGCGTTTTATGCAAATCACTTGAAATACACTCGCATCCTTCCATTCTCCATTCTCCATTTCATAGCCGCAAGTTGAGCCATTCGCTCATATGCTCGCTCCTATGAATAAGTATGAAAGTCAACGTTGCGTATACGCAGCGTATAACCAAACGCTTCAATGCGCTAGTATGCGAGCTTTTTATATAAATATGTTTATGTGTGTGGGTGTGTGTGTGTGTTTGCGTTGATTGCTCTAAAAATAAGGGTTAACATACTGATATAATTATTGCAAATTTCAAAACCTTTTTGAGACGCTTCAATTCCACTTGAATGCAACAATTTTGAAATGGCACAATTTGTTAATGTTCAAATACAAAGGAAAAATTCACTTTTTATTATTTCATATTATGCATTGAAAATCACATTTTATTTGTTGTTAGCAGAGTGAAAGAAATTCTGAATTCTGGCCTATAACGATGTTGGAAGTTGGGAAAATCTGGACATTTAAAATAAAAATTTCCTCTAAATATAGAAATTTTTATTTTATTCTTAAAGAGAATAATTATTTTAATATTTGTTTCATTAAAAAAAAATATTTTATATTTTTTAATAGTAATTAATAATTTAATTAATTAATTAAATTTAGTAATTTTAAGTTTCGTTATTGATTTAATAAGATAAAACATTAATTTGTTTATAAAGGCTTAGTAATCTGCTCTTTTCTAAAACTATTTCATAAATAAATTTTGAAACCGCCACAGTCCAGAGTTGTTTCCATTAACTCTTCTGTCCAGATTTCCTCTTCTCTCTAAATTTAATATACACCATAACTTCTTTCCTTCCATCATTTAAATAAGCAAAACATATTTTTCTCTTCCCCTTTATTAAATTTTTTAAAAACATATTTAAAATTCAACCAGCTGAGTGAACTAATATCCTAGTCTGGTCTTGTCTTGTCTAGTCAAACTTGTGTATTCTTGACAAATATGCGAAATTGATTCGATAAACCCAAAAAAACATTGACAATGGCAAAAGATTGTGTGTGAACCATGAGCAAAATCTGAGTGTCTTGAGCAAAGTTGAGCTAAACTTGACTGAACCGAGCTAAACTGAGCTACAAAGGCGTCTAAATTTCATTTCATATATTCTTTTTGACGGTCACATTGGGGTTAATCTAGTGTGAAGTCATTTCGACGGCAAAGCCGATTAAGTTGAATTCGATATGACATTATTATGAGCGAGACAAAGACTATTTACAGTCAGTGTAATCATGTGCGAGGGCCAAGTGAATGCTGTGACCAAAATATATGTGATAGCAAAGTTATTTCTACTATTATACAGGGTTAAGTGGAAACTAATAGAGTTCTTTCAACTAAACTGATTAGCAACGAATTGTTTAGTACTAAGAATTGACAGAATTTAATATAAAAATTGTTATTTTGATAAAAATTTAAAGTATTTAAACTAAAATATTTGATTAAAATTCATAAATTCATAGATTTGAAAGCATTTTACCCGTTTCTGACAACTCACAATTAAAAAAAAAAAATAAAACCCAATTTAACAAATTTTAAATCGTATCGAAATTTCTAGTTTCAACCAGAATATGGATAAAACTGACAGTGGAGGGACCCATAACTACACACGGGATAGCCAAATTCCAACGTATATACGAAGTCGTTTCTTTGTGACAATCATGTTATTTCTGGGCATGGCCAATGCCTATGTGATGAGAACCAATATGTCGGTGGCCATTGTGGCGATGGTAAATCACACAGCTATTTTGGCCGAAGAAGGTGACAATGAGACGAAATCAAGTCATCAGAAAGATGGTGAATTTGTCTGGAGTTATAAACTACAGGGTTATATCTTGGCCAGTTTCTTTTATGGCTATGTCATAACACAAATTCCATTTGGTTTCCTAATCAAATCCTATGGAGCTAAACATTTTCTTGGCTGGGGCATGATGATCAATTCGATTGTGGCCTTTGCTGTGCCGATAGCAGCACGAAAAGGTGGTTACATAGCACTCTGTATAGTGCGTTTCATACAGGGTCTTGGCGAGGGACCCATTGTGCCCAGTACCCATGCCATGTTGGCTCAATGGATACCTCCCGACGAAAGATCCCGATCCGGTGCTGCTGTCTATGCGGGTGCCCAATTTGGCACCATCATTTCGATGCCATTGAGTGGTCTCTTGGCGGATTATGGCTTTGATGGCGGTTGGCCATCAATATTCTATGTCTTTGGGGCAGTTAGTACCATTTGGTGTATCTGCTTCATTTGGTTTGTATCGGAGAGACCGGAGTCCTCGAAGAATATCAGTGATGTGGAACGCAAACATATTATCGAAACAATTTGGTCGAATCGTCCAGATGAAGTGGATGGTAAGACTCCATTGCGTAGTATCTTTACATCGCTACCATTTTGGGGTATACTCATTGCCCACTGTGGTCACAATTATGGCTATGAGACACTGATGACAGAGCTACCAACCTATATGGCTATGGTAATGAATGTGGAACTGAAAGCCAATGGATTTCTATCGGCTCTGCCCTATTTGGCCATGTGGTTGTTGGCCATATTGTTTGCCTTTCTGGCCGACTATCTGATACGCAAAGACATTAGCATTACGGTGACGCGCAAGATTATGAATTCAATTGGCCAATACGGTCCGGCTGTAACGCTTTTAACGGTTGGTTATTGTCATACTAGCCTGGCTCTAACCGTCATTGTCTTCACCATCGGCATGGGCTGCAATGGTGCCATCTATTCGGGATTTAAGATCAATCATCTGGATTTATCACCACAATATGCTGGACTCCTTATAGCCATTACCAATTGTACTGCCAATCTGGTCGGTTTGACAGCTCCAATTATCGCTGGTCATGTCATCGATCTGAATCCTTCTATAACCAATTGGCGAATTGTATTTTTAATCGCCTCCGTTGTGTACATTTGTACGGGCAGCGTCTATAACATTTTTGGCTCAGGCAAACAAATTTGGTAAATCGCTAACAATTGGTCGAAACAGAAGAAAAAGAGAATTTTTTTGCCTGCTAATGACACTGGTATACCATATATAGTTAAATGTTTCTGTTTACCGCACACTGAACATGGAACATGGAGAGACATCAATTCATTTATCCCGACACATTTTCTAGTATCGAATCAATTATTTATTTTCAAATTTTATGTATTGATGTTATCACTTTGGTTGTTACGGAAATCACGTTTTGATCACAATTTTTTATTGTAATTTTTTAAAATAAAATATTTACAAAATTAAAATTTTACTTTTAATTGAAAAATAATTAAAATTTAGAAAAGTATTAAATTTTCTTATAATAAAAAAATATTTTTAAAAAAGTTTAGAAGAAATTTTGTGTTTAAATTGATTTTAAAATAATAATGGAAATTATAATAAATATTTTAATTTTTTAACTTAAAGTTTTTACTTTGGTTGTTAGTAAAATAATAATCTATTTGCATTTCCAATGGTAACTTTTGAAAATTAAATATTTATGAGATTATGTTATTTTGAATATATAGTGATTATGAAAATATAATTGTAAAATTGTCGCACACAATTCACCAAATGGCGGTCTAAACCTATGGGAATATAATGCCTTAAATCGCATTAGATATGGCGCGAGTGTGATGTCTCTATCGCTGTGGAAGCTGCTCCCGACCAAACTAAAACTCAACTCGAACCTTTAAGCTACAGTCAACGACACTAGTGAAGTGAACTCGACAGCTAAAGACCCAAACGAGTAATTTTTTAATTTAATTGAGTTACTTACTCTTAAAGAGTTTTTAAAGCTATCACAAAAGTTCTGTTATATTAAAACTGAAGTGCACTACACTTAAAATTACCCTTTGATTATTCAATTTCTCTCTCTCACTCTCTGTCTAACAGATCATTCAGACTATCTCTAAATCGATTTTTGTGCATTTGTGTTTCACTAGCGTTAACTTCCGTAGATATATACACCTATATATACAATTATATATACTTTATCACCGTTTATTACTCCTTTTTTTTTGACAAACTGAGTGCACCTTGTGATCTTTTTAAATACAGGGCTAAAAAACAAGCGAAAACCGGAAGCACTTCAACAAGTTTAAGCCGCTTAAGTTTCATTGCAGTAATAATTTGCGTGCACATCAAACAACGCCCAGTTTTGTGGGCATGGTTGTCACTTTCCGCGCAATTCCTGACAGTCGTTAGATACACTTGCCTGGCTACAGATGCAGATACTCCCACACACACACACACGCACACACACACTAACACACGGCATGATAGATATTTATGCCTGCAGCTGGCAATAACTGACTGTGTGTGCATAGATATGGGTGTATGTGTGTGTGTGTGTGTGTGTGTTTGGGTGTATGGGTATGTTTGTGTGTCTGCGTTTGAAGGTAAAGTTGGTAATGTTCATTGCAGACACTGTTGGCCAACATGTTAACTTGTCTGCACGTCTCATTTTGTCGCCAGCGAAGCGACTAGATACGAGATTGGAGTTTGCAGATTCAAGACTGTGGAGCCAGAAGACAGACAGAGACAGAGACAGAGATAGAGACAGAGATAGAGACAGAGACAGAGATAGAGACAGAGATAGAGACAGAGAGAGGGGGAGTGAGAGCGAGAGAGACTGAGTGCACGTGTAATTGGGTTTTCACTTGATTCAACATGCACCAAAATGTCAAAGTATACC
The DNA here is from genome assembly GCA_018903735.1 of Drosophila cardini. Lineage (NCBI taxonomy): Eukaryota > Metazoa > Arthropoda > Insecta > Diptera > Drosophilidae > Drosophila > Drosophila cardini. The sequence continues at coordinate 56,471 of JAEIGM010000055.1, read as the reverse complement.
GCAAGTTTATTTCCAATCGTTGAAGCTTTCAGTTACCTTCCACTTACATACATACAATATAAATAGTAATAATAATAATAATAATAATAATAATTTGATTGCAATCTAGTTTACATTTCAAGTCGATTTTAGCTCATAAGAACGAACACAAGCTTTATTTTCTGGTAGAGTCTGATTAGTTCTAAAGAATAAATACAAAAAAACAATAAATTTAATATACTTTATTTGTTAAAAATCAATAATTTTACAGTTTTTTGTAATTTGTTGTTTTTATTCATGTTTTTTGTGTAACTTAAAACATAAGCTTCATTTTAAATCAATGTATTACTAAGTCCTTTATCAAAACTGAAGATTAAGGAACTGATTAAAGTTTTGTTACTGTCCATAATTTTTTAAAAGTATAAAAAAATTTAGAAGTAGTTGTGATATTCCAAGTAAAAATTATTGATTAAAAACTTAGATTAGGTTTACTATACTTCCCCTATATAATCAGTTAATGCTCTTTGTTAGAACTCTTTCGTTACTCACAACTTCTCGTTACTTGGAATCGTTACTTAAACTCTAGGTCACTATCAATATTGTTTCTACTTTGAAGATGGATTCCACTAGGAACTCAACTCCATAAATATGCTTTCTGTATACTTTCTTTAAAGTTTCTCATTTACTGATTTACTCGTTAAAAGCAGCTTACAGTTTTCTTGTGTACTTAAGACCTTACTCGTTTGTTTCAACTACTCGTTACTCGTTACTATAGTATCGCCTGGAGTTGAATATGCTTTGAAAGTACTATTTGTACTAATAATCAGTTAGTATGGCAAATTTTTATGCTTCTCTGTCACAGACAGAGATTGATGACTATTGATTCCATTAAAATATTCTGTGCACTCGTCTATTGAAGCACGAACTACCGACTGAAGACTACGGGACTATGGGACATCTCAGACCTTTTCTAATGTGTGTACTTCAGTTTTGCTCAACAAAAGAAATTTGTGATTTTCATTGCGGAGATTTTCTATTTATGCAACGGGAAAACGCAGCATTGACTATGAAAATGCCATTTTTTGTTGGCAAAATACTCAAACTACCCAATACTCCAATACTCGTACTTCGACTCGTACTTATAATAAATAAAATCATTGGGAGAACACAAGAGGCAAATCAAGAACAGACATGAAGCCAGCACTTGAGATTCTCTATTTTTCGAATATTGAATAACCTGACAATATGGCCATAAAGTTGGCCCCACAGCGAGGGTAGGCAAAAAAGTAGTCACTGGCCAAAGCACTGTTTAGTTTGCAGTGACATGAATGCTGCTACACTGAACGAAATTTTACATTTGTTCCAGTAGAGTTTTGGAAGTGAGTAAAATTTAAATAAAAGTAATATTTAATGGAAATTTTCTAGGATATGTTTAATGCCTGCTAAAAAAGTTATGGCTATGTCAAGTTTAAGTTTTGATTAAGCTATAATTTATTAAGTTTTGTGTGTAAGTGTTTCAAACTTGGTATGTAAATAAATAGCAAGTATAAAATTATTACTGCATCAAAAAATTAATTTTTGGAAAGTTGCTTTAGGATTTATGAAGTTATATGCTCTCAACCGTAGCTTCCTCCCTTTTTTTGTGAGTGTACTAAATATCAATACTGATCCATTTGGGAATGTGTTGTCACTTGGAATTTGCTGGGCGTTGTTTGGCATATATATACATTTATATATATTTCATTTTATGCTTGCATGTTTTTCTCCACATTGGGGTCGTCGCGACCCTCTATTGATTTATTTATTTGCAAAAGTATGCAACAGTTTTTTTTTTTTAATGTTATTGTTGTTGTCGCCCTGCTGCAATATTGTTGCACATAAAAATGAAGCCAAAAATGGCACAAAAATTAAAACAGCAACACAACATCATTGACCCAAATGCAATGCACAAAAAAAAAAAAAAAAAAAAAACAAGTAAGAAAGGCTACAGTCGAGCTAGCCGACTGTAAAAGACCCCGTACTCATAGTATTTGCAATAAAACACTTTGAAACGAAACCATCAGTTTGTAATAGGGATGCAAATCTCCAAGAAAATGCCGATATATTAATTAAAATATCACATCAAATCAAATATCGATATTATCAACAACTGAATTCAAATACGATATATCGCTATAGATATAGACATAATGACCAAATATCGCAAGCGATATTATATCGCATTTATAATTACTATGGTATTGAATATCGATATATAATAAATCGTATAGTATGCATACATGTGCGTGCATCGTCCGCAAGCAGTGCAGTCGCTACACAAGCAGTGCAGTCGCTACACAAGCAGTGAAACGTTTGCTTTGACGTTGCGTGTAATTGTAAACTTTGTTACGTGTCTAGCTCTTTTGTTTATTGTCCGATTTGTATGCAACTTTCAGGATAGTTTGTGATACTTTGTCTCCAAACGAATTTGAAATTACAATACCGTACGATAAGTGCAAATGCCTTAAAAATGGCATTGAAGTTTGAAAATTATTTCATTCTTGTGGGAAAACGGGGGCGTGGCAGTCCAAAAATTTTAATGACAATGCATTTATGCTGTCTCTAGCAACTTACATACCAAAAATGGTATTCCTAAGTGCTATAGTTACTGAGATATTTGCTTAAAACATCAATTTTTCCGAGGTGACCATAGTTTTTTACAATTTGCGGGGGCGGTAAGGGGGCGTGGCAAAGATTTGAAATAAACTTGATCTGCTCGCGAAGCAAACGGACTTTCATTCCAAATTTGGTGGCTCTAGCTTTTGTATTTTAAAAGATCCAGGTGTTCATACGGACGGACGGACAGACGGACAGACGGACAGACGGACATTGCTATATCGTCTCGGCTGTTGATGCTGATCAAGAATATATATACTTTATGGGGTCGGCCACGCCTCCTTCTGCCTGTTACGCACATTTCGCTTCAGACAAACTTAATAGACCCCTCTACTCTTTTTTAGAGTACGGGGTCTAAAAACTGGGAAAAAAATGGAAAAATAAAACTAAACAAGAAAGAAAAGTACAGTCGAGCTCGCCCGACCGTATAATACTCTCTGCATGCATTTTATTCCCGATTGTATTATGAAATTTTTAAAATCGGTATCCGGGTATTATAAAATAAGAAAGTATAATCGAACACGCCCGATTACTTCTACAGTTCGCCGCTCGAGTTAGCTCCCGATTATTTAAAGTAAAATCGGTATCCAGGGAACACCACGTGGAGGTCATTGCGATGCAATTAGATCTTAGTAATAGATCTTCGAGTCGACTTGAAATAAGCAATTTTTAGAAAATTACAAATTTCCATGTTCCCCGCGCGGAAAAAAAAATAAAAAAATTTCCCGACCTAACAATCTACAGACTACCTGAAATGCTTACGGAAATTGCGTCATGAATGCTATGCACAGTCTCAAAAGTTTTTGCGCTGGCTTGGCCAAGCGACACATTTGAAAATGCCCAGTCGATGTGTGTATCGTCACGTGTTGTGGACATTTTCAAATCTAAAAGGGATCTAAATCCTTTCCTAACCAAACTTTCATAGGTTTCCCTAGCCTGAGTGAGAGCGCTTAAACATAAATTAAAATCTCCTAATATTACTACTTCACTACCTAAAATTTCACTATACTCTACAAATAAATCCTCAAACTCACTTCTAAATTTAGCTAACGAGTAATGGGGGCTCTTATAAATTATTAAAACTCCTATAGACTTATACTTTAAAACTGAGTATTCGAATACGTGCGAACCATCAATATTGCGACCTGTAGAACAAAGACTAACATTCTCAAAAAGTTCGTTCTTGACGAAAACAAGAATGCCTCTTTGTGATCGAGTCCTACCTTCTTCTAAACAATCTAGACGTACAGCAATCCTATATCCTGGGACTTCATAAGTCTCATTTGGGAAGGTCGAGCCTTCAACAAAACAAAGCATTGATGCATGGAGCATTAGCTTGTCACACTGAACACTTTTAAGGTGACAGTGCAGACTTTGGACGTTATGGAAAATTATTTCGAAATTAGAACTATTGACTAAATAGTCGAAATGCGTACTAAGTAACTTAATGGAGCGTAATTTTTCTAACTCTTCCTGAACAACATTTCGACCTTGGAGAGGCCTAGGAGGGTTGAAATTGCCTACTATAAACAGTCCAGCTGCACTTGTCGCTCTACTACAGCCTACATATAAAGCTGCTCGGTCTAAACCATCGGAAACGTGGACCACCACCTTATTAAAAGTTGCTCCCTGACTTTTATGAATGGTAATACCTTCTGCAGGTACGATCGGAAACTGCTTTCGATCTATCGTGACATTTTCATTTTTCCTAAACTGAAAACTTCTAACAGTTTTTTCTACTGGGGTCCATAATGGATTGGGTAGATTTCTATACTTTAAACGTAATTCTTTTCCTACTCTTTCCTCAAGGAAATCTACCCATAGAAGAATAGGATGACTGTTTGAGTCTAAATCTATTTGCCTAAGTATTCCTGTTGCTCCATTAACTAAGCCATCTGAAGTGTCTATGTTAACAGTCATCATATATTTTGCTGTCGCCTTTAAAATGAGAGAACTACACAAACCCTGGGTTTCTGAAGTTTTGAATCCTTTAACGGATTCTAGAATGCGGGCCTTGTTAGCCTCACCTAAATTACTACCCTTTATAAAATCCTCAGCATTTGAACAATATTGAGTGGTCGCAATTCGATTCAGTTTTAAAACGTTATATGAATTTGTGTCGGCGTTGGAGTGGAAAAGATGAATAGCATCTTCTGGTATTATATCTTCCCTTACAACTCTTGATCTAATAAGCTCAATGTCTGAGGTCGTCATATGAGCGGATGCCATATTATTAAGGGCTACAGCAAATGGTTGGTCATCTCGTTGACGCATTATATCCGTCAACTCGAAAAATTCAAACTTAATTTGATTGTTTTCCCACAGTGTGCCATGTAATTCACTGTAGGCTTGGCTAGAGGGCTGCTGAAAAATCCACTTGTCGCCCACAGGCCTCAGTTGTCTGAGATCGCCGAACACGATGACAGGTATTCCTCCAAAAAAGTGATTACTTTTGAAAATTTGCTGTAGCCTCAGGTTAATAAAGCCAAACATTTTGGCTCCTACCATTGAAATCTCGTCAATAATGAGTAATTTGAGATCAATCAATCTCGAATGTAGCGTATTTACTAGGTCAGCGGATAAGGTCCCAATTCGATCGGACTGATTAATAGGAAGACTGAACATTGAATGGAGTGTACAACCTCCTATTCCGAATGCAGCCTTCCCTGTTGGAGCGGACAAAAGAACTTTAATAGAGTCAGGATTTGAGCCTCTTCTATTATTAAACCTAGTTGTAAGGGCTTGATATATTACCGAAATTAGTCGGCTTTTGCCGACACCTGCTCCACCACCTACAAATTCATAAAACTTTTTGCCTACTTTAAAATTATGCAACACATGGTTAAGGTAAGTTTTCTGTTTTAAGTTTAGGGACGATACAATTTCCTCTAAACATGACGATGTCATTAAAACAGGCAACTTAACAAACTGAACAGTGTTGCTGTTTGGCCCATCTGCATTCTCGTCATTTCCTATATTTAAAATGTTAAATTGAGGATCTATTTCTGCTACACCTAATGCTCTAAACCTATTATCAACATTCTCCTGCTCATTTGAATTACCTAACTCTTCTTCCTGATTCTCATCTAATACTCTACTGAGAGCATCTTCTAGCTCACTATCATTTAAAACATTAAATTTCCTACGATTGGACTCAATAAGCTCCCTATTCTGATTGCAAACCTCTTCGCAATTTCTCCTAATGAGCTCCTCTTGCTCATTTCTCCACGGATAATACAGCATCACTAATTCCCTAAAAAAATTCTCCCTGTCGTGGTTAACATTATATCTCCTATAACGTATTATCCGTGGACTACGTCTTTCCCTAATAAATCCGCTACCATTGCGAAGAGGATAAACTTCGGTTGTTCCGAATCCTGCATTTTCGACCTCATCCTGTGAATCCTGGCGATTCCTACCTGCAGTTCTACTGAAAGTATAATATGCCGCAAAATCTGCTAAGCATAAACTATTTAGATCATCTGGACGGTGAACGTAATGATCTAATAGGCCTACTTCGAAAATGTCTTCTGAGTCTTCAGGCAAACTTCTGAGTTGTGCCCTCGACTTGAGCATTTGGACTCGTTTGTCAGGCAATCCAGTGTTTATGAAGACTTCTGCATTGCTGCTCTCTGACAACGACATCCCTAAACAGCAATAAGCTGCCTCCTGTGCAGATATTTCTGAGCCATTTATAAATTTATGCCCTATGTGCTGCAGTTTCTGCCTAATACTAAAATTTCCTGATCGCGCTTCTTCTACAGCTTCTCGCATAAGCTTAGACATACCTCTTTGCGACTTATTGATGTAATTGATTACATAACTGCAGCACGCATATGGATCTAATATAAACTGAATATCTATGTTGGCTCTCTGCATTGACAAAATATGCGTGTTGTACGCATTCACCATAATGGCGTCGAAGCTTCTCTTTAAAAATATTTTTGGTCTGTTTAAACTAGATCTAATAGCAAGAATGTAATCCTCATAACTAAGACCAATTTGAGGTTGCGAGAGAAAATGATTAAAATCGTTAAGCGATTCCCTAATTTCACTATCTATTGGAGAATTCAAGAAATTGTTGATTTTCTCGAAGTTGTTTTGATGAATTGACTTATTTGGACAATCTTCTGGAAGAGGAAAGAGAATTTCTGTACTAGGAAAAGGAGGATATGGTATACCAAAACGACATATTTGCCTATTTCTAATGCTACGCTGGCATGACGGAGTATGTTTATGCGTTTGGTATAAAATGAAAGGTGTCAATTCATCGTTTGTTGGATTTTTTTCCGTCGTAATGAACTGGTCAACAAAGTCAACAACAGGCGGACAAGAGGAAGAATTGCTAGCATCAAACAAAGGGGCATCTTTCAACCAAAACATTCCATGAATGTGTGGTGAACCCCGATGTTGGAACTCTACTCGCCAATAATACTTATACACAGAATGTCGGCCGAAAATGCCTCCATCTTTCTTCATTACTTTTAAGAGCTGTCTATACCTATAATCGAAATACCTAGCACAAGTAACTGGGTCTGATCTAATAAGTTCTACAACTTCAGACCTTTCTAATCTACCTGCCTCTTCTTCGGTTAGAACTTCCTTCCTAACTGTTTTCTTCAAAATAACTATCAGTTCTAACCACTTGCTTTCTGCAGCAGAAAGCGTTATGAAGAAAGAAGGTATGCCAAATTGCCGAATCATGGCCATAACCTTCTTCTTCTCTGCTTCCCAATGAGCAGGAGACGAGCGAATGCCTTTTAAAATTTTGAATCCCTCATCGAACTGAATTAATCTATCTATTTCCTCATCATTAAGGGCTGTCCTAGCTGTAACGCCGCGGGAAGCGCTGTGCTTTCTCAAGCAAATGGAATAATTATTCCGCATATTGATAAGCTGCATTTTTCTAAGATTATAAAATAGCTTATCTACCCTACAAGCCCTTCTATCGTAGTTCCTAAGCTCTGATCTAATAATTTTTGTGTAGCTTTCTACACATTTTCGCTTGACTCCTGCATAAATCTTGGGAAAAGACAACTCCTCTGAATCACAATCAGTTATCATGTCCAGAGGCCGTTGTCCTTCCCCAGGTGCTATCGCTAATCTACTACCATCTAAGTTCTCTATTGGAACATTGTCCATTAGGGTTTCCTCACCTCCAGGATTAATTTCTTGCTCTTCTACTTGAGCATTCTGTTCTACATTTGGGTTTGCAGCTCTATCACCCAATTCTCTAACTACGTCTATATCTTCTGTTGATGCAATAAATGGAACGACTTCAGATGTATGAGAAGCCAACCATTCCTCATTTATACTAATTTCATGCTTTCTGTAAAGCTCAGTACCTACTAAATGCCTAATTGCATCAACAACGCGAGATGGAGATATAGTTTCCACCATGAAACTGTGACGATATTCTAATCTGCGTTTGAGGTGGAGCTGAATAACCTCTGCGTCACTGAAGGCCCTTGGAAGGGAAGTTACGACATTCGCAACTGGAATTGGCACATTAACTACAGCTCCTTTTATGCTATTTTGACGATCATAATCTAAAGACTTTATGATCATGAACGGTAGCCGCGGAGAAACTAATCTTTCTTCTAAACTATGTAAATCCTTCAGACATTCTGGAAGTGGTGGGAAATCTAGGCCATTAGTAATGGAATTATTTGGTTTTTTTCCATCCTTAATTGAACGACTACAAGATTTGCAAAAAGAATGCTTGCCGTCCACAGGAGGAAATTGATCGGACAAAAACAGAATGTCTGAGCTAAATTCATTGTGTTCTAAAACATATTCCCTACTTATCCTGTCTATCTGGTGAGGAAACCACAAACCTTTACAACAAATACAAACATGGTCGGGGCCCTGTTTAATTAATTTGTTGAAAGTGGCTATAAAACTTTCTAAGCTATTCCTAATGGGTCGTGCCTGTTCTTCACTGGCATTCGCTCGTGCCTGCTCATTACGGGCAGCATTACGCTCATTTTCTGCTGCCCTATTCTCTGAAATGCTCCTATACTGACTTACTCTTTGACTAACACCTCTAGATAAATCTACTGCTATCTGGCGTGCTCTTATACGAGCACTTCTTCTTTGAGCTGTATTTCGAGCTCTTTCAACTAACCTACGAACAGGGTCGTTTCGACTTTGTGACCTAGCTATTCTATCTACTTCTCTTTCTAATATTCTAATCTCTACATTTTGTCTCCTCTCAAAGTGTGCCTGGCTATTGCGCACTTGCTCAATTCGTCTAACTAAAACATCCTGTCTTCTCTGCGATCTTCGCAAAGTGTCTACTACTTGTTCTCTTTGTCTAACCTGTGAATTTTCCCTACGACTACGTCTACGATGAGCATCTAAAGTCCTCTCGATCTGCCTAACTTGTGGATCCTGTCTCCTAGTTGTCCTACGCGAAGTATTAGCTGCCTGTTCGCGATCCCTTTCTTCAGAATTGTTCCTACGGCTTCTTCTGCGACGGGCATCTAAAGCCCTCTCGATCTGCCTAACTTGTGGATCCTGTCTTCTAATTGTTCTACGCGAAGTATTAGCTGCCTGTTCGCGATCCCTTTCTTCAAAATTTTCCCTACGACTACGTCTACGATGAGCATCTAAAGTCCTCTCGATCTGCCTAACTTGTGGATCCTGTCTCCTAGTTGTCCTACGCGAAGTATTAGCTGCCTGTTCGCGATCCCTTTCTTCAGAATTGTTCCTACGGCTTCTTCTGCGACGGGCATCTAAAGTCCTCTCGATCTGCCTAACTTGTGGATCCTGTCTCCTAGTTGTCCTACGCGAAGTATTAGCTGCCTGTTCGCGATCCCTTTCTTCAGAATTGTTCCTACGGCTTCTTCTGCGACGGGCATCTAAAGTCCTCTCGCCCTGCCTAACCTGTGGATCCTGTCTCCTGATTGTCCTGTGCAACGTATTTTGCTGCTGCTCGCGATTCCTTTCCTGTGGATCCTGTCTCTGAATAGCTCTACGTTCATTATCTACTGCCTGTTCTATTTCTCTTAAACGCGCACTTCTCCTACGGCGTGAACGCTGCTGCGAATTCCTAATCTGTTCTACTACTCGATTTTCACTAACTGCCCTACGTATTCTTTGAGATTGGGAATTCAACTCTCGCTCTCTATCTGCATACTCTGCGTCTTCTCTATTTATCCTATTTCTTTCCCTACGCCTTTGAGAACGTGCAGCAGCAGACAATTGCCTTCTACGGGGCATTTCAAAAATAGAAAAGTGTATAAAAACTATAAAAATATAACTTAAAATTTATAAAACTATAATATATTAAAAATATATATAAAAATTGGACGTTTTTAAATAAATAAGAAAAAATTATAAAATAAATTGTATTGTTATAAGGGGTTAAATAAAAAAAAATAATAAAAATTATTGTATATTTATATAGTAAATTTTATAATTATATAATACAAAATTTTAATATTTTTTAAAATTTAAAATCGGACAAAATCGGACAGCAATAACACTTACTACTTATAACAAAAGTAACACGACTGAAAACCGAACAAAAAAATCGCGCGCGGTTTCTAAGTCAAACAGACACGCTAAAACCGCTAGTAAATAAAGCCGCGCGCGCGTAAACCGAACGCGATTCTTTAGTACAGCAAACGCGCACAGAAAATCACGCGCGGTTTCTTAAAAAGAGCTACCTACGTCACAAACTACCCGAGCGTAGTAAATCGAACGTTCGCGGTGTCTAGCACACAGACGTAAATCGAGTGGCACACACACAGACCTGAATCGAGTGGCACACACACACGCACTCACGGACTAACGCACTTAATATTAATTATTTATTATTTATTTAAGCGATATATTAAAATTACTATTCTAATCGTAATTAAAATTAATTTTTGTTTTGTATGCAATATTCGTAATTAAAATCACGTTTTTGTTAAGTTTTTGTTGAAATCGATGACAAAAATGTATATCGATGCACGATAACACCCGCTCAATCGAAACGTTCGCAACGAAATAAGTTAAAACGAATGACAAAATTACACAGATGGGAGTATGGGAGAGGATTTCTCTCTCACAGAAATGAGACAAACACAGTGCTAGTCTAGGAGTGAGAGAGACGGGCTAGAAGGATTAGCGGTAAAAGTCGTTACTTTTGACGCAAGCTAACAAGTGCTGCAAGAATCGCCAGAGCAATAGCTAGATTTGTGATATTATTATAATATAATAAAAATTTCTAATAAAAATTGGTAATTGAAAGTAAAATTGTCAGAACAAAAATTGTTTAAACATTGAAAACTGTATATTCAACAATTTAATTTAAAAAAAAAAAAGCCAAAATCAGCGTTAATTTTCAAGGTATCTTTAAGAAAAAAGAAAATAAATATAAAAATGAAAAAAATAATTTTAAAATAATATAATATCATTATTATCATTATTTTAAACAATAAAAGCATGATAATGATTTTTAGGTCATCAGCTTCATTAATATTGGCTAATTGCTAGATCTAGCAACTAAATAGCTTAACTGGCAGCACTGATTCTAAGCGTTGTCTGTTTTGCTTAGCGGCCGCTAAAAGTAACGACTTTTTTTCGTTACGCCCAACTACTTGTCTCTCTCAATCCTTCTTGCGTTTGCATGTGTGTATGTGGCAATGCAATGCAAAGAAGCAATAGAATGAAAACAAAAACAACAAAAACGAGAGAGAATGAAATGAGAATATTTCGCTTTTGATTATTTTTGTCTTCTTCGCCAATGTTTTTGTTTTGATCTGCTTGTTAAACAGCTGTGCAATAGGATTTGTTGTTATTCTTCAAATTAGAAGTAGCCAAAACAAAGAGGCAATAACAGAATAAAGTAAATTTCGTTAATTTTGCTTTTGAACTTTATTTAAAGTTTAGGCATGTAAAATCATTAGGTGAAGTAAAGGGCGAAGGTCATAATCGCAATTACTTGACATGCATATATATATATAAATATATATATATATATATATATATATAAATATATATATATATATATAAATATATATATATATATATATATATGTACATATATGATTGTCAAGTTATATTTATCTATATAAATTGTAAATTTATGGGCATGTGTACATACATACGTATGTATGTTCATTTGCGTATGCATACATGCTGGCAACACTGATATCGTTGTCTGTTTTGCTCAGCGGCCGCCAAAAGTAACGACTTTCTCGCAACTCCTAACTACTTGTCTCTCTCAATCCTGCAAGTGTTTGCATGTGTGTGAGTGACAATGCAATGCAAAGAAGCAATAGAACAAAAACAACAAAAACGAGAGAGAGCGAAATGAGAATATTTCTCTTTTAATTGTTTTTGTCTTCTTCGCCAATGTTATTGTTTTGATCTGGTTGCTAAACAGCTGTGCAATATGATTTGTCTGTATTCTTCAAATTAGAAGTAGCCAAAACAAATAGGCAAGAATAGAGAACAATAAAATTGAGCATTTTCACTTTTGTAGTTTTGAACTTTATTAAATGTTTTGGCATGTAAGAGAATTAGGTAAAGCAAAGGGCGAAGGTGTTAACGCTGCAATAACTTGACATGACACATTCATATATGAATACATATGTATAAATACATACATATTTATGCATACATACAAACAGATGTAAGGGGATATGTACATACTATGTATTACATACATATGTACACACATGTACGCATGTACGTACGTGCACGTGTATGTAAGTACATGTGCGTATGCCCACATACGGGCAGCGCTGTCGCCGTGCAAGCAGCGTAAACGTTCGCTCACATGTTTTGAATGTTTCTGTCTTGCTTGCACCCATGCATTGACATTGCGTTAAATTATAAACTTTGATACGCGTCTAGCTCTTTTGTTTATTGTCCGATTTATGTGCAACTTTCAGGATAGTTTGATATTCTTAGTCTCCAAATGAATTTGAAATTACAATACTGTACGATAAGAACATATGCCGTAAAAATCGACATTAAAGTTTGAAAATTTGTTGCTTCTTGTGGGAAAGGGGGGCGTGGCAGCCCAAAAATTTTAATGACATTGCATTTGTACCATCTTAAAGAACCTACCTATCAAAATTGGCATTCCTAAATAAGCCATAGTTACTGAGATATTAGCCTAAAACATCAATTTTTTACGAGGTGTGTTTAGTTTTTTGCTCATTGTGGGCGAATGGGGCGTGGCATCGAAAAAAAAAAGATTCTTGTATTGACTGACTAAATATCGAGTCGATAGAGACCAAATTCAAACTTGTAGCTCTTACCATCTCTGAAATCTGTTTGTTCATACGGACAGACGGACAGACGGACAGACGGACAGACGGACAGACGGACAGACAGACGGACAGACGGACATGGCTATATCGACTCGGCTTGTGATGCTGATCAAGAATATATATACTTTATGGGGTCTGCCACGCCTCCTTCTGCCTGTTACATACTTTTTTTTTTCACAAACCCAATATACTCTCTCTTGCAGAGAGTATAAAAATAGGAAAACGAAACCAGAAGGGAAAAAAAATGGTTGTAGAATACGCAGTATTTGACGTTTGCACAAAATGATTGGTTTTATTTGGATGCGCACACGCAGCTGAAGAACAGAAGGGATCAAAAGATATGCAGCGAAAGAGAAAGGGAGAGAGGGGTAGGGAAAGAGAGAGAGAGGTGACTTAACGGAGACCAGTCGTAACCAGATATTGATGAGCCAAAGCAGTTTTATCGCCAACCAGACGGAAATTAATCACAGTTGCAAACGTGCAGCAAACCGTGAACTCTTCTCACAATTCGAAGCAACAACATTTTCTCCATTTTTCCGAATGGAGATTCTCTCAGTGGAATACCTTTTTATACTCTCTGCAAGAGAGAGTATATTGTGTTTGTGAAAAGTATGTAACAGGCAGAAGGAAGCGTGGCCGACCCCATAAAGTATATATATTCTTGATCAGCATCACAAGCCGAGTCGATATAGCCATGTCCGTCTGTCCGTCTGTCCGTCTGTCTGTCCGTCTGTCCGTCCGTATGAACAAACAGATTTCAGAGATGGTAAGAGCTACAAGTTTGAATTTGGTCTCTATCGACTCGATATTAAGTCAGTCAATACAAGAATCTTTTTTTTTTCCGATGCCACGCCCCGTTCGCCCACAATGAGCAAAAAACTAGAAACACCTCGTAAAAAATTGATGTTTTAGGCGAATATCTCAGTAAATATGGCACATAGGAACACCCATTTTGGTATGTAGGTTCCTAGAGACGGTATAATTGTATTGTCATCAAAAATTTTGGACTGCCACGCCCCCTTTTCTCACAAGAAATAAGATAATTTGCAAACTTCAATGCCGATTTTAAGGCATATGTTCTTATCGTACAGTATTGTTATTTCACATTCGTTTAAAGACAAAATATATTAAACTATCCTGAAAGTTGCATCTTAATCGGACAATAAACAAAAGAGCTAGACATATAAGAAAGTTGATAATTGAACGCAATGCCAATGCATGTGTGCGAGCGAGATAGAAACATACAAACATGTGAGCGAACGTTTTCGCTGCTTGCGTAGCTTAGCGACAGCGCTGCTCGCGAATGCTGGCTGTGCCGAGCAATTGTGTATGTATAACATATACACACATACATATGTGCGTGCATACTTTTAATGTCAAATGTATATGTGTGTGTATACATACAAACAGATGTTTTTGTTTCAACGTGTTTTGTTGCAAGTATCAATTGATATACCCGGCTACCGATTTTATTAAAATGATCGAAAATAAAATGCAGAGAGTATTCTACGGTCGGGCGTGCTCGACTGTACTTTTCTTTCTTGTTAGAAGCAGCTTTCATTATGTGCATCGGAATGTGCCAAGCACTGAGCCAGTCTGAATGTGTGTGCAAAATTTTCTATTTTTTTTCGACTTCTTGTATATGTGTATATACAGTGTGTATAGTGTTGTATTTAGTGTTGTTTTTTCCTTTTGGGCTGAGAATAAATCTTTTGAAAACCATAAGGAAATCATTTAAAAATGTCAGTTCTTTTCATGAATTTAAGTCATTGGAATTTCATTTGCTGCTTTGAGAAATTAAATTTGGTTTCTTAAGGAAGGTAAAAACGATGAAGAAAAGAAAGCGAAGAAAATTGAGACAGTAACTTAAAGAATGTATAAAGAAAGCTTTATGAGTAAAGTAAAGCTAAGTTTCTGCTAGTAACATCATTTAATATTGAAATAACTATTTAATTTATATAAAATTGATAGACTTTTGAAGGGTTAAGCTATTGTATAGTTGGGAGAACAAACTAACTTAGACTTCAGTTAGGAGAAAAGCTATAAAAATTATATAATTTAATTAAGAAATATTACATCTTACAAATTGTTTACTAATCTTTTCCAGTTCAGTGTTAAAACTCCACAAAAGTGAGCAAAAAATAGCAAAAAAGTTTTCAAGTTTAGCACCAGACAATTTATGATTTAAAACTTAGTTTTAAAAGGATTCTACACTCTTAAGAAGCATTTAATGAAACTTGTTAGATATAGATATATAAAGGTATAAACTGGTATATATAGGTATATATGGGGATATATATACATATTTTTTAATTTTCTCTGAGCAAGGGATACAAATTGTAAACTCTGTTTGCCTGACAAATTGGTTTAGTATTATTTTTAGACCCCGTACTCTAAAAAAGAGTAAAGGGGTCTATTAGGTTTATCAGAAGCGAAATGTGCCTAACAGGCAGAAGGAGGCGTGGCCAACCCCACAAAGAATATATATTCTTGATCTGTATCAACAACCGAGACGATATAGCGATGTGCAACCAAACTCACACATTAAGTGTATGGTACCATTATAACTATCCCCACCAAGTTTGGTGCGGATCGGACAACTACAGCCAATAGCTCCAATAGGAGCGAAGATTGGGGTATTGTATGGAAACGCGCACTGGAATGAGTACGAGGCCTTTTATAGTCGGCTCGCATGACTGTAGCCTTACTTACTTGTTTGTAAATGAAATGCAATAAAAGTGCTCAGTTCCAATTCCCAGAGGATGAAAGAGTTTTTTGTTTTGTACTCACATAATCCATAAATGAAAACCTGGCCAACAAGTTTTGTTTGTTAACTGGCAAGGTAAAAGTAATCAATTTGTAGGCAATTCTGTTGCCAATAATATTCAACTCAATTCGATAGTTTTTTTTTATAAAACTGAAACTGAAACTGAAAACAAGAAAATACCACAGAAAATCCAAAAGCCTCGAAGCTCTAAAAGTGGTTAAGTCAATGCAAATACGAGCATGCAGCACGGTGTACAGTGGATATTGCCACATGTTGCAAGTCGGCCACGGGCTGCAGGCAGCCAGGCAGTCAGGCGTGTCCTTGAAACAACCGCAGTGCAATAGTAACCGAAACAGGTGCACAATTCCCCAAGGGGTTATACACTGACAAAAAAAAAACACTTACTTTATAGATTCTTGGTTCTAAGATATTTTCCAATCAAGTTAAGACCACTAACTATGCTAGTCAGAGGAAAAGCTTGGAAAAAACTCAATTAAGAGATTTAAACAATAAATTAAACTAAAACAATTTATTTAAGATCTCATTTAAGACCTCCCAAAAAAAGTAGTCCATATGGTTTGCTTACAGGGCAAAGGCAGACGTAGTAGTCCAGGCCAGATTGTATGAAAAAGTGTACTGTCGAACGAGTACAGGGTCTTTTACAGTCGGTTCCATCAACTAAAGCCTCTTCTACTAGTTCTGTGAAACTAAAATTTGAATTCTCTGTTGTTTTTTTTGTCAGTGTATACATTACTGGGCGCAGTTATCTGGTCTTTGTGCCATATTATGGGCTGAATGCGCTTAGTGGCAACCACAAGCTACTAGCTGCCATATTGGCCAACGGGGGGACTGTAAAAATGTTTGTGTGTTGCATGCAACAAAGTCAAACAGTTTGCAGTTGAAATAACTAAACCAGCCATCAATTCGCATCATGATTGGAGTGGAGGCAAGTGGGAACAGTGGGACCAGTGGGACCATTGGGAACAGTAGGGCAAGTGGGGAGCATAGGGCAGGTGGCGCATATGGGGCATGTGGAGCAGATGAGCAAGTGGGTGGAGCAGTTGAGCTGAGGTTTAAGCTGCCAACCGCAGTTGTAGTTGGAACGGAAACAAGCGTAACGTTCTGTGCGTGTCTGTGCGTGTGTGTGCGTGTGCGTGCGTGTCTGTCCCAGGTGCAGGCGACATGGAGATGCAACTGTTGCACAGTCGCTGCTCAAATATTATTACAAATGGCAATAGAAACACGCGTTACACAGATACAACAACAGTGAAAAATGGCAAAAATGCTTTGCGGGATTTTGTGACGTTGCGTATACGTGATATGCAATAGCAACAATGTGCAAATCTCGTTAGTGAAATAATACAAGCACACACTCATACACACACACACAAACTCCCACACATGTTAGCGGCAGACATAAATATATTTTGGTAAATTTATGCATTGCATGCGGCGACTGCAAACGGCACCGGAAGTGCACTTATGCCGCACTTCTATTTCCGCTACAGTTTGCAGTTGTTCTCGTTCCTGTTGTGGCGGCAAAGTGCGGCAATTGAGATTGATGGGCAAACTATTGCAGCAAATTTATAATTGCGAACGCATTTCTAATCGACTACAAGTCGTATATACCCCACTAACTAAATAAAATAATTGGAAAACAGCTGGTGAAATATTATTATTAAATTTCTTCATTATTTTTAATAACAAAGCAACGTTTTTTTTTTTTAACATATTTAAATTAAATTAAATTTTAATTAATTTTTACAACATTTACTTTTCCTTATTGAATTTTTCAACTAATATTAATATAAATTTTTGTATTTAAAAATAAAAATTAAAAAAATTTAATTTTTAAACCACAAAAAAAGTCTAAACAAACTAAATCTATATAAAGCATTTTTACAGTGACTATCTTAAAGTAGCTTTTAAATTATTATAATATATTTATTAAAGTTTTGTTCCACCTGTATTCAAAGGTATTACATAGAGAGCTGTATAATGCTACAGCCAGTTACAGTTTTCACTGCTAAGCAACAAATTTCCTGTATTCTTAATAAAATTCCTTTTACTATTCAGAAATTTTGCATTGAATTGAATGGAATCAATGGCAAATATTGATACTAGTTGAGAAATATTTTGTATTGATTGATTGTCTTTTGAGTTGATTAGCAGAAGAAGTAACTCGAATGAAAGGAACTTTTAATAATAGTATTGATTTACAATGGCTGCCACATGCAATGTGCAACATTGAATGACATGTGATATCAAGATTGATTTGATAATTAACAAACTAACGGAATGAGAGTAATTTCAAGGAGTTAATTACGATTTAATTGATGCAGTTTCACAGTGTGAGACTTGGCAATCATTAAAGGGTAGTATGGAAAGTATAGAGTTACAATAGTGTTCAGTAGTGGTAATCTATTCAGAGTATGAATTGTAACTAAATTAAATTGGTTATTATCATTTAAAATTACTTTAGAGAAATCAAAAATTCATTTTAATTAGTTACTTAAACAAAAGTCTTTATGTGTTGTCTAAAATATCCCTTAAAATTGCATTAGAATTAAAATCAATTCCAGTTTTGATTGATATGGGTTGGGAAAGGGTTAGAGTTAACAGTTGAGAGTTGCCTAAGAATATGTCAAGTTTCCAAATTATTTGACACATTTCAAAGCACAAACTGTCTGCATTTGTCAGATTCGTTGTTTGTTTAAATGGTTGGATAAACGAATGGTTTAGACCTAAGACTCGTTTTCACATGCCACGTTTTGTTGCACGTTTGCCAACACTGAAAGTGTGCACTGCAGTGCGGCATTGCTGATGTGACATTGTGGCACGTGTCCATCAAATTTTGTGAGGCACATGGAAATTTTTGTTTGATAGGTGACAGTCAGAAGCGAAAACTGTAAATAGAAATCATAATAAACGAAACGATTTCATAGCGAAAGTCAAGCACTAAACGATGAGATGCCGATGCCGAAGGGGAATGTTGCATGCCACAATAGAAGACATAGAAAAGCAGTGGCAACACTGCTTTAAGTAATCCGATTTAAAAAAAAGCATCAAATACACATATGTTGAGATACTCGCACATAAAAATATATATAATGGAGTCTCACAATTGGATTCACTGGCGCTGATCACGTCGCTATTGCTGCGTTAGGGCGCCACCAAGTGGCAACACCCCCCACGCTCCCAACCTTTTCCTAGCATGGAGTTCCGTCAAACTACTCAGTTCATACAAAAGATTATACTAATACTTTCTTAAATCCATGAAAATTCACAACATTTTCGCACTTTAAGAAGAGCAGGGCTGCCAGATCTGACTAGTTTTTGTAAATAACTCTAGCTACTGGTTTTTCATTGGCTATAAACCATGATTAGAAGTGTTTTTAAAAAATTTAAAAGATGAATAATACATGATGAATTTAACAGTGTTACCAGATGTGCAAATATTTCAAAATATGGTAACCCTTAAGTAAAACTAACCTTTTTTTAGACTTAAACACATAAAGTGTTAAACAACGCCTATATCTTTTTCAAGCTTCTCGATTTCTACTGCCGGCGTTGCCACCTTCCATTATTGAAAGATTAAGTAAGCTAAACCGCAGTTTAACACACAATAAATTATAGCAATGGAATCAAGTCCGAAATTATACATATTAAAGAATCCACAGTGAATTTTAGAATTCACTTAGAGTTGCCACATTTGTAGAAACTACAAATATTTGAAAGCTCTGTAACTTTACCAACTTTGCTTTAAGCATTAACATATTTATATTCTATGCATAGCATTTTCCATACATCTTTTGCTTGATTCTCATCCCCAGTGTTGCCACCCTGTATTAGTAAAACGTTAAGTTGGCTGCATCTCAACTTGTCATGACGCATAAGCAAACTTACAGTCAATACTAGTAATGCTGTTTATTCACGCACTTCTCTCCGAACGCATTTCCATAAGCGATTTCATGAAATGCGTTACGTATACGACGAGTAATACGTTTATGTAGTCGCAGCTTATCATTGAGCTGAGCTCAACATCGACTTTAAAAGTTTTGGATTTTGTATTTTTGAATTTTGGATTTGTATTTACTCGTACTTTTGCCAGCTGTGTGGTGTCTCTCTGTCTGTCCGTTGTCTGCTGTTGAGCATAACGTTTCGGCTTTGTGCTAGCATTTTGCGTATTATTCGCCTTTCTCCACCGTTGCTAAGCATTTTGCTTTCATGCTTTATTGCATGCCTTCTCACTCATTCAGTCTCTTTCTTCAGCTGACAACAATCCCAAAATTCAATCTGCATTTTATGAGTAGTCTTTAACAGAAAAATGCGATGCAAACATGCAGAAAAGCCGCATGAAGTTGGAGCAACTTTAAAATGCACCTAAAAATTAGGAATACCATTTATTTATTAGTAGAGCGAATTACAATTTTATTTACTGTATTTTTGTGCATTTTGTGTTTTGCATTATGCAATGCAAATGCAATGAAAAATGAAACCAAGCGATGACACGGCAATAAAATAAAGAGGGGTGCGGGGCAGATGTGGGCGTGTTTTATCAGCAAATTAATGATTATTGCGACAATGCATATGAATATACATAAATAAACAAAAATACGCCATCAACAAATAAATGCATGTATAAATAAAACTCAGCTGTATATATAGAGGAGCAGGAGTGTGTGAGTGTGTGTGTGTGTGTGTATTCTATTTATGTATTTAGTTGTGCAGATATGTCTCTATAAGCAGGCACGGACTGCGCCGCCTGGCAGTCATAACAATAACAATGTAAAATCGCTTAGATTTCAACCGCAGAATGTAAAAGAGAGACGGGTAGAGCATAAAAAAGAAACAGAGAGTAAGAGAGAGATGGGGAGAGTAAGAGGAAGAGGGGGAGAGAGAGAGTCACGCATACAAGGGAAAGGCGGAGTCGCAGCTCCTTCATTCGATGCTTGAGCTAAGATATGCGAATGCCTTTGGGCACGTACAATCCATTCATTCAGCAAATACCAATAATAGACACGTACGCAGCCAGTGAGACAGAGACAAACAGAGCCAGTATGAAAGAGAGAGAAAGCCAGAAAAATTGTTAGAGCCTGAGCAGACTGTGAGAGGTACACGAGGGGGTAGAAGAGAAAAAAAGGCATTTGAAAATGGCACAACAAGAGCAATAGAAAAAGTCAATGAATGCCGGCGCAAGTAAAGCAAATTTGCTAAAGACAATGGGACTTTCAACTCACTACAAAAGACAGAGATAGCTATGGAATATACATGAAAGAGTCTGAGCGAGATAGAAAGAGACAGAGAGGGAGTTGTTACTGTAATAGAGAGTGCGGGGCAGAGTGCTACACACATGGCATAAGAAAACAATATGGCAAAACAATATAGATAAGTTCAAACAACTGCCGTTTACTTCCCACCACCACGCCCCCTCAGCCCCTTAGCCACCACCAAGCCCCCCAAAAAAAGCTTACACACACACACACACGCCTTGGAATGAAAATGTTTTTCTTGGGCCAAAGAATTTGCGCCACTTAATGCGTGTGCTGCCAACGAATACGACAAACTCTCCTCTCTTATAATAATAATAAGTATTTACGTAGAGCATGTAGTTGCCTGTTTCCCCTCCCCTTCCCATACCCCCCCTCCTCCTCTCTCTTCCTCCCACTCTCTACTTAGTTTGCCCTTTGACTTTCATCTTGCGTGCCAGAGCGATCGTTAATCAACATTGCTCTTGCAAACTGTACACTGAGGTGCTGCACATTCCCCACATCTTTTGCAACTTTCTTCAATGGAATTGCTTCCGGTATTTTGCCATGACTTTGTTCCAATGAGTTGACACAATTTGTGTTGGTGTGTGCTGTTTTCTTAAGGAATTTTCATTTGTTTCACGCCAATGACTGTCATACGTTGCGTATGCGCAACGTTCTCTGTCAACTGTTGTCACTCACGCTGTCAGCACGTGCAAATGCATGAAAACTAGTGTGTGGAAATAGGAAAAGTAATAAGTTACAACATATATTAATGCATAAACAACGGCAGGTAATTACAGGGCATATTCCAATAGAGCTAGCCATGCACAAAGATACCTCTTATTAAATCTATAAGAAAAGGGATAAAAGTAACTTAAAGTAAACCAAATTTATAGGAGTTTTGTTCAAAAATAAATGGTTTATATTACCTTCACTTGTAGGCAATCTAAACTTAAGTTTGTAGTCTCAAGTTAGCTACAACACTCTCGAAACGGGTTCAATTTTGTAGCTTATTATAGCTTTTGTACTTATTTATTGTCTTAACTATTGGCTATGTATATACTGTTAATGGAACATGCCTTAATAGCTTGTCAAGTTTTTTAGTTTAGTTATATTTTCTGTTTTTGTATTTTGGTTTGTTTTAAATTTTTTTGGATTGTTTGTTGTTTTTTTTTCATTTTTTTTTTTGTTCTGTCTCCGTTGGTTTTAGCACTGTTGTTGTCAGCATAAGCTTTTGGCTTTTCTCTGTGCGTTTTGCGTGTTGTAGTCGTCGCCTCACTAAACCCATTAAAACATCATAATCAACATAATCATAAGGATAATGCACAGCAAGGCAAATAAAGGAAAGAAACGAAACAAAAAGAAAAGAAACGAAACAGAACGAAACGGAACAAAATGAAATGAATGTAAAAACGAGACGGACTGAAAGCTTAGTGGAAAAAAAGAGCACATCAGATGATTGTACGATGGTCAGCCTTTTTAATACCCGGTAATAAAGGAAGTTGGGTATGTTCAAGTCGTTGGAAATAAGTAAACAAATCTCGTAAACCAATAAGAAAGCAACAGGAGCAAAGTGATCCAAAAAGTATGCTACACTTTTTGTCCACTTGAAAGATAACTAAGAATCTTTTAACGGGTATAGAGCAGTCGAGATTCGATTGTAGCAAATTTAAATGTTTTATTTTTTATGACTTTTTTTTGTGCATGCGTTTAACACACAGAATGAAAGTGGAGAAAAGCTGGCTACGCTCGTTATTATTTTGCTAGCCTCGCCACAAAAGGCGACTAAAGCCTGACCTTTGCTTAATTATGGTAATTAGCAGGCAAAGAAAACCAAACGAGCTGAAACGCGAATCGCAAAACGCAGAACTCAGAACGCAGAACGCGACACGCGAAACGCGAGACATGCGAAAAGTGCTTCAACCAGTTCGCTGCAGTTGCTCTTTTATAGGAGTGCATACCAGTTATTTCATCATCATCGTCATCATCATTATATACATTATCATCATTGCGTTAACAGTTATGCTGCTAATGATCATGTTGACAAGAACAACAACAATGGCAACCACTCATCTGCCGACAAAGATATAAATAATAAAAGCCAGACTAAGAATAATAAAAAGAAGACACAACATTTGCTTTTGGCTCGAAAAAAATTTAATACCCTTGAAAAAACCTGCAGAAAGTATTCGTTTTGTAGTTCCCAAAGGATCTAATATCTTTAAGACTGTAAAAGATCCGATCAAGATCAGTATAAAATAAGAGATATGGGATATGTCTCTAGTAATATTTAGAGAACTATATAACTGAGGGACTTATTTACTTAGAAACAGAATCTTATATATATATATAGTTTAAAGTGTACATTAACAAACCTCTTCACCAAATTATTATACCGTCTGCAAGGGTATAAAAGGAGCTGAATTAAAACAAATCAGTAAAGCAAATTGCTTTCGCGTTTAAGCCACTTAAAGGCACCCTTCAGTCCAGAACTGGCCACACCCACGTTTTGCAGTGACGACAACGTAATTATATTATACATTATTTGTTTCACATTTACTACATTTTAAGTTTTTGTATTTTCAACGCATCTGATTCAATTTACCACTTAGTTTTTTATTTCAAAAAGTTTGCGAAGCTTTTGTTAGTCAAAGGCATCTTTAAATATTTAAACTGCTTAAACGTGGCCAAAATATTGGGTTATTCTATCAAATAAGGACGGTATTGAAAAGGTTGTAGCGAATTCTATGTTAAAGAATCAAATTGTATTAAATAAATAAACTAAAAATATTTAAGAAAGATTTGATATATTTAATTCATGTTTTACAAGCTTTCTTGATGTCTTGTCAAAACTTTATTAACCTCTAATTAAAAATTTTTAAGAAAACTACCGAAAATTGATTTTTAAAGTGAAATAATTTTTTTTTAATATTTTTAAGTTTTTGTATGTTTCAATTAAAAAACACAAACCTATTAATTTACTTAAATATCCAGGCACTTAACAATTTATTTTATTTATTAATTTTTATTATTGATCGATTTGCATAATGACAACGATCAGAGCAACATTTGCTGGATTTTTATGGCCAAACAGCCAAAAAGTCCATCAATATCAAACTTTCTGATAACCGACTATTTGCTGCCCAAATCAAAAAAAAAAAAAAACATTTAATAAAAAAAAGGGTCCAACTGGAAGTGGAGAACTAGAAGTAGAGGGAGAACCGGAACTGGAGCCAGTTCGTAATGTGTAATTTATTGCGCTGCTCAAATTGAATCTAAGCGCCATTAAAAAACAATAAACTAAACATGTATGTAATAAATTGAGGCCAAAAACTGTGCGGCTCACGATGAACACATATGTGTAGATTTATATATATGTATATACCATAGTACTTATATATCTCTATATAAATCTATATACATCAATATATGTATATCGAGGCTGTGTATTTGTTAAAGGGCAGCAAAAAACTGCGCAAAATAAATTGACCAAATCTGCTGGATAAAAGGATTTGAAAGCAATTAATTGGCAGCGCGATTCGCCCAAAAAACAACAACAACAGTAGCACAAATACAAATAACAAACACAACAAAAACTAAAACAACAACAACAAGAAGAAAGAGACCAACTCAAAATGAAATAATTGCATTCAACATTGTTGTTTCAGCTACAAAAAACAACATAGAAAATAAAGAACTTTCTGTGAACTATGCAATTGATGAAAGCCATAAAGTAAATACCTAAAACACACTCGGTTCCATATACAACACAACCAAATACACACACACAAACACATACAGACTCACACCACACAGACTCACACACACACGCACAGACTCACACACTCACACACCGTTTAAATTCTGTTACGTAAAAACAAAATTCAAAATGTTGCGGGCATAAATAAAAATTTCAACAAACGCCCACAAAATAAAAACAAAAACATAAATTTTATTACAAAATAAAAAAAAAAATATTTATTAGAAACTCTGGAAATTGTAATCGATTTAGCTAAAATTGTGTTTCACCCGAAATCCTTTCAGAACATTACAGGTAAAGGAATACAGAGGAACATAGAGGAACATTGAGGAATGCAGAGCAACATTAAGGAACATAGAGGAACATTGAGGAACATAGAGGAACATAGAGCTAAAGCACTACAAACTTAGTTTATTCTATTTTATTTTTTTTTTATTTTAAAGTGCTTAAAAGCTGCTAACAATTAACAAAATACAAAAATTAAAAATAATAAAAAAATAATCTAAACTCAAATATATTACTCATTGAATGTAACTTTCCGTACATTTTTTTAAAGAAATTCTCTTTTGTTAATAACAAATAATTTATAATTTAAATCTCTTTGAATAATAAACCAAAAAATATTTTATACAGATTACAAATTTCCTAAAATGCTATTAAAAAAAATGTGAAAAGATAAATTAAAAATCTTTATATGCTTAAAGAAGTTTTAAAATTGATTGAATAAAAATAATAAAGTTTTGTATTGTCAGCACAAAATTTAATATTATTTAATTCTGACTAAATTTAATACATAATGTGAATGAATATTTTAGAAATAATTTTTTTATAAAAATTTATTTTGAAACTTAACTTTATATTTAACATTTGTTTGCTTCTCAATAAAATTATACAGGATTTCCACACATGGACTCTAAATAAAGTGTGTTTTAATTAAGGGATTGAAAACAAAGTATATTATTTTAAATAGACAGCTTAGTACTTAGTACCAACCAACGAAATGTTTCCCTTATCAAATTTATAAGTTACTAAATAATTAAAGTTCTATGTTAATTCAAAGAATTAAACATAATTTCTGCCACTCAAAATTTGCAATAATCTTAAACTCCACAGATTTCTAGAAAAAGAGAAAGAGAAAGGAAGTAGAAAGTGTGAGAGTAATAAATACTTAGAGCAATCAATTAGTATGCTTAGCCAGTTTAAAGCTAACTCTAAAAATGTTTAGAGTTTTGAACAAAACTTGACAACATTTTGTTGCATTGACATTAAAATGTTCATTTAAAATTATTAAATCATTTTCTTTAGCTTAAGCTTAGCAATGCAATAGCTCTGGCAACTCTGGACGAACTGTGTGTTTTGTTGTAACTGCAATGTTGTTGCAAATCTGGTTTTGGCCATTGCCTTTTGTGGTTGCAAGTTTGCCATTTGCCTTCATACGCACCGTTACACATTGGCATTTGTTTGCCTTGAGTTCGGGGTGTGTATACGTATGTGTGTGTACATGGGTGTACGTGTGTTTGTGTGTGTGTGTGTTTGTGTGCTGGTGGCCCTGGCATTAGTCGTATGTGTGCTGCCCTGTTGCTTTAGCAGCTCTTGTGGTTTATTATAACTGCATATATCATGCAAATTCCTGCACCTTCCCACACAGCTCCCAAATACACACACACCCTCACACACACACACCCACACACAACCACACACACAATGCACTCACACACGCACAGCTTAAACACAAACATGCCACAAAAGAACCTGAACTCACTTCTTAAAACTAGAGCAACAGATTCATGTTCACACACCCATATACACACCCATTCACACACACACACACACACACACACACACACACACACACACACACACACATACACATACATAGCTGTACACTTTTAAGTTTTTGCGTTTTCGTATTTTTGGCCAGACTCTGATTTTGTTTTCTTCCCATTTTTGACCATTTTGTCGTCGTATGGGTGTGCCAATATTTTTGGGTAGAATTGTTTTTCAAAAAAAAAAAAGAAGAAGAAGAAAAAATCTGTTCATAGTTTTCACTTTAATTAAAAGTGCGGTCGTGGCTTCTGCGGCGCAGATTTGTTGTGAAAAGTGTATTACCAAAACGTGAGCGTTCACCGCAGAGCAGCGACAAGAGGGCTGCCAACTCATGTTATTGTAAGTGTTTGTATCCGATACATGACTGCCAACCTGCGGTGAACAACTGTAAAACTGTAAAAGATATCAGACATCAGTTTTCATTATAATTGATTACTAAGGCAAAGATTGGTTAAAGCAATTAGTTGAATTTGGCTTAAAGTATACACCGTTAAAAGTGAAGAGCTCACAACGTCATAAAGCTTCATTATTAATATTATTATTATTATTATTATTATTATTATTATTATTATTATTATTATTATTATTATTATTATTATTATTATTATTATTATTATTATTATTATTATTATTATTATTATTATTATTATTATTATTATTATTATTATTATTATTATTATTATTATTATTATTATTATTATTATTATTATTATTATTATTATTATTATTATTATTATTATTATTATCATTATTATTATTATTATTATTATTATTATTATTATTATTATTATTATTATTATTATTATTATTATTATTATTATTATTATTATTATTATTATTATTATTATTATTATTATTATTATTGTTTTTATTATTAGTTTTCAGTGTATATCTCAACAGACAATTGCTTGGCTTTGGTCTTGAGCACAGATTCAATAATTCAAATTATTTATCCCATATAATTTGGCAATTTTCTTGACACACTACACACAACACAACACTCTCCCACACACAAGCACACAACACACTCACACACACACACACAGTTGCATTTGACAAATGCATTTGTAATTGCTTACCACAGATAAAATCGTTTTGCTTTTGATGTCATCAGCAGCTAACGATGATGCTAACGATGATTATGATGATTGTAATGATGTTAATGCTGTACCAAATGAGGGTGCCCACAATGAATCAATTTTATAATTGATTGTTGATGTCATAGCAAATCAGTTATAACCTTTCATTTTCCCAAAAATGAACAATGCACAAAATATAACAATGCAACAATTGTTAAATCTATATTCTTGACACTAAAATTGAACAACAGTTAAAATTAGCTAATTAAAAATTAATAAAATCATTTAGAGTTAAAGTTGTATTCAGAAACTATTTAATACAGCTTTAAAAAACTCGGTATAAAAAATAGAAAAAAATACCAAAATTCTGGAGATTAGGGCCTGACTTTAAGAAGCTAAGTATAATTGACTTGATCTGCTTGGAATCGTATTGAATATGGTATATACAATAGTTAGGGGAGTCTCTAATCAAAATATCTAGAGATTGGAAATTTTGTTAGTTTTAATTTAAAAATGTTTTTATTTCCCTAGTTTTTGACTTTTTCTCCACAGTGCACTGTCAATTATTTTAATGAACATTTGATTGCTGATTCCAAAACAGTTTCAGTGACTTATTTCGTTATGGAATTTGATTTGGGGAAGAAGACACAATACAGTTATCTAAAATTTCAGGTGAGTTTTTTAAACACTTTTTTGTTGTCTTTGCAGTCACCAGTTTTTTGTGTTCTTCTTTATTTTTTGGTTTTTATTTTTGTTGCTTGTGTGCTTGTCATTTGCCAACTGCCATTTAATTTCATTAATTAATTTGTTTGCAAGCCCACGCACAGAGCGGAGCAGAGTCAGAGTGGAGTCAGAGGGGAGTCAGGGGGGAGTCAGCGGCAGAGTCAGAGCAGAGAGCAATGAAAGACGCGCGCCAGCTGCCGCAGAAGCCAAAAACAACAATTAAACATAAATCTTATAAATTTCCGTAGCCAAAACTTCGAGTAAAGGCTTTTTCTTTCACATTCTCTCTCGCTCTCTCTCGCTCTCTTTCCTCTCACTCACTGCCTCCCCTCTCTCTTTCTCCTTGCTCTTTTTCTCTGCTGTTTTGGCTGCGATTTTCGCCGTGCCACAGAACATATTTCATTTAGACTGCAACTTTGGCTCACGCCCACATCTCACAGCCACGCCCACACAGCCCCCTCTCCAAAGCTCCACAGTTCGGGCCAAAAAACTTTGTCGAGCTCTTGAAGGCGGCAGCATCTAAAGCAACCATACCACATTGTTTGTTGTCTAACAGTCTATGACTATTTAAGACAACCTCTTTCACACGCACACACACACACACACACATGCGTGTACACCCACACGCACGCACACATGCACACGCATACGTATACATAATTTAATTTAACTATTTTAGCTGGCGTTGCCTTTAGTTTTCAGTTTTCAGTTACGTTGTCGTTGCCTGAAAAGTGCAACAAGGTACACACACACACATGCACACAACACACACACAAGATTCGCACACACACACAGACTCAAACACACTCTGCTCCCACAAAACATTTGTTACAATTTCCACACGTAAATACTTCCTGCCAAGAAATGTACACACACACACACACACACACACGCATACACACACACACACACTCACACACACACATATGCAAAAACACAATTATAATTGTCATAACACAAAAGCAGCTGAAAATTTAGTGCCAAGTGCAAAAAGTTTCACGTGGGCGGACATTTAGCTTGCCCGCAAAACTCAAGCGAGGGAAGTTCGAAAAGTTAGTGGCAAATATTTATTTATTTTTTCGAAATTTATTTTTTTTAAGTATTTCGAAACGAATCGATATAACCTATGAAAATTTAAATTTGTTGAAGTATTTTTAATAGTTTAAAAATGTTTTTAAGACTAAATAATGTTTAGTTCGCTCCGATCAGTGGATTACTAACATACCCTTACTCGAAATAAAAAATACAAATAAAAACTAAATTTTTAGTTTTGTCGACTTTAAAACGATTGCAAAAAAAAATTCCTTTGAAATAAAATTCCTTCCGGCCATGAACCATCAAGTAGAAATGTCTGTTTAAAATTAAAAAAGGTTCCTAGGGACCTTGATACTAATAGGAAGCTTTCATTCAACTTTTTTTGACACTGCTAAGGCAAGTTATAGCTGAAAACGCTCTGGCAACCCTCTCTCAGAATCTTTCACTTTGCGCTCTCTTTGTCTCTTTATGCAATTGTGTGTAGGTGTGTGTGTATGGGCTGTGCGTGTGTGTGTGTGTGTGTTAGTGTGTTAGTGACACGTTGATAAATGACATTTGCAGCGTCAATGTGAATTTTATAAATTCTCGTAACTTTCACGCCCGCTGAGCGAAGCTGCAAGCAGTGTGGGAGAGGGGAGAGTGGAAAGAGGGGGGTGAATGGAGAGAGTGGAGAGAAGGGAAGGTGAAGAGAAGGCGTGGAAGCAACCAAAAAGTTGCTTAGCGTGGCCAAAACAAAACGCTGACGCTAGCGGCAGAAACAGCGACTGCGACTGCGACTGCGACTGAGGCAGAGCTTTTTACCGTCGTCGTTGTTGTTGTTGTTCTTGCGATAGTTGCATATTTTTTATGACACTTTTGCGGCTTATCAACGTCACAGCAAAACCCAAACGCCCATCAAGCGCCACTCCTACCTTGCCTGCCACGCCCCTCTGCCTGGTAGTTCCCTCCCCGCCCACAACTGCATTATTTACATTGTCAACAAGCTGTCGAGTGGTTTTTTGCAGCACTCGATCGGTTAGCCATCGTTTTTTTCTTCTTCTTCCTTCTCCTTTTCCATTACTCTCTTCTCTTTCGTTTATTTCTTACTTGGTTTTTTCTCGTTCTTAACCTTTTTATGTTTTTTGGTTTTTTAATTTTCAACTCTGTGCAAATTCAATTTCCCCGGTTATTTGCCTCTGTCATGCTGCACAAAAAGCATCTCTAAAGAAACCAAAAGAAACGTGATGTCATCGCACACATTCACCCAAACACACACACACACACACACATATACACGCTTCAGTGCACACCTTACACACCTGCTTAACTTAATAGATAGATAGCTATTTAATGGTAACTGCACGCAACAAAACTTGCAGTCAAACTTTGCCAGCCTCGATGTGGGCTCCTTTCGTAACCAACGAAGTTTCATTAAAGTTTTTCCTTTTTTTCTGTTTGCCAGCTCTGCTCTGGATGGGTGTTGGGAAGGGGGAAGGGGGGGTAAGTGCAGCAGGGTCTTTTACAGTCGATTGGCAATGCTCAATTTGGACTGATTCAGTGTCGGCAATGACATAAGCGTTAAACTGCAAGACTTCAGCAGGTGGCTGGTGGCTGGTGGCAGGAGGCAGGTGATCTAAGCGAAGACATGTGAGTTATGAGGCTAAAGACGTCAGTGTCATAGCTGGTAGCTATAGCTAGTTGTAGTTGCTTGAAAGAGATTTGCGCAAATACTGCACAAGTTTCAACAAGCTTTCTGAAATAACTTGGGAGTGTCATAGCTCTAAGCTTGAAGAAAGTAATTGCTAGAAATATACGTCAGAGCTTTGAATACTCCAAAGAAAATACTGTATTTTAGGAATTAGAATTTGACAACAGTCAGCTTTTTGACAGATCATAAAGACAAGTTGAAAACTGAATTCTAGAAATTTATATTTATAGCTGTCAGCTTGAAAAAGTGAACTTGAGTTGAATGTGGCTTAGTGGCTTAGTGATAAAAAGCTTAACGATTTGAAACAGTTTTGACAATTCTCATAGGAGGCAGCCTTGCAAAATAGTGAATAAACTATTAAAAACGAACTTCAAGCAACAGAAAGCTTCAGGCTATGATATAGATTTCTGAGTTTTTCATAGCAGGCTGCTATGAAGAAGTAGACCAGATGTAGATATTTAAACAATTGAAAGTAAATGTGAATAAAAGTGTTAAAAAATGCTCAAGATTATTTCATTTTAGCTTGAATTTTTTAAGTACGAATGTAGAAAATATTTTTTGTGACTAAGAAATTAAAAGTCAGCTTATAATACTAAATTAATAAAATACTGTTATATTTTTTGCAATTACTAAGTTACTAAAATAATGTAAATAATTGTAATAATTGTTGTAAAAAAAATTCCATACTCATTGTAGACATTGTTTGGTGCTGTTTTAGCCCGTAATTCCCAACTATATAGTGCTGTGTAACTGTCTACTTTTTTGAAAAAAACATTTCTAAGTATAGAAATTACAAAGAATCAGCTTTCTGTTACTAATAAGCAACTTATACTAATGGTAAGCGTATATAAATGGAGATTTGACTTCAAATACTTTTTCTATGAAAAGCTGAGCTCAGAATTATTGATTGACGGTGATTTTAAGAAAGTCATACAGTCACAAGTTCATGCTCTGCTCTGAGTGCTCTTCTCTCCCCCTCTCTACTTGATTCCTCTCTCTCTCCACCCCCCCCCCCTCCCCCCCTTCTCTCTCTGTCTCTATCTCTGTCTGAATTGCAACTGGAAAGTTGAATGAAAACTTAAATGCGCCACTGAACTGAACTGAACTGAGCGTGCAGAGATAAAGTCAAATACTTGACAAGTCACAGGTAACAAGTATGAACTTATAAAGTCATAAGAGTGTTTTCAGTGTGTTTTTCTCTATCTATGTGTGTGGGAGTGTCACCATGTGTGTATGTGTGTGTGTGTGTGTGTGTGTTGGTCTTTTGCAAAGTTTTCAAATTATTTTTGGTTATATAATTGGAATTGATAACTTTGGGCACAACGCAGCAAGAGACTCTGCAGCGTTAACTGTAACGAGTACCCAACACACACACACACATACACATATACATACTGTCACACCCACTCACACACAGATAGCGGAGTTGTGCGTGTATTTGGCAATAACAAGCAATTTAACAATTTTGCACACAGATACACAGAAAAGCGAAATTCTTGCAAAGTTATCATTCAAACTTGAAAATCAATAAAACTTTTGATACAACAATAGGCTGGCAATATAAAAATGGCAACCCAACGCCCACGCCTTGACAACTTTGTCACTGCCACGCCCCCATATGACACCCTATACACTCATGACTCCAATTGGCCTTTGAATAAAAACTCACGTGAATTTTCAGACGAAACCAGATTTTTAATGTGATTTGAAAGTGATAAGAATCTATATCATTACAATTAGGGGTAGTCCTACATATACAAATTATATGTGTACTATGAAAAATAAAACATTAAGATACATTTAAACATACTTATGTCGGTCTATCTATGAGATACTTTTATATCTAAAGCTAATTTCAAAGGGAGCCAAAACGATCTAATATTTTGAGTGTAAAAAATTTAAAAGTCTATAGAAACTCGTCGATCATGCAAAAATTCATTAGCCACACTGAAAAAAAAAATCAGATTCCGAAAAAAAAGAATCCAGAATCGGTGCTCAAAACAAATCTATTGATTTTAGTATGATCATATATATTCTCAAAGTAATTTAGATCAGTTAATTTTCAAATTTTAATTGCAGTACTAAGTAAGTAACTATTTTAAATCAAGAATTTTGTATTATTCGTTTAGTTTCATCTTTTTGCACTCAAATTTTTCATCACTATTATTGCAAACAGATCAAACTTCCACGCCCCATTCGCCCACAAAAAAAAATAGTCAGAAAGTTTGTGCATTAAGTCAGAGGGTATTATTCAGCAGTGCATGCTCCACTGTACCCTTTGCCACTTGTTTTTATTGTATTTGCTGAGCATAACCCACTTTAATTTGCCTATCTCTACCGACTGTTGTCTGCCATCTACCAACGCCAACGCCAACGCCAACGTCGACTTCGACGTCAACGTCAACATTGTCGATGCTAAAGAAAGTTAATTAAGAAAGTTTGATTTCTTATGGCTAAATAACGCTCGAAAGTTTTACTGACTGACAAATATCGAGCAATACTCGTAATAAAAATAAAAGAACAAAAAAAACCAAGAACAAAAAAAAAAAAAAGAAAAGCAGTCAAAAAAAAAGAATATAGGAAAAATGATGAAGTTGAGCCCTTTACTCCCAAGTATGCTCATTCCATTTCCCTTACTCATTTTCCACATTTCCCTCATTTCCCCCTTTTTTGGCCGTCTTTTCTCCATTTCCATCATTTCCAAATATTGATAAGCAAGTTTAGGGGCTCAATTGCTTGAAGGGGTCAAAAGCGGTTGCCGCCATTGCCCCAAGGCTGGGGAGAGAGTGGGTGGGAGAGAGAGGGAAATAGCGGAAGAAAGAGACGGCGTGAGAGGAAACTGCGGCTAAGCAATAAAAAAAAAGTTTTTTCAACTTCTTTTCGGTCTGCCTCGGTTAAAACAAATCAACAAATATTTACTTAACATTTCACATTTAAATTTATATTTATATTTATATTTTTTTATATCACAATTTTATATCACAATAACGACGACGAAGTTATTTATGAAGTGCAAAGATCTTCTCTGGAGTTACTTTCACCCAAAAAATTATATTAAATAACCTTGCAAGCTGTTAATTGGCCAAAAAGGGGGAGTGGCAAAGGGCTTGTGGCATTTTTGGCTTGCAACACAAAATTTTATGAAAATCGATTAAATTTTCAAAGAGTTCGTCACGATGGGAGACTACTGGGAAATCTTACTTATTCAATGGTAAACAAAGTTTCACAAGCAATTTTCTCAGTAGCATTCTAAGTAGACTTATCAAGCAAGCTAACTCGGCTTTAATATACCCATTACCTAATTAAATTTTTTATATTTTTATTGAAGAACTTCTATTAATTTGTTAACGTAAAAGTTGCATTTAAATTTAAAATTATTTAAGAGTTCTTTTTATCATTGGTGACAAATAGAAAATGTTTAACTTTAACCCTTATGTTGTCGGTCAAATTTGCCCAGGTCTAGAAATTACTGCATACTTTTAGGTGCTGGCGTTGCGAGCATACTTTACACTACACGATATAAAGCTACATTCGTTGTGTATATTAAAAAAAATTAAATTGAGATATTTGTTAATATTTTAAGATATTTTTTAAATATATTTTGGATGCAAATTAAAATTTAATTTAGTTCTGTTGAGAACTGAGTAGTCAAAGCTAAGCTTTTATAAAGAAGTCTTCCCAATTTTGCGACACTTCCTCTGTTAAGCTATTCTTTGCCAAAATATACACCTGTCGATGGAATAATTCTTACTAGCGTAATTTGGCTAAAGCTAATTTGGTCAAGTCAAAATGTATTCAAGTGCCTAACACTGACATTAGAGCCAGCAGCCAAGTCAAACTGGAGCAGCGACAAAGCTATTGTGCGAAGAAATAGAGCGCATTAAAGGCGCTAAACAACTTAATGACTTCCTGCTAGTTAGGCACTGGACACACACACACACGCACACTCTAATGCCAGCACATTGAGTCAAATGTGTTAACAACAACAACAACAACAGCAACAACAATAGTAGTAGTACCACTCTGCGAATGAGTGTTTCCTCAGGGCGGCCATCGCAGAGAACGACCACAGGCGCCATTATGCGAACACCAAGGATTCAAGTCATACACATTGGCGCCTTTGAAGGAAGAGACGCGCTTCGGAAATACAAAAAAACCAAATTTTTTAAAGTACTATAGAGCTTAACCGACTGTTTTTCACCCTGTAAGAACACGTAATATTTCCGCAAAACATTTTGTCATCAAATTAAGCTATGAAATTGCACAATAATTTAGCAAATACATTTTTTTTTAAATTCTTTATCGTTTTGCACACTGCCTGTTGCACACTTCTAACCAGCCTATAGCACACTTGCCACAGGGTATATAAACACAAACTAAAACAAGAAAGAAAAGTACAGTCGAGCACGCCCGACCGTAGAATACTCTCTGCATTTTATTCCCGATCATTTTAATAAAATCGGTATCCAAGTACATATATCAATTGATACTTGCAACAAAACACGTTGAAACAAAAACATCTGATTGTATGTATACACACACATATACATTTGACATTAAAAGTATGCACGCACATATGTATTTGTGTATATGTTATACATACAGAATTGCTCGGCACAGCCAGCATTCGCGAGCAGCGCTGCCGCTAAGCTACGCAAGCAGCGAAAACGTTCGCTCACATGTTTGTATGTTTCTATCTCGCTCGCACACATGCATTGGCATTGCGTTCAATTATCAACTTTCTTACATGTCTAGCTCTTTTGTTTATTGTCCGATTAAGATGCAACTTTCAGGATAGTTTAATATATTTTGTCTTCAAATGAGTGCGAAATAACAAAACTGTACGATAAGAACATATGCCTTAAAATCGGCATTGAAGTTTGCAAATTATTTTATTTCTTGTGGGAAAGGGGGGCGTGGCAGTCCAAAATTTTTGATGACAATGCATTTATGCCGTCTCTAGGAACCTCCATACCAAAAAGGGTATTCCCAAGTGCTATAGTTATTGAGATATTCGCCTAAAACACCAATTTTTCCGAGGTGTTTCTAGTTTTTTGTTCATTGTGGGCGAACGGGGCGTGGCATCGAAAAAAAAAAAAAGATTCTTGTATTGACTGACTTAATATCGAGTCGATTGAGACCAAATTCAAACTTGTAGCTCTTACCATCTCCGAAATCTGTTTGTTCATACGGACAGACGGACAGACAGACAGACAGACAGACAGACAGACGGACAGACGGACAGACGGACATGGCTATATCGTCTCGGCTTGTGATGCTGATCAAGAATATATATACTTTATGGGGTCTGCCACGCCTCCTTCTCCCTGTTACATACTTTTCACAAACACAATATACTCTCTCTTGCAGAGAGTATAATTACAGTGGCAACAACAAAAGAAGCAGGAATTTATGTCGCACTTGCGACGCGTTATCTCAGAAACAGGGAGGAAAGAGAGAGGGAGAGACAAAGAGAGAGAGAGAGAGAGAGAGAGGAAGACAGAGAAAGAGAAGAGATGGAGAGTGACGGAAAAAGTGTCTTCAGCGAGTACATAAATTTTTAATGCAAATTTCCTTTCTATAATTGTTCATACTTGGACACATTTGCATTTATTAAGCGTCCGCATTGTGGGCGTGTCGCTTCAAGTGGGGGGCGTGGCGTTGGCAGGGCACTTAGTTTGCGTTTATTGGCCTCGTCTTCAGATATTTTATGAGCTCTGCTTTTTTTGTTGCTTTTTCTCATTCACATTCCTGCTGTTGTTGTTGTTGCTTTTGCTGCAGCTGTTTTAGCTCCAGTTTCAGTTTCAGCTTTGGCTTCAGTTTCGGCATCGGCTTCGGCTTCAGCTTCTGCTTTTGGTTATTGCTATTTGGTTAAATTATGTTGAGCATTTTTATGTGAGATTTGTTTTTTATTGGGCCGCTTTTATTGCGAGTGTTACATTGACAACTTCAGCAAAAGTTGCTGCCACACGACGTATACGCGATATTTCTCAAGCAAACGAATATTGCGCATACGCCGCGTTGAGCAACTTTAACTTGAAAAGAAAAAAGTAATTTCAAGTCCTTGGAGCTGTGTACTTTAATAAGTACACAAACAGTGACAGGACAGTGACTAGCAGTATCTGTTTTGACAGTCAGCACTGTGCTTGGGTATGTGTTTGTGTGAGGAACTGTGCTGGCAACCCTCGTCGATTTACATACAGCTCGTTTGGGTCGCGCTCAGCAATCCTGGCGTCTGTTCTGCGGCGTATTTGACGGCATTTCATTTAATAAAATGAAACGCAAATGCAAACGACAAACGACAAACGGCAGGAGACGCGACAGTTAGAGCAGCAAGCAACCATATTAGGGACAGGAGTGGGTGGAGTGGACGGAGTGGGTGTGGCAGAAGCAACGGCAAAGGCAAAGGCAAAGGCAAAGGCAACAGACAATGCCATTGCGGAAATGACGCTGAAGTGATGAACCAAATCAGCAGCACTTTTGTGTTATTAGACGTTGTAAAAAGCATAAGAAAAGCACAATTCCAGTACGAGTACTCAAACTCAAACTCAAACTCCGACTACCATTCGATGCAGAGGCGTGGCACTTGCCAATTGTCGGCACAACAACAACAGCAACAACAAGAAAAGGAAAATAACAAAAATGGATGACAGGACAAATTCGTGGGCGCAACATGTGATGACAGCAAAATGTGTAAGCAAAAGGACGAGACTCGAAACCATTCTTCCAACACAAGTAGAAATAGCAGTAGCAATGCCAGTAGAACCATCAGTAGAAGTAGAACTTCAAGTTGATCCTCTTACGAATACATTGCGGAAGGCAGTTAACTGTCGGCATTTGTTCCACAAATTGACAGGCGTTTTTAATTATCACAGACAGACAACAAAAAAAAAAAGAAAAAGAATAAATAAAAAGCAAAGAAAAACTTAATCAAATTAAATTGATCGGCATTTATTTGTTATCTATAATCAAATTACGTCAAGCAAATCGAGTCATACTTATTATATTTCATTACCATTATTAACTTAAATACTTAAGACTTTTTGGGTTTTAAGCTAGAATCAAACACGGGGCTTGTAGAGTGAGCTCTGTTTTGGGAAATTATTAAATTATTAAAAATAATTAAAAATTGAGGAAATAAATTTATAAAATTAGAAATTTTAGAGGCAGTAATCAGAGCTACCTCAATGGGCAAGTTCAGTTGTTACAGAGAACAAGACACAGGAAAAGAGAGAGATGGAAAGAGGTAGAGAGTGGAGACGGAGAGATATGTAAGCTTAATTCTAATTTATAACTTATATCATATTATTACTTCCGATATTGTTTTGGAATATAAATTACCAACTATTTATACCAGTAACCTACAGAGTAGAAGGATATACTAATAATTGTCTCTAAGCATAATTTGAGACAGATTTTGATCTGGAAATTGTGGAATTTTTTTTGATAATCTTCCAAGAGTGCATTAAAATGCGACCTGTTGCTTGAACACCCTGTGTGTGTATGTGTGTGGGAGGGGCAGTGGTGAGAGGGTCGGAAGTTAGTGTTAAACTAAGTGATGGTCAGCAACAACATGCCACAAACTGAGGTGTAAGTGGCTTGTTCTTCTTCTTGCTCTTCTTCTTGGCCTTCTTGTTCTTCTGCTTCCTCTTCTTGCACTTCTTTTTCTTCTTCATTCGTTAGCCAGTTCCCCGTTTTTAGTACTTGTGGTTAAGAAGTTTGGCAACGTCTCTTTTTCATTTTTTTTTTTTCAATTTTTTCTAGTTTTTCTTTATTTGAGCAACGCAACGTTGGCCATGATAAAAGTTCAACTTTAAGCAATAATAGTTCCGGGCAGAGAGAAAGATAGAAAGAATGAGAAGGACTGTGTGTGTTTTAGAACTAGTACCTGAACCAGAACCAGTCAGCAAGCAGTGGTAGACAAAAGACAGCCAAAGATGTTGGCCAAGTCAGGCCGCCCGTTGTGCACGTTATTGCCAACATATGTTGCTCGATATTATAAAAGTACGATAAAAATGCAACAACATTCGCAGACTGAGCACACCATTTGCCCAGAAGGGGGCGATGGTGGGCGGGTACAAACAACGAAGTAGTTGCAACTAAATAGAACAAAATGTTCAAGTTGCTAGCAAACAGAAGCCTCGCATGCAACTTTGTCCGACAGTAACAGCAACAAATCATTTTTTAAGCCCCGTACTCAACTGGATGAAAGTATATATATTCCTGATCGGCAAGAAGATATAGTGTTGTACATATGACAACTATAGCATAGGGTTTGTGCGAGCTGCAGCCAGTTGGAAATTTGGAAGCACAGTCAATGCAAATTTAAGTTTTATTTAGTTTAAGTTGAGGTTATGTATAGTTATCAAAATGTCACAACTTGAAAACTATTAGAGCTTTTTAAATCAAGTTCACACATGATGTTTGTGGAGCAATTAAGTGTATTTTGATATGGTTTGTTTCAGATCAGACTACTAATTCATGTAGACCCCATAGGTCTGAAAAGTTCAAAATTAGTTTTTAGTCTGAAAAACTTGGAATATCTCGATCAAATTTATACATATGGTACATCGTCCCATTTGGATTTGTCATTAAACTTGTTTGGCTTAGATCGGACAACTATGGTTTAAAACTCCCATAGATACAACCTTTCTCTCATTACTGCCATAGTAAAAATGAGTCTAAATTCAGTAATTGGTATAAAAATGTTTTCATGCAATTTTGCTTCCAAATGGATACGAGGTCTCTTGCAGTCGATTCGCTCGGCTCTTTCTATTTCTTCTTTTTAGCCACTTTCCTTTGCCGTACTCCCTTATACCCAACCACACTTTCAGTGGCATGGCCTTGTCCGTTGTACACCTAGAAACAACAGACAACATTCGAGCAGATGAAGAAACTCTTTCACTCTCCTAATTTATGATTGTTGTGGCTCTTTTAAATTTCATAGAATGTTCATGTTTCATGTTGTGCTATTATTTTCAAATGCAACAAAATACGGGAAACTGCCACATAAAATGCTGAATAGAATTCAACAAAAAGGCAGAAAGGAGGGGAGCGTAGGTGGTGTAGGGGGAGTGGCTGTGTGTGTTTTGTTGGCGTACTAAACTATTTTCAAAATGCAACTATTTAAAAACAATCTGTCATTAAAATACTCGCATTTTAATTAGTTTATGCTTGCAAAAATGTGTAAGCAATTATAATTATTATCACAATATCAATTATTTTCTAATTAAATTCTATTTAATTTTTTTTTCTGTAAAATCATTTTTTGGTCTGTTGACTCATTTGGCTCTTAAATTTAACAAGCTAATGATTTTTTATCATCCATCGATTACTGTCCAATACACAACTGATAATTGGCTCACATAATTTGCACAAATAACTAAAAATAACATTTAAACTGTCTGTAATTAAAACTAATAACATAAATGAAAAATGTCTCTACTTTTTGTACAGCAAACTATTTTAAAGGAATTTTTTAGGGAAATTAAAGAATTTTAGCTTTTGAGTTATGAAAACGATTACTTTCACTGACGCGAATCGATTTAAATAAAATCATATAAAATTTATAACTGATATTGAAATAAATTCTTATTCAGAATAATGAAGTATGGAGTTGGTAAAGGCAAGTTGTATATATAAATTTATTCAATTTTATATAATTTTGTTTAAAAAATACTTTTGAGGCATTCGATGTTCTTATTCACTATCGATTACAAATAATTTCAATTATAATTGGCTTCTTTTTTAACGTCTCTGGTGTGACACATGTACAACATTGAGCTATTACAAATGAATTGTATGTAAGCCAGTAGAGACACACATTGAAACAGCCATTCATTCATTCCGTCATTCATTTGTGCCGTAGGTCATTCATTCATTCATTCATTGAGTTTTGGTTTGTCCAGTCGCTTCTTGGTTGCTTCGTTCCATTCGTTTGTTCAGCCTGCAGCCATAAAGAATGACAAAAACAGCAATGTGCTGAAAATCAAAGCTAGCAGCAGCAATTAAAAGCAAGCATAACAATAGCACCATAGTGTGGCGACAACGGTGGCTCCATCTAGCGTTCGTGGTCGCCGGAAGTCGGAAGCAACTCGCCAAACAATTGCAAATCAAAATATTGCACTTGCACTCAATTGAGCGCACAAAGCGTCAACCAGCACAAAACAAATCGTGCGAGAAGAAGCACTGACTAAAAGCCAGTAAATAAAACAACAAAAACAAAGGACAAAGAACCAGAAGACAGTCAGAAAGGGGAAGAGAGAGAGAGAGAGAGAGAGAGAGAGAGAGAGAGCGAGTGTAGGAGAGAGCAGGGGTAAAAAGAAGAGACAGAAGAGTTGGACGATGCAGCATAAGCAAAACTATTGTAGAGTTGCTTCTATAAGTATGCAACGAATTTTTATATCTGTGCTGATCATCGTACATTGTAGACGGTCATTGGTGTAGACTGAAATTTGAACAAAAAAGTTACTTTTAGGTAGCAAGTATTGTCATACGCACATAAAACAATTTTATTTAAAATTCAATTAAAATTTTTGAGGTAAATTTTTGTGTGCAAAGGACAAAAGGTAAATGATTTTTTGTATTAAAGGATTTTACACATTTAAGGAAATTTTGCCACGGAATTACTTTTCATTATAAATGGTATCTAGGACTATTTTATTCTTATGAAATAGTTGTATATAACTAAAATAAATTATAGATTCAAAATACACTTCAATGATACTTTAAAATAATATTTTTCTGGTTTAAGTATGAAGTAGTTTTTTAGTTAGTATTTCTGATGTGAAAACTGAGATTTAGTTAAGGAATCAAGTCAATGGAGAAAAGCAATTTTCACGTTCCTCACTTTTTTAAGAAAGTGATTTTTAACAGTACCAATTTGAAATGCAATATTCGAATTTTTTAGCACGTCCAATACTGAACGATATATGAATATATGCATATGCTTACATCACTGGTCAGAGCAGAAACTCGAGCACAATCGAATGGCAAAGGCAAATGTCCTTTTCGATGTCATTACCAAGAACTCCAATCATCCTTACTGCACTGCTGGAGTCTATAGCTGTCTTTTGTGCAAATATGGCACAGGGAGCTTTGAAGGAAGAGGAGCACAAAGGGAAGCAGAAAAGGGGAACAAAAACAGGAGCAGGACATGCCTTTATGCAGTCCTTCTCTTGGCACATTTACAAAGCTTGTGGAGTAACACTAAAGGTTCAGCGTTCCAGTGTCCAGTTAGTTCAGTTTAGTTTAGTTTAGTTTAGTTTAGTTTAGTTCAGTTTAGTCTAGATTGTTGCTGTTAGCTTTTAACAATGACATCACTTGCTTGCCCTCGGGCGCTTTGGCAAGATATCCTATCGAGCAGTAGTAGAAGAGGTAGTTGAGAGCGGAGTGAGGGGTAGTGGTGGTGGGAGGGAAGTGGTCGACTAACGTCTACGTTAACAAAAGCTCGAATTGCCTTAAGCAGCGCCAAGCAAGCAAATAGTTTATAGCTACTACGTCTCGTCCTCATCTCGGATTCGCTTAGCGACTGCATTTTGCTGAATGTTAAATGTTGAAAGTGAACGCATTTTAGCAGCCTTGTTGTTTTAAGGGCAAACACACACACATACACCCAAAGGCACACACACTCACACACACACACATGCACTCACACAGTTTCACAGAGACATGACATATACTGGCACATAAAAACATACATTTAATATAGAGAAGACGTCAGCACAATGGTTATGCTACCGCTCACGGCACTATGGTCATTTTTAACATTATTTGTGGCAAAAAGAGAAGAAACATATTTTTGTGGATTTTTAAATAAACTTACTGACTTTTTAGCAAAGAAATTTTTAAATTTTATTAATATTTATCATATTGATAAATGGAATCAATTTAGCTTAAATGAGCCTAGAACTATTAACAGTCAGATTTATAAATGAAAACATGTTTTTTTTAATTTTTATTTAATTTTATTTTTAAATTATTTGTTTTATTATAGACGCTGATGGTATTATTTAAGTTTCACATACAAAATTAATTATTATTAATATCTATAGAATGCTACCTTATGTATGGTTATATACGAGGTATCACTTTCTTAGCGATTGGTATACTTTTATAACAATTTTGATTATATAATAAATATTTTCTGTGTAATTTTCCAATTTCTAATTTTTTTTAAATTTCGTGTCCAAAAATGTTTCAAAAGTGCCCACTATGTGCTGGCTCCTGTCCGACTTGGCCAGGACTTAAGCCAAACAGAAATTCATCTAAATTGCAAGCGAAGAAACGACTATTAGACTGCTCCTAGTTGATGCTGCAAGCAGTTCACTTGGCCATGTTGCATGCAACCATGCAACCAACACCATGTGCCATTTGACCTGCTTGCCAAGTCTAATATATATACTATATATATACTATATATATATATATATATATATATATATATATATATACTTTTTTAAGGCTATCGCTTTCGCTATCTTTCATATCTTTGT
Organism: Drosophila cardini; assembly: GCA_018903735.1. Lineage (NCBI taxonomy): Eukaryota > Metazoa > Arthropoda > Insecta > Diptera > Drosophilidae > Drosophila > Drosophila cardini. The sequence continues at coordinate 12,939 of JAEIGM010000055.1, read as the reverse complement.
TGTCTGGAAGCTGTAGCCTCAAACTGGACTTGACTTGAGCTTGTGCTTGTGCCATTCTTTATAAATACTTTGTCCCTTCCCTCTGCCACTCCCCCCTTTTCTAAGCCACCCCTGTTCGCTCCCAAGAATGTCATTGTGAATGTCATACAAATTGCAGGCACAACTTCCGACTAAACTTCCCTCTGCTGCTGTTGCTGCTGGATATCCCATTGTGCATCATGTGTGGATATGAAAACCTAAGCATCGAATATCGAGCATCGAGTATTGAGTACTATGTACCGAGTAGTAAGTACCAACACTGGTAGTTGCACTCTGACATAAATAGCAAACCAAGGAATGCCCCAAAATCTATTTGGAAATTGTAAACTCTTCTCTGACTTATGCTTTCTTTTCCTCTTGCTGCTCTATTTTCTACTTCTGCGGTTCTTCAATTTTGTACTGCTGAGGATTAAAAGCTAAGTTCATTGTTTAGCTATGAACTTGGGTCTTAATTCTACATAATTTCAGAACTGCAAACGGCTTTATAAATAGTTAAATATTAAAAAAAGATTTTAATCACTTAATAAATTTCACTCCATAAAAAAAAAGTAACAAAATTGTGTATCTTAAAATTATTTAAGAAAATTTGTTCTTTTAACATAGTTTAATATATGAAAATGATAATTACGAGAGGGTTTTTAGTATAACCTTAGCCTTAGTGATCGAAAAAAAAACTTGACTTAAAACTAAGTATTTGACTTAAGTAAATCGTGCATCTTAATAGAGAGTTAATTTTAGTAAGTTTTTTATTTTTAATTGTAGCTTTACTTGCAGTTACTTAATGCTAGTGCCATTATATTGTGGCGCCCATCGCGAAACTTGTTTGCCATTCACCCAGCACGGCACAAAGTCTAACTAAATAATCTTTGTGTAAAGTTTTACTTTGCGGTACTTGTGCAAAAGTTACCAGCTTACGAAAGAAGGCGAGAGCAGAACGGGATTGAGAGAGAGTGAGAGAGAAAACCCCAGAAGTAAAAAAAATAAAAGAGCTTGGGTAAACGGGTTGTGGAAATGGCAATGGAAATGTCGACCAACCACTGTGAATGTTGATCCCGCCGATTGCTGTCTCGTGTGAATTGTGACTTGGCAAAAAGCAGCAATGCCAAAAGCAGCACTAGCAGCAGCAGCAATTGCAGCTGGGTTATAAGCCATTGCTAGTTGTCTGACATGTGAACTTCATGGTGTACCAGCTTTTGTACTGAGAGAAAAAAAAGAAAGATTGAATGAGAGAGGAAGGAGAGGTAGAGCGAGACAAAGAGAACGAAGAAAGGCCCTCTGGTATTACCTTGTGCTAAGCTGAACTGAACAGCTAAAGTGAAAAGCGAGTGAATTGAAATCAATTCGCTCTTTTCATACTTGTATTTCCACAACATATCAATGTGTTGCTGGCATGGACAATTTATTTGCATAGCTTCATTGTACTGCATAAAGAAAATTCTAATGTGCCAGTAATTCAGTTTCCAAAGTCAAGCTATTTTTTATTGAAATACATTCAGTTGGTTTTATAAGTCATAAGAGTTTGATATGAAATTTTGACTTAACGCTAAAAACTATAGCATACTTTTCAGCGGGCAAAATAATCTTTTAATTCAAATGCTAATGATAAATTGATAGTTAAAATAATACAGATTAACTCAAATGTGAAAACTACAGGCAACTTTCAGAACTCTACTTCTAATACTACTTTTTTCATAATTTCTGATTTTTTGTTACATTTTAATGAAAATTTGAATGCAAGTTTCGTTTTTTTGGGCTGTGGCAATTTTCTTTTATGGTTTATGCTGCAACAAAGTGAGCGGAAAACAAATGTGAAACAAAACTAATTTTCATTTTAAAAATAATTTGTTGTTTATTTGTTTGTGTGTTGCGTGTGACCTGAAATGACTTTCAAGTTTTCAGTTTTGCTTCACATAATTTCCAAGTGGCTGTTGTTGTTATTGTTGATGCTGCTTGTTGCTGCAGCTGTCGCAGCATCTTTTGAAATGGATTTCAGGATTGCCAGCAAGCTCAATGATTGGCTCAACACAGCCTGTCCTGTCCCAAGTTCTGTCTCCCATGTCCTGTGTCCTATGTCCTATGTCTTATGTCCTCTGTATTGTGTCCTATGTCTTCTGTGTCTGTTGTGTCTTGTGTCCTGTGCTGCATGAGCTCCCATTTTTGTTTGTCATGCACAATGCATACAAATTGCATTACAATCAGCCAAGGCAAACATGGAAATATATTTAAGAAGCGCCAGTCAAAAAACTACAACAATAACAATAGCAACTGTGACAACTTCAACAACAACAAAGACAACTGTAATAAGAGCAAGCTACTTGAAATCGTTGAAAGAAATGAAATGTATAGCAAATATTTATATGGAATTAGTTTCCGAAGCAACAAAATACAAAAAAAATATTCCCAATAAATGATTAAAAAATAGAAATTTCGATTTTTCAATTAACGAAACTCTCATACACTTTTTTCGTTTTATTAACAACAATAAAAACACATCATAAAATTTTGTAAAATTTGAATTTAATTATATTCACAAAAAAAAATGTTTTTGCATTAAAAATTATTTTAAAAAATCTTTAGAATATTTAATTATTTTTTAAAATAATAGTTTCTAACTTAAGATTAAATTGGGAGCAAATGAAGACAGCTTCCAGTAGAAAAGTGAGTACTTAAATCAACATTTGAAAGTTTTCCGTAAATAAACACACGTTATTTTAATCTTGGTTAATTCATTGTGTTTCCTGTTAAAAATTTGACAAGTATTAAGTTATGCGACCAGTCACAAAATTCTTATCACCACTCGCACATGGAGCACTAGAAATTTCACACAAAATCCCTCTTAACTCATCAACTTATTTGGACGTGCATTACTCACGACATATCATTAGATTATTCCAAAAATTTGCTAAGCTCGCACAAATCACACTCAAAAAAAAAAAAAAAAAACAAAAAATAGAGAAATAAAGAAGTTAGACAGAGTAAAACCAAGAGCAAGAGAAATAGAGATAAACAGTGAGAGACAAAATGAAAGAGAAGACTTAATCCCATTGCAAAGCTGTCAAATAGTGTGCGGAAGCTATAATACTCCATGGAAAGGGTAACAAAAGGGAATGAAAAAAATATATACACACACACACACACACACACATACACACACACACAGATATAGACAACATAGTATTCGGCAAAAGGGCAGCAGAAATGCAAAATTCCAAATGTAATTTAGAAAATTGCGAATTTGCCAGTGAACCAATTGGACCAGTGAACCCAGGGTTGGTGGGCAAGGGTTGGATAACAGCAATGATAACATTGAAAGCAGAATGCATAGATATGGCCATAGTCTGTTGTGCCTTTGCCTGTCTGCCAAGCAAATCACGTTCAGTACTCACACACACATGCACACACTAAAATACACAAACAAACACACACACACACACACACACACACACACACACTCACTTACACATATTAATTGGCAGTTCTTACAATATTTTATTGTACTGCAGCCGCAAACAAATGCAATTTGGTATTCAGATAGTAGTATTTGTATCTTGAAGATACTCGATATATTCAACTCATGATGTCACTTCACACTACTAAAGTCTGTGCTGCAGGGCCACGCCCACACGTCCACAAACACCCCAACAAAACATTTACAAATAAATTCAATGTTATTTTCATTTAATATTCTAAATGAAATGCTCAAAGAAACGAATTCTAAACAAAAGTATCTACAAAATCAAATAAAAACAATTATTTGAGGTTTATTGAAGGCATTTAGATTAAGACGAAATCATTTATTTTTTTAAGATGCAAGAAATTTACGTTTGATTAAATAAATTGCAATTGGAATTGAGTAAAACTTAAAGAAATCAAATTTGTAATTCGAAGTTTACTATTTTAAATAATATTTTATTTTATAATAAGTATAAATAAATCGAATATTTGTTTCATTAAAGATACTTAAATCAAGCATAAATAGTTATTTTCTGTAATTAAAAATATTTATTTAAGTTAAATTGAACAAAAGTTTGAAGAGATCTTTAGTGTGTGGAAAAACAATTTGAAATTAAATATTTATATGATTTTTTTTAATTATAAAATAATTTTTAAAATGTTTTTGAATAGTGTTTAACTGCGAAAGAGTTTTCCGTATTTACAGGAAAACTTTATAAAACAATTTTCCTTTCCAAATGAGTTTTTTACTCGTTCCCTTTTTTGCTGACTTGACTGATTTTTGATTTTAATTTGACATTTTTGACTTTAATGTCGGCACTCATAATTTATATGTAATTTAATTTAAATATATACAAGTGTGTGTATAAATGGAGATACACCTACATACATGTAATTTGTATACATAGTATGAATGTGGAAATTTGATTTTTTAGTGGTTGCTTGTTGCCTTCATTCAAAATTTTCATTTTCCTGCGGCGATTGTCATTTCGTTTCATTACATTTCATTGTTGTCCTTTTTAGCTTTTATGCTTTTGTCAAATATTTACATGTACCTTTTTTTATTATTATTATTATCATTATTATTATTCTTTTTCTCTCCCTCTCTTTCCCTCTCTCTGTCTCTCTTTTTTTTAGCCTGCTGACTCTTCAGTTCCTCCTTCAACTTCTGCTCCCGTTTCCTATTCCCCACTTCCACTCCTGCTGTGTTTTTATGCTCATCTTGGTGCTGTCTTGATCCTGTTGCCTGAGCTTCTTGCTGTCATTATTGTAATTGTTATTGTTACTGCTAACCATAATGGTATTTATTAATTGCTCTGCAAAGAACGAGAAACTTGAGAAGGAGAATGACGGAGCAAAAAGAGATAAAAATGCTGCTTTTAATAAGAATTTTTATTCGAAATTCGTTTCATTCAAATGCGATTCAGAGTTATTCCGATTTGAATACAATTCATTCAACAACAAATTCATATTGTCAAGTACGGTATTCCGAACAAATCGCAAGGACTTGGACTTAATTCCTCAAGAAACAAATAAAATTATGAAACATCTTGAATAACAGTACAGGCTTCATACCTTACCCTATTGAGTATGATACATTTTATATGGAAGTCAGATAGTTTATATGTATTTATTATAAAATCTAAATCAACTTGCTTAATATCCATTCCAATCACTCCATTCGATTATTCCATGATCGCCTTAAAAGATATAGTTGCCTAAAGATCGTGAATAAGGCGCACGCGCAAAAGTATGCAATAGATTTTTGCACAAGGTGTATCTTAGAATTGCGTTACAATTCTGCTATTTTTACTCGTTCTTTATGGCATTTGAAATTTGAATACTTTTGTATATATTCAGATATATATTCAAAACTATCTATCTCATTCACACACACACAGTTTATTGTCGTCTCTGTCTATGTTGCTAAGCTTGTAAATCTCTTTTTAATTGCATTTAACCGCAAACAAATTCCGAAACTAAGCAACAACCAGTTGGCCTGGACAAAAATTGTGCACAGAACGAAGGAAAACCAACAAAACCGCAGGAAAACTAAAATGCGACAACAACACGAGGCGGCATATTGTTAAAGCTTACAGCAACAAAAACAACTAAAAATACCTATGTATATGTACAGTATATATATATATATATACGTATACTTATATAAATGTATATGTGTGTGTGCCATACCTAAATCGCCTCAGGAATGCAGATTGGGGAAACAGAGTCGAGCAGAGTTGAGTCGAGCCGAGTCGAGTCGAATGTAGGTGACAGTCACAGTCAATTATACAAATTGCATTTGTGTGCATGAAAGAGATGGCAGCAGCTAAAGAGCAAGAGAGAGCACACGTGTGTGTGCGTGTGTGAGCGAGATGGATAGTTGAAACATTTTGTAATGGCATTTGGCAACATGTTGGCCGCCATTTCCGGTCAACCGTTGACTAACGTGGCTCTCACGAATCTGAATTTCACTTCCTTTTTCAACAACTACGTGTGTTTCCATGTGTGTGTGTGTGTGTGTGTGTGTATTTGTTGGATGTGCGAAAATTTGTTTGCGCTCACAAATGATGATTGAAACACAACTGAACGCCGAAGGCTAATTGAAAGCCTATGAAACTGGCATGAAACATGTGCAATTCTTTTCATTTCATTCGATTACAACAAGAAGAACAGCAGCTGCAGGTCAAAGTTGACAACGTAATTAACAATGAGTAGGAGAAAATAGAGGAGGAGAAGAAGTGAGAAAGAGAAGAGAAATGTGAGTAGAGACAGCGTGAAAGGTAGAAAGAGAGAGAATTTCTAGCATCACTCAGTGAGACCTGAAGCTTTATCTATTTATAAACTGAGCTGCAGCTAAAGCTCTGCAGCTTTTCAGCCACTGCAAGCAAAGGTCAAAGGGCAACTCGACAACAAATCAAGTCCTTGCTTGGACTGACCAATAGCAGCTAATCACACATAAGCTACAGCACGCAATTGGTAGAAATTGTCACATTCACATTTGAATGTAATTAACAGTCGGAAAAGTAATGGAAATTCCTTGAAAAGTCAAATTAAATTGTAATTAACAAAATGTTCAATAATATGAATAGTTTAGAGGAAAGTACTTGAAATGCGGCATTTAATTGGATTTTAACTATTCAAAGCTAACACATAAGTAAATAACGTATACGACACGTTAGCTACGAATAGCTAAAGTGAAGTAACTATTTCTTTATATAAGAAAACAAAGTATTTTTATCAGTGTGACTGCAAGTAGTTGTTGCTAAATTCTTCTAATATTTAATCTTAAATCTATTCAATTTATTATACTGCTTGAGTTCGTCTCAAGCATGTTGTACTGTACTATTTGTGCAGGCTTTTGCTATAGATATGATTGTCAGTCCTCACAACTTTCAATCATTTTGCTACTTATTTGTTGGCTCATTAGCTTAATATTGGTTGACATCTTGCTACAGATGTATCTACTCGAAACTGACAGTATCTTTAACTGCATATGTGTTTCACTCTTTTTATCTTCCCATCCATTTTCATTCCCTTTCTCTCTCTTTCTAGAGCTCTTATCGTTTAGATTAAAAGTTTGCGTTTAATAAAACTAGAGCAGTTTGTTGACTGTTGGCTTTGACTTGGCTCTAGATCTGAGACTGAAACTGAAACTGTTACTGACACTGTTACTGAAGCTGTAACTGTAACTGTAGCTTGAGCCCATTGGATTCTGTTGGCCATGTTGGACCTGAACTGGCTCTCTGATAGCTGTAGTTGTGGCCTGAACTGGCTCAGGTCTTTGTCGAGAGTTTTTTTTTTTTTTTTTTTGCTGTTGAGTTGACTCGTTTACTCGGTTGCCTTTTACTCAGTTCATCTTTTAATTAATTCACAGGCTGTGGAAAGTTTTGCGCCGCAACTGCAGGCGGCAACCACTTGGGCCTAGTCCCACACAAATGAAAATGCTGCCAAGAAAAACAACAGCAAGAACAACATCTACACTATAACAACAGCAGCAAGAAAACCAAAAATAAAGATGAGAAAAAAAGAGAAGAGAAGAGAGGAGAGAAGAAGAAGAAAAATCAAGTAAAAGAGGAAGAAAAAATCGTCGGCTCAAGAAAAATCAGCAGGAAGCACTTGCAACTATGTGGCACAACGCAAAACTTTTCTTATACAAAATTATGGAAAAGTTTTATTTCCATGCATAACACCAAGGCGTACACACACACACACCCACACACACACACACACACACACACACACACACACACACACGCACACACAGCTTGTATTTATTTGCAGCGCATTTTTTATCCCGCTTTCAGACACACATATTCATATAAACAGTCTCGTGTGTGTGTCTGTGTGTGTGTTTACTTATATTGCTTTACTTTTTACACTCTGCATGTGTACGTGTGTATACTGATATTCCGTGAGTATGTGTATGTGTGTGTGTGTAAAGGCGCATTTATTTATTTAGTTTTGTTAGCGCGCTGAAAGTTTTGCAACTTGCTGAAAACTGCGTGAAATTGGCACGTCAAATGCCGGAAAATTTAAGAAGCCCTGCAACAACAACAACACCAAAAATAAGCAGAAGAACAAGCATAACTATTACACACTCTCACGCACACACACAGACACACACACTCTTACACACACATGCACAATTTTCTTGTTATTTAACATTACAAAAGTTACATTTAAGAAGTCAAAACTGAGATGAGGTAAACGTTACTCGACTAAAAATAACAAAGGTTCAAAGGTATTGCATACTTTTAGGCATACAATTTGTATATTAATTGAACAGAGCTATATCTAGCGATATATATAAACGATTTTGTTTCAATTTGGTTCATTCGTATTCATAGGACATATTTTTTAATAACGAATAGCTTCTGTTTTTCTTAATTTTGCTTTCAATCATTTAAGACACAAAATGTAAAAAACCGGAAACGGAAGTTACCATTTGCCAGCCTATTTCCTGCAAAGATCTGAAAGATAAACTCACGGCAATTGTGTTTAATTTGCCGCTAGTAAGAATTTCGTTAAAGTATCAATCAGAGGGAAAGTCTTTGAGAGATGGAGAGAAAGTTAACCCGTTAACAGATACTAATCGAAATAGCGTAACGAAATGCTGCTAAGCGTTTGTCAGTTTATTTAATTACTTACGGCTATATTTGCCAAAAGAGAGAGAGAAACAGGGAGAGTGGGAGTGAGAGTGACGATAGGGGAGTGCTGTATTAAATTGGTCAGCTGGCAGGAATGAGATTGAAATTAACGAGCAGCCGTTAATGACCCTGTCTGTAGCTACCCCCAAAGCAAATAAAATTTCTCAGACAATGTGGGCGGACAGGCCTCAAGAGGGAACGGAAGTAGGGACAGCAGAAGAAAAGAAAAGAAAAGAAGGAATGACCAAATCGAATACAATAATTTTAATAAGATTCACGCGAGGACTTTGGCCTCATCAGTCCAATGGATGTGGTCAGCCTGGAGTGGAGGGAAGGTAGTAGTATCTTAGTAGGCAGTGTAGTCTATTAACTAGACATCCACAGCAATAGTAGGCTCTTGGCTCCATCGCTGAGCGATTGGCGACGTGTAAACGATAATCAAGTAATTTCCATTATGCCGAGAACTTGCCGGGGACTTGCACCTAGGGGCCATAAAAGCGACGCTAAATTGCGATTGTCGCGACTGTGAGACACCGATAGCAATACGCACACCCACACACACACACACATACACACAGTAAGAGACACTGGCACGCACATACATTTAGATAGAGATACATTACGCATACGCCGCATGCGGCACACACAAAAGCAAATCGAATTGCGAATTGGTTGCGATAAAGCAACAACAACAACAGTAACAAGAGCAACAAAGTCAGAGTAAATCTAACACAAGGAAAAGTAGCCGCAAAAGCTACACTGAAAGTAATTCCAATAAGTGGAAATATATGATTTTACTCAATTTAAATCGGAGTTTTAAGACAAAAGCAGTAATTTTTTTTTAATAAGAAAATTCCGTTTGTTAGCATAAAATTCTTAAGCATTTTTCTTTTTTTTTAACAACTGGCTTAAGAGCTACTTTAAACGCTTTTATTTAAAGTGTGGCATAATAATTCTGAGGAAAAGAAGTTTATTATAATCTAAATTATATTATTAAAAAGTCTAAATTTTTTCTTGTTTTATTTAAGCAAATTATATTTTATTTTATTTTTTTTTTTAGATTAAAATATATTTGTTATTCAATTTTATTATTTTTCTTATTTTGTTCAGTGTAATTTTGCACTACTCCATCTCCTTTGGCAACTGCTCTTATTTTGCCACTCCACTCCCTGACTGCCCGCTACAGCTGCTACCTCTATAGCTGCTGTCGATGTTGCTGCTGTTGTTGGCAGTGCTTTTGACTATTTATTGAGCCAGGCATTTCATTGTCCTGCTTTCGTTGCTTTTAGACAACTTTTTTTCAGTGCGATGCCGCTGTGTGCTTTTAAGGCGCACACGATAATGGCCAATGATGCATGTGAGCGTGCTTCTCGCTTGCCCTCCAAGTGTGTGTGTGTGTGTTTGGATGTATGGGTGTTTGGGTATGGGTGTGTAAGACAGTATCACAGTGGCTCCCTCGCTATCTACCGCTCTGTGTCAGCACTTTGCGACAACAATGCGCTTGTGGCATTGAGCTTCTACTTCTACTTCGGCTTCGGCTAACCTAACATTTCTCATTCAGCGATAATGGCGACGACGACCACGATGGCGGTGGGGATGGCGGGGATGGCGGCGAAGGCAGCGGAAACGGAAGCGACATACTTAGACATTGCGACACGATGCGACGTGTCGGTAGCGTTAAGGCTAAGCATGAGTTCCCTCTTGGTATGACTTAGTCTAGTCTGATCTGCTCTGCACTACTCGGCACAGCTCTGCACTTCTCTCTGCCCTACTCCCTGCAGCTTGTTTGCACTGCAAAAGAGCAATTTGCCTTAAGTATGCGCGGTCAGCGGTATTGTTTTGTTGTCTCGGTGTAAGTGTGATGCGTGTGTGTGTTTCTCTCTTTGAGTGTATGTGTGTGACACTTTTGAATGTCCATCGCGTAAAACACTCTGAGAAGTACCGTCTGTATCACAGTCTAAGTACAGTCGCAGCTTAGCAACCGCACAATTACCACATTAGCCGTGCCAAAGTACAGCAAGAGTAACGAGTTTTCCATTCTCGATACAAAAGAGCTTCGATAAACAATTGAACGGAATATCAGTAACCAGATAGAAAATTGTAATGCCTTTGGGTGGAGTATGGAATGGTAAATGGTACTGTAAAATATCTGGCTTAATAGCAAGTTGCAACTGAACGAGCATATTTAATTAGCTGTAACAGTTACTTATTTAAAGTTATAATCATTGGTTTAGTTGCAGTTACAGTTATGGTCACAGTTACAGTCACAGTTACAGTCACAGACCTAGTCAGAAATGTAGCCACATAGTCCCAGTTACTGTCACAGTTAAAGTAACAGTAACAGTAGGAATTAAAGATACAAAAAAAAACTAGAATAACAGTTACAGTCACAGTTACAATCACAGTTACAATCACAGTTATAATCACAGCCACAATCACAGTTTCTCTCACACTCACAGTTACAGCTATAGTCACAGTTACTGTTGCAGATATTTTAGCAGTTACAGTTATAGTAACACTTACACTCACACTCTCGGATATTATTTTGGGCACAAGACGCAGTCACAATTAATCTCACAGTCACAGTTACCGTAAGAGTTACAGTAACAGTTACAGTAACACTTACGGAGACAGTAACAGTTACAGTATCAGTATCACTATCAGTACCAGTAACAGTAACAGTAACATTAACAGTAACATTTACAGTTACAGTTGCATTAACAGTTACAGAAACAGTTACAGTAACAGTTACAGTACCAATCACAGTTACACTCAAAGTAACAGTCACAGTTATACTTCTAGTCACAGTTACTCAACAAAAGTTAACCAGAATAACAGTTATAAATCGAAAACTATAGAGAAACAACATAATGCGAGTAGCACTTCCTCAGGTCAATCAACAGAATGACTTTCAAAGTATCGCCAAAAAGTTAGCTACAATCGCATTCAATACCAAAATTAAAGCAACAAAAAAGTAATATATGTGAACAAGGGAAAGCGGAGAAAACACGTAAAGGTATAGAGAAAGAAGAGGAAGAAGTGGGAGGTAAAAAGAAGACGCGAATAAAGAAGTAGAAATAAAATGAAAGTGTACTCGTATTTGCTCATCTATTGTCAATTGTTGTTTGAGCGTGCGTGTGTTAACAGTTAATTGTTTAGCTCGTATATCTTATAATGGTTAGGCTAGCTATCTTCCCCCCACCCCCCCACTCCAGTCTCCCCTGTCTATCCCCCTCTTTACCACTCCCTTTTCCTGCTTTATTTGCTGTCTCATGCTCATAATATCCCTGCGTATCTCACAGTGTTGTTTGTCGCCAAATTGAGTCATTAGCAGATGTATAAAACCAAATGGTCACACAGCTCATTGGCACGTTCCAAGCGTTTCAATGATGACGCTGACACATAGTACATATATGCGCATTACGCATACGACTCGTATGCCACATTTATATACCACTACTTCATATACATACAGAAACCAGTCTATGCAACAACTGTGAACACACTTTAAGCCACTGTCAGTCAGTTGGATTTCATATTAAAGTCATTAAATGATTTTCCCTTCTTTAAATTCAATTCTAACCAAGCAACAATCAATATTGTGGCATGCAACATGCTGTCTGACTCATTTCAGCTTTAATTGAACAAAAATTCTGTGATGCCTCAGGTAATTTTAGAGATAATTAATTATATTTTTCGAAATAAACCTCAAACTAAACTAAATAATGTTTATATATTTTCTGCTTCAGTGTTTGCAATATTAAAATTAAATTATTTTTATTATTATTTTGTGTTGTGTTGTATTTTGTATTTGTTGTTCTCTTTTAGTTTTGTTTTTCCTCCATATTAAATTACATTTACAAATTATATAAAACAAACTAAATTTATTAACTCAATTAAAATGTTTTCTATCTGAGATAAAACAAAGTTTTTATTCTTCCATTAGTGTTTTGAGTAATTAAATTACATTTATAAATCATATGCAAAAAATGGAAAGTAAATAATTTTCTTTAACGAGTTCTCGTTTAGTAATTAAAATATTTTGCATAACTTTAAATGAAACTAACACTTGCTTAATTGAATTAAAGAGAAAAGGAAACTGAAAAGAGAAATCAATGTTGTTATTTTGTCTTGTTTACAACTGCGATGCTTTTATTGTGATAACCTACAGAAGCTTTTAGAAATGCACTAATAAATGAGCTCAATGTAGAACTCCTTGTTTTTTGCATTTTGTTTTTAACATAGAGTTCTTTCGCTCTTTCTTAACTATGGCTTATTAATCTAGCTCATAGATAAC
>JAEIGM010000719.1:0-11913 GCA_018903735.1 Drosophila cardini | reverse complement strand
AAATCGGTTGAGTTTTGACAGAGATAGCTAAGATCAAGGCCCGAAATGTGAGGATTCGAAAATAACGTCTAAAATCCTCTAAGACCTCTAGAAACGCCAGAAAATGCAAAAACAAAAATAAATGAAAAAATTTTAAATTGACGAAATCAAGATTATTTTGATGCAGAGTCGAAATAAATGAAAATTATTGAATTAAATGGTATTCTGATTCAAAATCGGTTTCGTTTTGACAGAGATAGCTAAGATCAAGGCCTGAAATGTGAGGATTCGAAAATAAGGTCTAAAATCTGTCTACAGACCTCTAACAGGAAACGCCAGAAAATGCAAAAACAAAAAGTAAATGAAAAAAATTTTAAATTGACGAAATCAAGATTATTTTGATGCAGAGTCGATATAAATGAAAATTATTGAATTAAATGGTATTCCGATTCAAAATCGGTTGAGTTTTGTTAGAGATGGCTAAGATCAAGGCCCGAAATGGCGGGGGATTACTGAAAATAACGTCTAAAAAATCGTCTAAGACCTCTAAAGAAACGCCAGAAAGGGCAAAAGCAAAAAATAAATGAAAAAAAAATTTAAATTGACGAAATCAAGATTATTTTGATGCAGAGTCGATATAAATGAAAAGTATTGAATTAAATGGTATTCCGATTCAAAATCGGTTGAGTTTTGACAGAGATAGCTAAGATCAAGTCCCGAAATGTGAGGATTCGAAAATAACGTCTAAAATCGTCTAAGACCTCTAGAAACGCCAGAAAATGCAAAAACAAAAAATAAATGAAAAAATTTTAAATTGACGAAATCAAGATTATTTTGATGCAGAGTCGATATAAATGAAAATTATTGAATTAAATGGTATTCCGATTCAAAATCAGTTGAGTTTTGACAGAGATAGCTAAGATCAAGGCCTGAAATGTGAGGATTCGAAAATAACGTCTAAAATCGTCTAAAGACCTCTAGAAACGCCAGAAAATGCAAAAACAAAAAATAAATGAAAAAATTTTAAATTGACGAAATCAAGATTATTTTGATGCAGGGTCGATATAAATGAAAATTATTGAATTAAATGGTATTCCGATTCAAAATCGGTTGAGTTTTGACAGAGATAGCTAAGATCAAGGCCCGAAATGTGAGGATTCAAGAAAATAAACGTCTAAAATCCTCTAAGACCTCTAGAAACGCCAGAAATGCAAAAACAAAAAATAAATGAAAAAATTTTAAATTGACGAAATCAAGATTATTTTGATGCAGAGTCGATATAAATGAAAATTATTGAATTAAATGGTATTCCGATTCAAAATCGGTTGAGTTTTGACAGAGATAGCCAAGATCAAGGCCCGAAATGTGAGGATTCGAAAATAACGTCTAAAATCGTCTAAGACCTCTAGAAACGCCAGAAAATGCAAAAACAAAAAATAAATGAAAAAATTTTAAATTGACGAAATCAAGATTATTTTGATGCAGAGTCGATATAAATGAAAATTATTGAATTAAATGGTATTCCGATTCAAAATCGGTTGAGTTTTGACAGAGATAGCTACCAGATCAAGGCCCGAAATGTGAGGATTCGAAAATAACGTCTAAAATCCTCTAAGACCTCTAGAAACGCCAGAAAATGCAAAAACAAAAAATAAATGAAAAAATTTTAAATTGACGAAATCAAGATTATTTTGATGCAGAGTCGATATAAATGAAAATTATTGAATTAAATGGTATTCCGATTCAAAATCGGTTGAGTTTGACAGAGATAGCTAAGATCAAGGCCCGAAATGTGAGGATTCGAAAATAACGTCTAAAATCCTCTAAGACCTCTAGAAACGCCAGAAAATGCAAAAACAAAAAATAAATGAAAAAATTTTAAATTGACGAAATCAAGATTATTTTGATGCAGAGTCGATATAAATGAAAATTATTGAATTAAATGGTATTCCGATTCAAAATCGGTTGAGTTTTGACAGAGATAGCTAAGATCAAGGCCCGAAATGTGAGGATTCGAAAATAACGTCTAAAATCCTCTAAGACCTCTAGAAACGCCAGAAAATGCAAAAACAAAAAATAAATGAAAAAATTTTAAATTGACGAAATCAAGATTATTTTGATGCAGAGTCGATATAAATGAAAATTATTGAATTAAATGGTATTCCGATTCAAAATCGGTTGAGTTTTGACAGAGATAGCTAAGATCAAGGCCCGAAATGTGAGGATTCGAAAAAAACGTCTAAAATCGCCTAAGACCTCTAGAAACGCCAGAAAATGCAAAAACAAAAAATAAATGAAAAAATTTTAAATTGACGAAATCAAGATTATTTTGATGCAGAGTCGATATAAATGAAAATTATTGAATTAAATGGTATTCCGATTCAAAATCGGTTGAGTTTTGACAGAGATAGCTAAGATCAAGGCCCGAAATGTGAGGATTCGAAAAAAACGTCTAAAATCCTCTAAGACCTCTAGAAACGCCAGAAAATGCAAAAACAAAAAATAAATGAAAAAATTTTAAATTGACGAAATCAAGATTATTTTGATGCAGAGTCGATATAAATGAAAATTATTGAATTAAATGGTATTCCGATTCAAAATCGGTTGAGTTTCGACAGAGATAGCTAAGATCAAGGCCCAGAAATGTGAGGATTCGAAAATAACGTCTAAAATCCTCTAAGACCTCTAGAAACGCCAGAAAATGCAAAAACAAAAAATAAATGAAAAAATTTTAAATTGACGAAATCAAGATTATTTTGATGCAGAGTCGATATAAATGAAAATTATTGAATTAAATGGTATTCCGATTCAAAATCGGTTGAGTTTTGACAGAGATAGCTAAGATCAAGGCCCGAAATGTGAGGATTCGAAAATAACGTCTAAAATCCTCTAAGACCTCTAGAAACGCCAGAAAATGCAAAAACAAAAAATAAATGAAAAATTTTAAATTGACGAAATCAAGATTATTTTGATGCAGAGTCGATATAAATGAAAATTATTGAATTAAATGGTATTCCGATTCAAAATCGGTTGAGTTTTGACAGAGATAGCTAAGATCAAGGCCCGAAATGTGAGGATTCGAAAATAACGTCTAAAATCGTCTAAGACCTCTAGAAACGCCAGAAAATGCAAAAACAAAAAATAAATGAAAAAATTTTAAATTGACGAAATCAAGATTATTTTGATGCAGAGTCGATATAAATGAAAATTATTGAATTAAATGGTATTCCGATTCAAAATCGGTTGAGTTTTGACAGAGATAGCTAAGATCAAGGCCTGAAATGTGAGGATTCGAAAAAAACGTCTAAAATCCTCTAAGACCTCTAGAAACGCCAGAAAATGCAAAAACAAAAAATAAATGAAAAAATTTTAAATTGACGAAATCAAGATTATTTTGATGCAGAGTCGATATAAATGAAAATTATTGAATTAAATGGTATTCCGATTCAAAATCGGTTGAGTTTTGACAGAGATAGCTAAGATCAAGGCCTGAAATGTGAGGATTCGAAAATAACGTCTAAAATCCTCTAAGACCTCTAGAAACGCCAGAAAATGCAAAAACAAAAAATAAATGAAAAAATTTTAAATTGACGAAATCAAGATTATTTTGATGCAGAGTCGATATAAATGAAAATTATTGAATTAAATGGTATTCCGATTCAAAATCGGTTGAGTTTTGACAGAGATAGCTAAGATCAAGGCCCGAAATGTGAGGATTCGAAAATAACGTCTAAAATCCTCTAAGACCTCTAGAAACGCCAGAAAATGCAAAAACAAAAAATAAATGAAAAAATTTTAAATTGACGAAATCAAGATTATTTTGATGCAGAGTCGATATAAATGAAAATTATTGAATTAAATGGTATTCCGATTCAAAATCGGTTGAGTTTTGACAGAGATAGCTAAGATCAAGGCCCGAAATGTGAGGATTCGAAAATAACGTCTAAAATCCTCTAAGACCTCTAGAAACGCCAGAAAATGCAAAAACAAAAAATAAATGAAAAAATTTTAAATTGACGAAATCAAGATTATTTTGATGCAGAGTCGATATAAATGAAAATTATTGAATTAAATGGTATTCCGATTCAAAATCGGTTGAGTTTTGACAGAGATAGCTAAGATCAAGGCCCGAAATGTGAGGATTCGAAAATAACGTCTAAAATCCTC
The DNA here is from genome assembly GCA_018903735.1 of Drosophila cardini. Lineage (NCBI taxonomy): Eukaryota > Metazoa > Arthropoda > Insecta > Diptera > Drosophilidae > Drosophila > Drosophila cardini. The sequence continues at coordinate 7,767 of JAEIGM010000719.1, read as the reverse complement.
TAAGACCTCTAGAAACGCCAGAAAATGCAAAAACAAAAAAATAAATGAAAAAATTTTAAATTGACGAAATCAAGATTATTTTGATGCAGAGTCGATATAAATGAAAATTATTGAATTAAATGGTATTCCGATTCAAAATCGGTTGAGTTTTGACAGAGATAGCTAAGATCAAGGCCCGAAATGTGAGGATTCGAAAATAACGTCTAAAATCCTCTAAGACCTCTAGAAACGCCAGAAAATGCAAAAACAAAAAATAAATGAAAAAAATTTTAAATTGACGAAATCAAGATTATTTTGATGCAGAGTCGATATAAATGAAAATTATTGAATTAAATGGTATTCCGATTCAAAATCGGTTGAGTTTTGACAGAGATAGCTAAGATCAAGGCCCGAAATGTGAGGATTCGAAAATAACGTCTAAAATCCTCTAAGACCTCTAGAAACGCCAGAAAATGCAAAAACAAAAAATAAATGAAAAAATTTTAAATTGACGAAATCAAGATTATTTTGATGCAGAGTCGATATAAATGAAAGTTATTGAATTAAATGGTATTCCGATTCAAAATCGGTTGAGTTTTGACAGAGATAGCTAAGATCAAGGCCCGAAATGTGAGGATTCGAAAATAACGTCTAAAATCCTCTAAGACCTCTAGAAACGCCAGAAAATGCAAAAACAAAAAATAAATGAAAAAATTTTAAATTGACGAAATCAAGATTATTTTGATGCAGAGTCGATATAAATGAAAATTATTGAATTAAATGGTATTCCGATTCAAAATCGGTTGAGTTTTGACAGAGATAGCTAAGATCAAGGCATCGGCTGAAATGTGAGGATTCGAAAATAACGTCTAAAATCCTCTAAGACCTCTAGAAACGCCAGAAAATGCAAAAACAAAAAATAAATGAAAAAATTTTAAATTGACGAAATCAAGATTATTTTGATGCAGAGTCGATATAAATGAAAATTATTGAATTAAATGGTATTCCGATTCAAAATCGGTTGAGTTTTGACAGAGATAGCTAAGATCAAGGCCCGAAATGTGAGGATTCGAAAATAACGTCTAAAATCCTCTAAGACCTCTAGAAACGCCAGAAAATGCAAAAACAAAAAATAAATGAAAAAATTTTAAATTGACGAAATCAAGATTATTTTGATGCAGAGTCGATATAAATGAAAATTATTGAATTAAATGGTATTCCGATTCAAAATCGGTTGAGTTTTGACAGAGATAGCTAAGATCAAGGCCCGAAATGTGAGGATTCGAAAATAACGTCTAAAATCCTCTAAGACCTCTAGAAACGCCAGAAAATGCAAAAACAAAAAATAAATGAAAAAATTTTAAATTGACGAAATCAAGATTATTTTGATGCAGAGTCGATATAAATGAAAATTATTGAATTAAATGGTATTCCGATTCAAAATCGGTTGAGTTTCGACAGAGATAGCTAAGATCAAGGCCCGAAATGTGAGGATTCGAAAATAACGTCTAAAATCGTCTAAGACCTCTGGAAACGCCAGAAAATGCAAAAACAAAAAATAAATGAAAAAATTTTAAATTGACGAAATCAAGATTATTTTGATGCAGAGTCGATATAAATGAAAATTATTGAATTAAATGGTATTCCGATTAAAAATCGGTTGAGTTTTGACAGAGATAGCTAAGATCAAGGCCCGAAATGTGAGGATTCGAAAATAACGTCTAAAATCCTCTAAGACCTCTAGAAACGCCAGAAAATGCAAAAACAAAAAATAAATGAAAAAATTTTAAATTGACGAAATCAAGATTATTTTGATGCAGAGTCGATATAAATGAAAATTATTGAATTAAATGGTATTCCGATTCAAAATCGGTTGAGTTTTGACAGAGATAGCTAAGATCAAGGCCCGAAATGTGAGGATTCGAAAATAACGTCTAAAATCCTCTAAGACCTCTAGAAACGCCAGAAAATGCAAAAACAAAAAATAAATGAAAAAATTTTAAATTGACGAAATCAAGATTATTTTGATGCAGAGTCGATATAAATGAAAATTATTGAATTAAATGGTATTCTGATTCAAAATCGGTTGAGTTTTGACAGAGATAGCTAAGATCAAGGCCTGAAATGTGAGGATTCGAAAATAAACGTCTAAAATCCTCTAAGACCTCTAGAAACGCCAGAAAATGCAAAAACAAAAAATAAATGAAAAAATTTTAAATTGACGAAATCAAGATTATTTTGATGCAGAGTCGATATAAATGAAAATTATTGAATTAAATGGTATTCCGATTCAAAATCGGTTGAGTTTTGACAGAGATAGCTAAGATCAAGGCCCGAAATGTGAGGATTCGAAAATAACGTCTAAAATCCTCTAAGACCTCTAGAAACGCCAGAAAATGCAAAAACAAAAAATAAATGAAAAAATTTTAAATTGACGAAATCAAGATTATTTTGATGCAGAGTCGATATAAATGAAAATTATTGAATTAAATGGTATTCTGATTCAAAATCGGTTGAGTTTTGACAGAGATAGCTAAGATCAAGGCCCGAAATGTGAGGATTCGAAAATAACGTCTAAAATCCTCTAAGACCTCTAGAAACGCCAGAAAATGCAAAAACAAAAAATAAATGAAAAAATTTTAAATTGACGAAATCAAGATTATTTTGATGCAGAGTCGATATAAATGAAAATTATTGAATTAAATGGTATTCCGATTCAAAATCGGTTGAGTTTTGACAGAAATAGCTAAAATCAAGGCCTGAAATGTGAGGATTCGAAAAAAACGTCTAAAATCCTCTAAGACCTCTAGAAACGCCAGAAAATGCAAAAACAAAAAATAAATGAAAAAATTTTAAATTGACGAAATCAAGATTATTTTGATGCAGAGTCGATATAAATGAAAATTATTGAATTAAATGGTATTCCGATTCAAAATCGGTTGAGTTTTGACAGAGATAGCTAAGATCAAGGTCCGAAATGTGAGGATTCGAAAATAACGTCTAAAATCCTCTAAGACCTCTAGAAACGCCAGAAAATGCAAAAACAAAAAATAAATGAAAAAATTTTAAATTGACGAAATCAAGATTATTTTGATGCAGAGTCGATATAAATGAAAATTATTGAATTAAATGGTATTCCGATTCAAAATCGGTTGAGTTTTGACAGAGATAGCTAAGATCAAGGCCCGAAATGTGAGGATTCGAAAATAAGGTCTAAAATCCTCTAAGACCTCTAGAAACGCCAGAAAATGCAAAAACAAAAAATAAATGAAAAAATTTTAAATTGACGAAATCAAGATTATTTTGATGCAGAGTCGATATAAATGAAAATTATTGAATTAAATGGTATTCCGATTCAAAATCGGTTGAGTTTTGACAGAGATAGCTAAGATCAAGGCCCGAAATGTGAGGATTCGAAAATAACGTCTAAAATCGTCTAAGACCTCTAGAAACGCCAGAAAATGCAAAAACAAAAAATAAATGAAAAAATTTTAAATTGACGAAATCAAGATTATTTTGATGCAGAGTCGATATAAATGAAAATTATTGAATTAAATGGTATTCCGATTCAAAATCGGTTGAGTTTTGACAGAGATAGCTAAGATCAAGGCCCGAAATGTGAGGATTCGAAAATAACGTCTAAAATCCTCTAAGACCTCTAGAAACGCCAGAAAATGCAAAAACAAAAAATAAATGAAAAAAGTTTAAATTGACGAAATCAAGATTATTTTGATGCAGAGTCGATATAAATGAAAATTATTGAATTAAATGGTATTCCGATTCAAAATCGGTTGAGTTTTGACAGAGATAGCTAAGATCAAGGCCCGAAATGTGAGGATTCGAAAAAAACGTCTAAAATCCTCTAAGACCTCTAGAAACGCCAGAAAATGCAAAAACAAAAAATAAATGAAAAAATTTTAAATTGACGAAATCAAGATTATTTTGATGCAGAGTCTAAGGTCTAAAATCCTCTAAGACCTCTAGAAACGCCAGAAAATGCAAAAAACAAAAAATAAATGAAAAATTTTAAATTGACGAAATCAAGATTATTTTGATGCAGAGTCGATATAAATGAAAATTATTGAATTAAATGGTATTCCGATTCAAAATCGGTTGAGTTTTGACAGAGATAGCTAAGATCAAGGCCCGAAATGTGAGGATTCGAAAAAAACGTCTAAAATCCTCTAAGACCTCTAGAAACGCCAGAAAATGCAAAAACAAAAAATAAATGAAAAAATTTTAAATTGACGAAATCAAGATTATTTTGATGCAGAGTCGATATAAATGAAAATTATTGAATTAAATGGTATTCCGATTCAAAGTCGGTTGAGTTTTGACAGAGATAGCTAAGATCAAGGCCCGAAATGTGAGGATTCGAAAATAACGTCTAAAATCGTCTAAGACCTCTAGAAACGCCAGAAAATGCAAAAACAAAAAATAAATGAACAAATTTTAAATTGACGAAATCAAGATTATTTTGATGCAGAGTCGATATAAATGAAAATTATTGAATTAAATGGTATTCTGATTCAAAATCGGTTGAGTTTTGACAGCGATAGCTAAGATCAAGGCCCGAAATGTGAGGATTCGAAAATAAGGTCTAAAATCCTCTAAGACCTCTAGAAACGCCAGAAAATGCAAAAACAAAAAATAAATGAAAAAATTTTAAATTGACGAAATCAAGATTATTTTGATGCAGAGTCGATATAAATGAAAATTATTGAATTAAATGGTATTCCGATTCAAAATCGGTTGAGTTTTGACAGAGATAGCCAAGATCAAGGCCCGAAATGTGAGGATTCGAAAATAACGTCTAAAATCCTCTAAGACCTCTAGAAACGCCAGAAAATGCAAAAACAAAAAATAAATGAAAAAATTTTAAATTGACGAAATCAAGATTATTTTGATGCAGAGTCGATATAAATGAAAATTATTGAATTAAATGGTATTCCGATTCAAAATCGGTTGAGTTTTGACAGAGATAGCTAAGATCAAGGCCCGAAATGTGAGGATTCGAAAATAACGTCTAAAATCCTGTAAGACCTCTAGAAACGCCAGAAAATGCAAAAACAAAAAATAAATGAAAAAATTTTAAATTGACGAAATCAAGATTATTTTGATGCAGAGTCGATATAAATGAAAATTATTGAATTAAATGGTATTCCGATTCAAAATCGGTTGAGTTTCGACAGAGATAGCTAAGATCAAGGCCCGAAATGTGAGGATTCGAAAATAACGTCTAAAATCGTCTAAGACCTCTAGAAACGCCAGAAAATGCAAAAACAAAAAATAAATGAAAAAATTTTAAATTGACGAAATCAAGATTATTTTGATGCAGAGTCGATATAAATGAAAATTATTGAATTAAATGGTATTCCGATTCAAAATCGGTTGAGTTTTGACAGAGATAGCCAAGATCAAGGCCCGAAATGTGAGGATTCGAAAATAACGTCTAAAATCCTCTAAGACCTCTAGAAACGCCAGAAAATGCAAAAACAAAAAATAAATGAAAAAATTTTAAATTGACGAAATCAGGATTATTTTGATGCAGAGTCGATATAAATGAAAATTATTGAATTAAATGGTATTCCGATTCAAAATCGGTTGAGTTTCGACAGAGATAGCTAAGATCAAGGCCCGAAATGTGAGGATTCGAAAATAACGTCTAAAATCCTCTAAGACCTCTAGAAACGCCAGAAAATGCAAAAACAAAAAATAAATGAAAAAAATTTTAAATTGACGAAATCAAGATTATTTTGATGCAGAGTCGATATAAATGAAAATTATTGAATTAAATGGTATTCCGATTCAAAATCGGTTGAGTTTTGACAGAGATAGCTAAGATCAAGGCCCGAAATGTGAGGATTCGAAAATAACGTCTAAAATCCTCTAAGACCTTTAGAAACGCCAGAAAATGCAAAAACAAAAAATAAATGAAAAAATTTTAAATTGACGAAATCAAGATTATTTTGATGCAGAGTCGATATAAATGAAAATTATTGAATCAAATGGTATTCCGATTCAAAATCGGTTGAGTTTTGACAGAGATAGCTAAGATCAAGGCCCGAAATGTGAGGATTCGAAAATAACGTCTAAAATCCTCTAAGACCTCTAGAAACGCCAGAAAATGCAAAAACAAAAAATAAATGAAAAAAATTTTAAATTGACGAAATCAAGATTATTTTGATGCGGAGTCGATATAAATGAAAATTATTGAATTAAACGGTATTCCGATTCAAAATCGGTTGAGTTTTGACAGAGATAGCTAAGATCAAGGCCCGAAATGTGAGGATTCGAAAATAACGTCTAAAATCCTCTAAGACCTCTAGAAACGCCAGAAAATGCAAAAACAAAAAATAAATGAAAAATTTTTAAATTGACGAAATCAAGATTATTTTGATGCAGAGTCGATATAAATGAAAATTATTGAATTAAATGGTATTCCGATTCAAAATCGGTGAGTTTTGACAGAGATAGCTAAGATCAAGGCCTGAAATGTGAGGATTCGAAAATAACGTCTAAAATCGTCTAAGACCTCAGAAACGGCAGAAAATGCAAAAAAAATGAAAATTATTGAATTAAATGGTATTCCGATTCAAAATCGGTTGAGTTTTGACAGAGATAGCTAAGATCAAGGCCCGAAATGTGAGGATTCGAAAATAACGTCTAAAATCCTCTAAGACCTCTAGAAACGCCAGAAAATGCAAAAACAAAAAATAAATGAAAAAATTTTAAATTGACGAAATCAAGATTATTTTGATGCAGAGTCGATATAAATGAAAATTATTGAATTAAATGGTATTCCGATTCAAAATCGGTTGAGTTTTTAGACAGGATAGCTAAGATCAAGGCCCGAAATGTGAGGATTCGAAAATAACGTCTAAAATCCTCTAAGACCTCTAGAAACGCCAGAAAATGCAAAAACAAAAATAAATGAAAAAATTGTAAATTGACGAAAAATCAAGATTATTTTGATGCAGGAGTCGATATAAATGAAAATTATTGAATTAAATGGTATTCCGATTCAAAATCGGTTGAGGTTTGACAGAGATAGCTAAGATCAAGGCCCGAAATGTGAGGATTCGAAAATAACGTCTAAAATCGTCTAAGACCTCTAGAAACGCCAGAAAATGCAAAAAACAAAAAATAAATGAAAAAATTTTAAATTGACGAAATCAAGATTATTTTGATGCAGAGTCGATATAAATGAAAATTATTGAATTAAACGGTATTCCGATTCAAAATCGGTTGAGTTTTGACAAAGATAGCTAAGATCAAGGCCCGAAATGTGAGGATTCGAAAATAACGTCTAAAATCCTCTAAGACCTCTAGAAACGCCAGAAAATGCAAAAACAAAAAATAAATGAAAAAATTTTAAATTGACGAAATCAAGATTATTTTGATGCAGAGTCGATATAAATGAAAATTATTGGATTAAATGGTATTCCGATTCAAAATCGGTTGAGTTTTGACAGAGATAGCTAAGATCAAGGCCCGAAATGTGAGGATTCGAAAATAACGTCTAAAATCCTATAAGACCTCTAGAAACGCCAGAAAATGCAAAAACAAAAAATAAATGAAAAAATTAAATGGTATTCCGATTCAAAATCGGTTGAGTTTTGACAGAGATAGCTAAGATCAAGGCCCGAAATGTGAGGATTCGAAAATAACGTCTAAAAATCCTCTAAGACCTGACAGAAACGCCAGAAAATGCAAAAACAAAAAATAAATGAAAAAATTTTAAATTGACGAAATCAAGATTATTTTGATGCAGAGTCGATATAAATG
>JAEIGM010000416.1:0-30038 GCA_018903735.1 Drosophila cardini | reverse complement strand
ATATAAAATAACTCTTAAAATATAAGTTTAATTGGAATTGAAAGCTCTAATAATCCTTAATTTTATTTCATAAAATTGAAATAGAAAGCTTTAAAAACATATATTTATATGGCTTATACTCAGTTGAAATATATCTTCATTTAAAATAAGCAAAAATATTTGGTTTTTTGAGAAAAGCTTTTTGTGCAGTATTTGATTTCTTCTTTAAATTGGCTGTTTGTTTCTTTATGTTTACTTCTTTAGTGTAGCGTGATTAAAATAAAAGCCACTCATTTGCATGCAGAGCAATTCAAGGAAAGTTTTGAAAAAAATACACAAATGTCAATGACCGTTAAAAGGATTTAAATTGTTTGGACTAGAAAAATAGCTGCATACTTTTAGGCACTGCTCTAAGACAATATTTCAGACAATTTAATTTCTATTTTATGATCATGGAAAAAAGATTGAAACAATTAGTTTTAAAGTTATCACACCCACACACACGCACACTTGTTTACACGTATATGTAGTGTAGTGTATATTTTAACAGCTTAACAGTTTGGGATATGGCCAAATTAAGCGATTTACTTTATGCATTTCATTTAACTTTCAATTTTTTTTGTTTTTTTTATTTTTTTTATTTTTTTTTGCACATGTTAACCGTCTACCCACTCACATTTATGCTAACTTATATATGTATGATATTATATATAAATTGGCAAACTATTCACATAGCGTTATGAAGACTTAGTTGTGTCCACGACGCACGAATGAAATCCAACGACTGAAGTAGAGTTTCAATGTTGTTCTGGTTCTTGGGCCAAAAAATGTGTGGCCAACATTACTGCTATGTGGGCTAGATGATTGAGAGAGCCAGAGACAGCAAGTAAAGAGAGCATGGAGTTTGTGAGAGCACTTCCTTCACTGGAAGTGGAACGTATTTTCTTCGTTAAGCTTTTGCTTTGCTCTATTATTACCCTCAACAGCTGTTTAACCGGTAGTTGCTGTTGCTCGCAAGTCAATTAATGTTTTATGTTTTACATATTTTCCTTACAATAAATTTAATTTCGCGTTTCGCCGTCAATTATATTATTTCAGTCCATTTATGGAACTAAATGTACCATCTGATCACAGTATAAATGATGATCCAAATTAACTGAACATGTTGTTAAAACACGCTCAACTTCGTTACTATAAATGTTAATTAATTTTATTCATTTGCAACTGGATTGATAGTTGACTAAATTGAAGCTGCAATATGTGTGTAATATTAAGAAGTGGCAATAAGCTTCCGCCTTAAAGTGATGTTCTCATTTAATAGAAGTCTACAGTCTTATGCATGCAGTGCACTTCAAGCTATTGAAATATTTATGGAAGTCTGTAGACTTAGTCGCAGAAAGCAGAAAGAGAATAAAACGTATATAGTATGAACGTTGAAGCATTTCGTTTTTAATTTGTGTCACATTTGTTGTTCTGATTGTTGACGTGGCCTGCCTAAGTGGAATCGCACTAAATGTTTCAAAATGTCCAACCGTTTTCATCTCCATCTCTGTCCGTGTCTGTGTCTGTTAACACAACAAAATTGGCCTCTTTTAAAACATAGCACAATGGCGTTGGAATAGCTTTGTCAGGACGTAGAACGCTCTTTTCAAACTGGACAAACTCTGTATGACTCTTCTTGCAACTCGTTTGGCTTCTGGTTATCTTTCAATTCCAGTGTGGGTTGTTATGTCTTTGTTAGTCACATTTTGAATGTGTGTACAATTTATACCACTTGACAGTAACTCTTTCATCACTTTGATTATGTGATGCTTCAACTCTATTAAAGAGAAGAGAGGTCTATTAGGTTTTCCAGGAGCAAAATGTGCGAAACAAGCAGAAGGAGGCGTAGACTACACCATAAAGTATATATATTCTTAATCAGCATCAACAGCCGAGACGATTTAGCGATATCCGTCTGTCTGTTCGTCTGTCCGTCTGTTTCTATGCGAACTAGTCTCTCAGTTTTAAAGCTATCTTGATGAACACCTATACCTTAGATACTATAAGATCAAGTGCTACCAAATTTGGAATGAAATTCAGTCTGTAGTGAACGCAGATCAAGTTTCAAATTATTGTCATGCCTATACATTCGCACACATCAATAGGTATGCATGCATTCTCCTTACTCTGTACTCTATGCTCTTCTAACGCACATATAGTATATACTAGGCATACTACGCGCTCTTTTATCCAAGTGCAAGTCGTACTGCTCAGAGTTTTACAGCTGCATACTCCCACAGACACACATACACTTCCAGAGCCTGCTGAGTTGCTCTCGCATAAGCACATCATTATTCTCATTCGCTTGTGCTCTTCGCTCTTCTTAACAAAGCAAGCTCAACAGATCTGACTTCCACAGCTGCCTGCACTATTGCACCAATCAAAGTCCAACAGCTGCATACCAACATACACACACACAAACCGAGCATGACACGTTTGTATCGCGGAGGCATTCGCTCTGCTGATCTGACTAAAGCTAACTAACCGGATCTGAGTTCCACTGCTGGCTACTCTCACAAATACACACATACACAGGCAGAACTGGCCGCGTTTGTATCGTGTAGGCATACTGTGCTCTTCTATCCAGCTGACAACTCCAACAGACACAAACACATGCAGAGCCTGCCGCATTGCTCTCGTATAGGCTCTAGGATAGGCTAGCCTATCCTACTTGTTATATAAAATGATTGATCTTTAATCAATAAAAATATGTAAAAGACTTAGTTATTTGATTCAAATTTAGGGCGACTTATGTCAACCGTAACAACGATTCTACCAAAAAGTATTAAAATATATATAAATAAATCAATAAAAGGGACATCCGTGAACAGTAAAAATAGACAAAAATACAATGTATACAATGTAACAATATATGATTCGTCCCTTTGACATCAACAACAGTACAAATAAAATGAATCTATGAAAAAGCGTTGATATTCGATCCATATATTGAAGCCATAGTGTACTACATATGTTTGTGTGAGTATGTGGGTGTGTGTGCGTGTGTGTGTGTATAAGTTTAAAATGCCAACCATTTATCCAACTGACACAGAGCGGAGCGTGAGGTCATTGCATTGTGGGTTTCTTTATGAGAGTTACCTGTACTGTGCTCGGAGCGTAAATTAAATACACAAGCTGTTGACATACGACGATGAATTTACAAGAGTACTGACCCCTAAAGCATCGAAGGGGATATTTTTTATGGTGCTGCAGATGGCAGCATACCTTATGGCACATGCCATAGATAATTTATGCTGGTTCAGGTATGTGACTATAGCTCGGATTCCAACGGTAAAAGGATATTGGCATTTTGTTCCAATTTAAAAAGAAACTGCTCCACAATTTGCTTTGTGGAGCGAAGTAAATAGTTGCTAAAACCTTACATAAACTCTTGACTCATCTCGCTTTTATTTTAGCTTGAATTTTTCTAAGACAGATTTAGTTTATTGAAGCGACAATTTTGCCTGTAGCTCTATATGCTGAACTTCGAATAAAGTTAACTGTGCCTTCAAGCATGAATAATTCTATTATGGATATATATTTTTTGAGCACAAAATAAGCAAACAAACATACTGAAACAAAGAATAACTAAACCAAAACCTGATCAAAAATGTGTGCCCAAAACGAATACATAAAAATGATATAACCATTTCTCATATAAGCTACATTGTTCTCATGCGATGCCATGTGTATGTAAGAGTATCAAAACGGACATGAATTTTATATGAACAGTTTTCACAATACGTGACACAAAACTGCAGCTGCAACATGAGGCAACTTGCTAGACTTTCTGCAAGTTAATCTGCAACATATTCATAGAAACAATGTAAAATCATGTTTAATGCAAATCTTTCAAAGAATTTGAATTCACACTTGCCCACTCCCTTTTCTTCCAACTTGCAAGCACTTCGAATAAAAAGATGGAATTTTATAATGAATTTTAGAATTTTTTAGTATTAGATGTACAGTCCTTAAAAAAGAAGTGATTCCAAAAACTTCTATTTATTTTTTCTAAGAATCAATCAAACTCTTAGATGTAATTAATGGACTTCGTTGAACTGATGCACTTCCTTACTAAATGTATAAATATAAAAAACTGAACGCAATGAGATAATTTAAATTCATTACTTGACCATGGTTCGGTTTGCTTGAGACCTGGATCAAATTAAAAGACCATGACTGGTCTAAGCATTAGAGCGGAATTCAATTTGTTTGGCTCAAACTGTAGACCAGCCTGTGTGTTAAGCCTTAAAGCAAAAGGACAAGAACAGCAGAGCAACAGGGAGAGTTAATGAAATCGTTTGCAATGCCCTAAGAGAAGTTGTTTTCCATTTACTGCTGATGACAATCTACTGAAACTTTACTCTCAGCTAGACCGGAAGTGACATTTTTCACCATTTTGCCTTTAAGAAGCAAGCGGAATGACAACGGAAATGCCAAAGAATTGAGTATTGTCAAACCATTGCTAGCTATATAATATAGTTTCTTAATCTAGTTAGGAACGAAAGTGAAAATTTAAAACAAAATTTATTTTCTAAATATATTTGAAATATTTCTTTAGTCTGTTTACGACTAATTGGGTAGGGAATTTTTTGAAGTAAGCTTGGCCTATAAATAAGAAGCTTGTGCTATTTGTAGTAATTGCGTATACGCTGCGTATGACGTCATTTCCTTAACTGTTTTTCAAAAATGTTTATCTGAAGCACTCTACTTTAAAGGAGTGGTTGTTTTTTTTTACCTTTTACCTGTTTTCCTTCTTCAGTCAGAAAAGTTTCCTGCAAAACAAACAATAATCAATTGATATTTTTGTTTTCTTGGCAATGTACATACACAAACACACACAAACACACTCAATACTGACAGATGGGTGAGAGAAAAATGCAAAGCCTACACGTGTTTTTGATTGCTGACTTGCTCTTTAAAAAATGTTAATGGTTTTTATTGCTTTCCTTTTTGCCATATGTTTTCTATTTGCCTGCGGCATAAAAAAACGTTAAAGTTACTTTCTTACTACTTGTGCATGTGTGTGTGTGTGTGTGTGTGTGTGTGTGTGTGTGTGTGTGTGTGTGTGTGTGTGTGTGTGTGTGTGTGTGTGTGTGTGTGTGTGTGTGTGTGTGTGTGTGTGTGTGTGAGACCAAATTGCTTTCTTTGGCATTGAATTGATTTGAGCTGATGGCAATCGAATTGCCAATAAGTTTTCTTCGAGTTTTCATTAGGTTGACATATTTGCTTAGTCTTTGTCTTAAATTAATTCCATTACATGTTGTGTTGCTCAATTTGAGCAAAGTCTTCTTTTGAACTTCTATTTCCTTATGTTAATTAGCTTTCTTTATGCTCTTGGAAATGGCGTGCATATTATTATCCTGACTTGCATTAATTAATCGACAGTTTGCATTTGTATTCATCGCTTAATTAGAATTCCACTTGTGTTTCTCAAATGCCAAAGCGTGCCTGTGACTAAAGCAATCGGAGAAACACACACTATATATGTATGATATCTTACCCTCAATTGTCATGCCCGCCAAACTCATAAACAACATCGCAAACTATTAAGTTGGCTAATTAGGCGACACATGGCTTGGAGTTTCGCAAATTATGCAAACACTCAACGCATCACATCCCATCACATTCGTAGTAATAATTCGCTCTTTAGCCTCTACAAATTTAATTATATTTCTTACATCAATTCATATCTTAAATAAGGAAAATTTAAAGATCTTAAGTCTTTTATAATTGAATTTTAATTTTTTGCTTCGTGAATTTCCGTAACTTTTGCCATATTTGTAGATTGTAAATATTGTTCAAATTGTGTTGAAACTAAAATCTATAGAACCGTGGGCATTCTCACTGTTCTGAGCCATTGGCAACTTGGCAAGCTCATCAAACAAAGGGCATCACGAATATTATGCCATACAAGGCAATTACACACTGTGATGGCACTGAAAATGGGATTGACCATGTTACCTGCCGGCAAAACGCAGAACAATCAAAATTGTGGTGAAATTGTCGGCGAATGCGAAGAATGCCAAAGGGCTTACATTCAATCGCATTCAATGCGATTATATGCTGCATTTTCCGTTCGGGCAGAATTGGTGAAGACAGGTGTTGCCAGCAGAGACCAGATGATGACTCTGACCCGATTGGAAAACGAAAACGAAAACTTAGAAACTCTGCTTAGAAAATAGAATTTCCCGAGTGTTTGCTTAGTTGTGCCCAATTGTTGCTAAATTATCAAACTTTGTTTTAACAAGAGTTTAGATCATTTATACCAAACACAATTAGAGATTTAATGGCTTCTATGAACTAAGCGTATTCTTTCCATTCTTTAAAAAGAAGATTGATAAACACAATTTCAATAAAAGGAACAATCATTTTCTTTGAAGTTGAATGATTTACAATTGAAATGTTTAACGGAAAGAAACAAATTTTTATACATCCCTTCATTTACTAACAATTTACAAACTGGTCAATTACCCAAACCTTCTATAGATTGTCTCCTACTTAAAATGAATGGCATCTAGAATCCTGGAGATGACATTTGTTAAAGGTAATTTAATCTGGTCATGTGATAAACTGACCACATTTTTCGTCAGCTTCATCAATACCTTTTATTTAGTTGGATTTGATTAAAACACATCGATTTTTGAGCCGAGGTATATATAAGCCTTCGTGTGCTAGAAAATGTCTACGAATCGAGCATAGTTTTGAATATCGTATGATGCTGGCTAACTGGCACAACTTCAGGTTGATTCTGATTAATTTGCTTGCTTTTACCGGCATTAGAAGCTGGTGGAACTAGCAAGAAAACATTGATGAAACAAAGACAACTCTGATAGAGTTACGCTCAGGTGTTGGAAATGAACCAGAAATTCTGTGTGCTTAGCAAATTTGTTCAACTGCAATGCGTATGTTTGCATTCTGTGGGTGTTGGTTGGGACAGGTTAAGTTTCAGTACTGTGCTGTTCATGGTTCATGTTTCTGATTGTGGTGGTTATGGATTGTGTCAGAATACGGATGTGCAGACATTTGTAAGCTGCCAGGGGATTATACAACGAACGCAGGAGTATTTACCACTGACAAAACTGTTCCCGGAATGGTCCCTGCTGCTGTGTTTTCTCCTGTCACTGCTCCTGTCTCTGCTCCTGTGCCTTCTACTGTCCCTGATACCGTTCCGCCCCCTATTCCTTCTCCAGTCCTCTCTCCTGCCCCTAGTTATGCTTATGCTTCTCACCCAGACCTAGCTGCTATCCCCGCTCCTTTCCCTTTTTAAAAAATTGGTTAGCTTTATGTGTGTCGTGTTTGCTTTTGAAGTAAATATTTGCAAAGAAGAATTCTTACAGTTTTCCGTTTGAAACTGTTAGAGAGCGCTAAAAATTGCAATGCGGTGCATGTACTTTCGAGAGCAGAATTGTTGTGAAGTTTTACAAATAAAACTGAATAAATCTCACCCTATTCTATTCCATTCCTGCTATTTTAAGCATCAAGTTTGGTGTACACTTGAACCGCAAAGTCCGGCATTAACTCCTGATCCATGGAACAGAATATGGGTCAAAAGCGGTGCATCAATACCATTAGTAAAGCAACACAAATCGAGTGATAAAATCAATGCTATAAATAAAGTGAACCAATCCGTTGGCTGGGCAGAAGCTATCTTCATTGATAGCATTAGTTGACAGTTGGCTTTATGCTCTTTTCCTCAAATTATACTCAATAGTTTCCCCTATATTGCTGCTCATTTGCGTGTTCTGATTATGCTATATAGAAAGTGTGTGCTTGAAGTGAACAAGGTTTAGAAGCTTGGAGTGAATGCTGTGTTATGCTCAAATGTAAATGTGTCTGATACGCTGGATTTCTGTTAAGGAAGGAACATTTTTGTTGGTGTAACTGCACACATGAGACAAATTTCAGTTAAACACACTTTGGTCGCAAGGCAAGGAGAGTGTGAAATGTAGGAAAACCCTTTGCCATCGCTTTGTAGGTGTGCCAAGGACACGTAAAGGATTCAGATTCAATTAGAAACAAGTAAGAAAGGCTACAGTAAGCCGACTGTAAAAGACCGCGTACTCATGTTAGTGCGCTTTTTCTTTACAAGCAAAGAAAAGAAGCAGAGTGGTTCAAATTTTATGTACGTACATGTGTGTGTATGTAAATATACACATATTTAGACAGCTGTAGAAGTCAGGTCTGTTGAGATTACTTTAGAAAGGAGAGCGAAGAGCACAAGCAAATGAGAACGATATGACGAAAGCAACGCGGCAGGCTCTGCAGGCTATTGAGAATGATTGCATTCCTATGAATGTGTGCGAAATTAAGATTGACCAATAGCTCAGTGAGAAGAGCGAAGAGCACAAGCAAATGAGAATATTGATGTGCTTATGCGAGAGCAACGCGGCAGGCTCTGCATATGTAAGTATGTATGTCTATAGGAGTAGGCAGCTGTGGAACTTTGAATAGTACGTCTTGCATTTGGATAAAAGAGCGCGGAGTATGCCTAGTATGCAAGTGTATGTTTGTGAGAGAAGGCAGCATACAATGCTGATCCGTTAAGCTAGCTTTGATCAGAAGAGCAGAGAGTATGCCCACGCGATGTCAACGCGGCAGACTCGGTCTGTGTATGTGTGTGTGTGGGAATGCAACTTTTGGATTTTGATTGGTTGAGCTTTCTCTAGTTAGAACAGCATAGAGTATAGAGTACGAGGAATGCATGCATACCTATAGATGTGGGCGAATGCAAGGCCAATAGCGCAGGCAGCTGTGGAAGTTTGGTAAGAAGATCGAAAAGCATAAGCAAAATAAGAACAAGTGATAAAGGCTTTAGTTATACTGGTAAAGTGGAACTGTGTCTGTGAGATGTATGTGTTTAAACATACGGACGGACAGACAGACATTGCAATATCATCTCCGCTGTTGATGGTGTTCAAGAATATATATACATTATGGGGTAGGAAATGCTTCCTTCTACCTGATACGGGGATTTCGCGTCTGACAAGCCCAATAGACTCCTCTACTCTTTTTTAGAGTACGGGGTCTAAAAACAGAAATTTATACCATTTGTGGCCTTATCTGTATGGAGCATCAGTCTTAGATTCAGTAGCAATGGTTTCTAAATTAAGATAAATGTGGAGCTGTGCAAAATTCCAGCGTGAAATATTTCATGCCAATTTTTCTTGCCCCCATAGTCAGCCAGTTTTTCCCCTAAATTTATCTGAAAAGTAATATGTTTTACTGTTCGCTGCCTTGATAATGGTAGACAGAAAACACTGTCCCATATGTCAATATCTTTATGTTAATATGTCCTAGTTACCTTGAAAAAAGGTCAAATAAATTATAACAATTCATTATTTATCCAATCTGTACACTGATATAGGTCTACTAGCATTATTAGACAGAAATTGCAATATTGGGAAAGAAAAAGAGTGATAATAGTAGCAAAAAAGCTTTTAAAAGATAGTTAATCAGCATGTTTTCTCAAATTTAAAAACCAAAAATATTTAACTTTAAAACAAGGTCATTCTTCACCAGGATCACAATAATAAAAGCTGCCTGAATAAATCGTTGCAGTCAAAATTAAACGATGATAAACTTGAACGAAGTACGTGCTAAATGTCTGTGGGAGCTACAATTGTGCTGTTAAATAAAACCAAAATGGAAAGTGTTGTAAACTATCTGACCTTTTATTACTTCAAAACTAACACTCATTCCCAGAACAATCAACGACTTACATATGTATGAACAATCAACGTCATTCCCATGAGTCGTGATTTCATAACTATTCAACAAAACTCTAAAATTCACAGCAGATTGTAAATTGGATAAACGTGAATGCACCAACGATTCTAAAGTCTAATTCTAACTCAACTGCGTGGGCAGTTTATATAGTATATGAATTAAATTCTAACTAAAAATAAAAACAATTTAAAACTTTACATGAGTTGAGAAAAATTTTTTATTCCAATCACTTTTCAGTTTTTACAATTTATGATTTACATAAAAAAGGACAATCTTTATTTATAGCACTGTCCACTTAAAATTCAGACCAAACCCTGTAGTACAAGTGCTCATACACAATCTCACACTTGGAAAATTACGAATTGTTTGGTATGCGAAACGATTTACTTCGACAGACTTTGACAGCTGTCACTGAATAAGAAGTCTGTTGGAAAATTCATGGATGTGTCAATGTCCTTTGTTGTCATCTATAAAGACATTTAAGTTCTTAAATTTTGAAAGGAAAAAGAAATTGTTTCATTTATTTAAAGTTTAATTGTAGTTTTGTAAACTCGATTAATTATATAGATCACATTTCAACTTTTTAAACCTCAAACATCACTCACCAAATTAAATCTGTTTATAAAACTAGACCATTTTTTAAATTTCCAGCTTGTTACATTTTCTCGGTGTGAATGTTTTCCTTGATGCTAAAAAAGTGCTATAACCCCAGAGAAATGAGAACTCAAACACCCCCAACCCCTCCTTTTCCGTTACAGATTCTCAGTGCAGAACGTAATCACTCTGACTGTATACATATATTTATGTAGCTCATTTTCCAATTAGTGATTGAACGCGTAATTATTGTGCAACTAATTGAATGACTTTACGCGTTCATAATAATTGACAAACAAGAGTTCACTTTTCATGGCTATCAAATTCGATTAATTTCATGAAATATTCAGAGAATCAAATGATTGCTGAATTTCACAAAAAATTCTGCGTTATCAAATGATTTTTCCTTTGCAAAAATCACAACATTTTGTTAGTAAAATCCATTTTATTTTAAATTTATTTAAACAAACAAAATGCAGTCAAATCGGTTTTGAGTTAAAAGCTGATTAATAGTATATTTAACTTTGGTTTATTCGCCTTAAAGTCTTAACTTGAAGCTAATGATATGGAATCAATCGATTTGAAATACATTTTCACTAACGAAGCTAAGTTTGTAGTTTTGGTAAAGCTGTTAATAAATCCGTTTGCGTATTGACATTTAATGGACATTTATATCCAAAGAGCAATTACTGTTACATATGTAGGCAATTATCCGCCCACACCAAGCTATATTATGATGGCCCAAAGCATCGAACAGAAATTGCAAGTTTATTAACTGCAATAAATGTCAACGGAACTTCATGTTACATTCAAATGATGCACATGCCACAAATGCCATACTGGAAATTCAATTTGATTGTGGTATTGATTATTCGATTATGTGTTTTGGTTGGATTCTATCCATTTGACGGTTTAAACAAATAGAATTCTTAATACACACTCAACTTTAAACCACATTTCAAAAACATCAATCGTTAGTTTTGATGTCAAAGGTTAACCAAATGAGATACAATAGACATTTCGTTGTTAACTGATAACATAGGTTTAAATCTAAGTTACAATTTTCAATATTTAAAGCAGAACTTTTTCTTAAACGTAAAAGTTACTGTTATTTAAAAGATACTTCAATACATAAATCAAGTCATGAGCTGCATTTGAATTATTTAAGTTACAAAAAAAGTATCTTATGATTTATTAGAATAAGATAAACGGCAAATGGGAAAAACTCCAAACCGAACCCAATATCCTAAGTCAGTAGAAATTGTGTTTCATTTTATTTTCCTGCAGCTTGCCACAAGAGATTACACACGTGAGTGGGTGTAGCTGTTGTTGGTGTGCGGGTGTGTGGGTGTATGGGTGTGTGCACAAATCATTTTCGTTGGTCACAGCAGAATTTTGAGAGCGTTTTAATGAATTTCCTCAAACAAATTCTTAACTGTTTGCAGATGAAGTAATCATCTTCTGGTTCATTCTCTAATTGAGAAAATTAATTATTCGATTTTTCTAACCAAACATATTGTTAGACTATTTAAAATTAAAATTCTTTTTAAATTAAATTCATTAGTAAGTTTCTTAATGAATTAATTGTTTTTAGCTGTTTTTATTTAAAGAAGTTTCTTTTGTTAACGGATTCAAAGTCATGATTATTTTTGCAAGGGTTAATAAGTATATACACTAAAAGTTACTTAAATTAATAACACGGTTTTTCCATTTTAAGTCAATTAATCTTAGCCAAGTCATTTGCCAAACTTGATGTCAGAACCACGAAAACGGTTTTGGTTTTCATTGTGGTTTTGTTACTGTTTTCTGAATTCTGTTTCTTGCTGTGCGCTTTCATTTTGTTTTTGTGATAACAACAAGCAGTTGGCCAATTATTTCACAGGAGAAGGAGAGTGAGAAAGAGAGAGAGAGAGAGAGAGAGAGGGGGGATTGAGAGAAAGAGCGGTACTTTGTTTACAGTCGGTATGCACTCGAGCATGAAATATGTTTGAAGTGTTTGCCCAGAGTCCAGACTTTGGGTCGAGTTTGTACACAAAAGCATAACTTTGTGTTTTGTTGAGATTATGAATGCAAGTCGGTAAGTAACAAAGGTCAGCAATCCGATTAACTAGGTGTGCATCTTGGGTGCATAAAGCTTTGCAACAAGTAAAAGGCTGAGTAACAAGTCTGTCGATAAGTTTTGTGAGAAAAGATGGAGAATTTTGCATCTAGGCCTTTTCAAATAAAACTTCTTCAGCCACAGCATTGCAAAAACAGCTCGTCACAAAGTTTCTGCAATTTTTAAAATAAATTTTGCTGCAAGTTTTTTTCTGGTAGTCCTATGAAAGAAAAGTAACAAAAATGTATTTTAACATGTACTAAGTGCACAAGAGTTTTAAAAATAGTAGGAAATAATAATAAACACTGTATTAGTTGATATTGCTCTTGCTATACCTATACTAACGTTTAACTAGATTAGGAAACAAAGGGTGGTTAAAGAAATTGGCCAAAATGCATGAACATTCAAAAAGAAGACAGTATTCGGAAAATCATATAAAAAGGTCCAAAATACCATATTTGAACACTCACTAAAACTCATTCAGGAGGCATCTTAATTCGATATACATAAATAATTAAAGTTATAACTTGAAAATAAAATTAGCTATGCAAATACTCCATCAATCATTGAATAAAACCACCAGCAATTGAATATAATTTCAATGCTTACAAACAAATTGTATTAAAGAATTTACATAAAGGACAATTGTGAAAAAATAAATTCCATTCACTCTCTCTCATTCCGTTGAATATTGTGTAAAATCCATTGAAATAATTGAATCGATGAGTATTGAAAAAACACAAGTAATTACAAAGGGTTTAAGTTTGAGTTATACAAATAACCATAAATAACCAAACTGACCACAATAAATATAAATATTGAATAAATTCTATGAAACAAGAGAAATAAAGGAGCCAAGAAAAAAGAGAAAAGTCAACAATTGTCATTGTCAAGCTTTGCATGCAATAAATAATATTATTAGAGCACAATTTTGTGAAAAAACAAGTAAGAAAGGCTACAGTCGAGTGAACCGACTGAAAAAGACCTCGTACTCATAGCAGTGCGCACTTTTCCTGACAAACAAAGAAAAAGATGAAGAAGCAGAGTGATTCATATTTTATATACATACATATGTACATATGTATGTATGTAAATATACTCATATCTTGATGTGTGCGAATGCAAGGCCAATAGCGCAGATAGCTGTGGAAGTCAGGTCTGTGGAGCTAACTTTCCTAAGAAGAGCGAAGAGCAGAAGCAAATGAGAGCGATGTGACGACTGCAACGCGACACATGTGTAAATGTGTTTGTGGGAGTAAGCAGCTGTAGAACTCCGAACAGTACAGCTTGCATTTGGATAAAAGAGAACAGCATAGAGTACAGAGTACGAAAAATGCATGCATACCTACATATATAGATGCGTGAGAATGCAAGGCCAATAGCGCATGCAGCTGTGGATGCCAAGTCTGTGGAGCTAGCCTTGGAGAGAAGATCGAAGAGCACAAGCAAATGAGAGTAATGATGTGCTTATGCGAGAGCAACGCGGCAGGCTCTAATTACGTATGTGTGTGTTTTTGGGAGTAGGCAGCAGTGGATGTCAGATCCGTTAAGCTAGCTTTGGTGAGAAGAGCAGAGAGCAAGCCTACGCGAGACCAATGCTTTGGGCTCGGTCTTTGAATATGTGCGTGGGTATGCAGCTGTTGCATTTTGATTGGTCGAGCTTTCTCTAGTTAGAAGAGCATAGAATACAGAGCATGCATACCCATAGATGTGTGCGAATGCAAGGCCAGTAGCTGTAGAAGTCAGGTGTGAAGCTTGGTTTGGTACGAAGATCGCAGAGTACAAGCAATTGAGAAATTTGGTGGCTCTATAGAGTTTAAAGTCGGCTGTTGATGCTGATCAAGTATACATATATATACTTTATGGGGTCGGAAATGCTTCCTTCTACCTGATACACACATTTCGCTACTGACAAAACTAATATACCCCTTTACTCCTATTTAGAACTGGGTCTAAGAACTGGGGTAATACATACAATCAGAATAAGTGAAAAAAAACCATTTATTTTGCTATCTCTTTGTCTTTTATTCGCATTGTGTCAGATTCTATGCTTCTATAGTAAAACATTCATTTAATATAAAAGCAAAAGCTTATTTTTTCCTAGGAATTTCAGGAATTAAATACCATTTGAACACGCAACATTGATTTATTGCCTGTGGCTAGGACTTTGCCATTGCTATCTTCCGTGTCTATCTCTCTGCTGATGTGTCTGATTATTGGGATGAACACATTCGTAATTGGTCCACAGAGAATTCAATATGGAACTTTTTTCTTCAGAGAAAATTTGTTTTGTTACCTAAATTTTGTTTGAATTCTGTGGTATACAACCTAGGCAGAAATAAAAATGTATTTTGTACACTTAAAAGTAAAGTAATATATTTAAATGAAAAAAGTTTCATTTTTTAAACAAATCAATTTAAAAAATTTAGTAATTGTCATATATAATTTGTTTAAATAACCAAAATTGCATCTGTTTCATCTTATTTCACTAAAATTATGTCTTGGCTGAGAATAGTTAATGTTAATAATAAAATAAACTATTTAAAATACTTGCTTTAACCTTAACCAGTTTCTTGTAGTGCATTCAATCAGTTTAAGTCTAGAATTCTGATTTGAATCACTGTGTGTGCTCAAATTCATTTGCAGACAAAACAGAGAAAGAAATTGGAATACAAATGGTCTTGACATTTTTATACTCTCTGCAAGAGAGAGTATATTGTGTTTGTGAAAAGTATGTAACAGGCAGAAGGAGGCGTGGCAGACCCCATAAAGTATATATATTCTTGATCAGCATCACAAGCCGAGTCGATATAGCCATGTCCGTCTGTCCGTCTGTCCGTCTGTCTGTCTGTCCGTCTGTCCGTCTGTCTGTCCGTATGAACAAACAGATTTCAGAGATGGTAAGAGCTACAAGTTTGAATTTGGTCTCTATCGACTCGATATTAAGTCAGTCAATACAAGAATCTTTTTTTTTTTCGATGCCACGCCCCGTTCGCCCACAATGTGCAAAAAACTGAAAACACCTCGTAATAAATTGATGTTTTAGGCGAATATCTCAGTAACTATGGCACTTAGGAATACAATTTTTGGTACGTAAGTTCCTAGAGACGCCATAATTGCATTGTCATCAAAAATTTTGGACTGCCACGCCCCCTTTTCCCACAAGAAATTAAATACTTTTGAAACTTCAATGCCGATTTTATGGCATATGTTCTTATCGTACAGTTTTGTTATTTCACATTCATTTGAAGACAAAATATATCAAACTATCCTGAGAGTTGCATATAAATCGGACAATAAACAAAAAAGCTAGACATGTAAGAAAGTTGATAATTGAACGCAATGCCAATGCATGTGTGCGAGCGAGATAGAAACATACAAACATGTGAGCGAACGTTTTCGCTGCTTGCTAGCGGCAGCGCTGCCCGCGAATGCTGGCTGAGCCAACAAATTGTGTATGTATTACATATACACACATGCATATGTGCGTGCATACATATAATGTTAAGTGTGTATGCATGTGTATTCATACAATCAGATGATTTTGTTTCAACGTGTTTTGTTGCACGTATCAATTGATATACTTGGATATCGATTTTATTAAGATGATCGGGAATAAAATGCAGAGAGTATTCTACGGTCGGGCGTGCTCGACTGTACTTTTCTTTCTTGTTTATGCTTATCACTGTCATTGCAGGCGTTGAAATTGTAATTTGTGTAATCTCAGGTTGGCAAAGGCCAGTCACCGTAAAGACAAAGAAACAAAGGTGAAACCCTCTACTAAGGGCAAAGGGAGAGACTTTGTGTGTGTATTTGTTGTGCGATGTAGAAACACTTTATTCGATTCTCAGCATCTGCGAATCAAGTAAGAATAGAAAGCAAACACATTGCGTGATATTTGTGTTGTATTAAAATTAATTAATTTATTTGTTTCATAATATATAAATTACATTTAGAGTGCCACATGCGTTGTGCTGTGGCTTTGCAGTGCTTTAAGCCATAAGCACTAACTGAAAAGGTACAAATCAACTTTTGTGGTAACTAATTTGTTTTTGGTGTACTGGTGTGAGAGCTGTGTGTCTGTGTGTGTTTGTATGGGTTTGGGGGAGTGTTTACATGTGACGTGTGTTGCTAAAGCCACCATGACCCGCCTGGGAGGCGCCCTTGTTGAAGCCCATCTGCAGGTTGAGTTCACCTTCATGAGCACGAAGCTGTTCCTCGGTGAAAGTACGCTCATTCTTGTCCGACATCTTTGGTCCCAGAGTGGGACCAGTGTACTCGGGATGCTTTTGCGTCTATCAAGGAAATATATTTTGGTTTCAATTGCCAACAAATGGGAAAACTTTAAGTCAAACTTACAATGCGACCGAGTGCATAGAGTGACAGGGTAACTTGTGGAATATTGCGACGCTCGAACAAATCGGCTGTTTGGAAGATTTCCTCCTCGGGCACACCGTACTTCTTGACAGCAGCCTGGAAGCGCTGAATGTTTTCCATCAACTGGAAGTTGGTGCCACGCTCCTGGATCTTCTTAACGGAACCGGGGGCCAGTTTGTTGGCCAACTTACACAGCCAGATGCCGTCCTTAAGAATATCCTCATACTGGCCACTGGGCACCTTCTCACCGAGAACCTCAAACACCCAGTTGAGTACTTCCTGTTCCTGTTCCTTGTTGCGTGGCTGCAAATAAAAAGAAAAGAAAACAAAATTCAATATCATTAAGTGAGTGCGAAACAAATCAATTTACTGTAATTGTAGGTAATTTGATAAACATCAGCTCCACAGTGCTCTAAAAATATAAGAAAAAGGCAAATCTCACAGATTGCCCCCATTCCACTAAAGTGTACAGCATTGAGTCTTATTTTGGTATTTTTAGAATGCTAAAAGTCAAAAGAGAATGGGAAACTTTGCTAACCAGAAAAGGGACCCACTTCAAATGAGGGCCATGGCGATGTTCAAGAAAATTACAAAGGAAAGTACATTAATTTTCCAATTAATTAATTTGAATTTTAATGACGGTGCTTAACTGCAACCGAGGTCAAAATAGCGACAGGCATCGCAATTTATGTGTCACTTTAAACCTTAAGAGAAAGTAGCGTGATGCCTATTTAAGCCTAAGCAAATTTCAATGCTTTTGATTTTTGTAGAATTAAAGTCTATATAAAAGCGACATATTCTTAAAATGTTAAAAAACTCAAGACTTAGGTAAGCTTATATAAATACAGTTAATTACAGTTACATCCTGCTTAGCAAGGGACAGTTTTGAGTACTGTTCGTTCTTGCTTTTTTCATTATTTTTCATTAAATTCTAAATTGTTATTTTCCAATATGAGAATCCCAGAATTAACTTGCGCTAATTAAATTATTAGAGATATTTGACAATTTATAACATAAAACGTGGGCCAATTAGGCGTATACGCAACAATTAAGTCTATAAATATTGTCAACATTTTGCATAAACAAAACCAAATTTTTTATTGAAATTTCGTATCTGCAACATTTAATAATGGTTTAATTATTTAAGCTAATATTTGTAGCTATTGTTTTAGCTTGAATACTATATTTATTTGGTTGTCATTTCATTTGTGACCATTTTAAAACCACCAAAATTAATTAATTCATATAAATCCTCAATTAAAACAACATTTGTATAAAAACCGCTGTCTACAATTTGTTATTACACCAATCAAAAAAAATTATTGTATATTAAATATTTGATTAAACGATTGAAATTAGCTTTTTGCAATTATTATTTATTGATTTTTAATAACTATAATTATTTAAGTACTTGTTTGATTGACATTTCATTTTGAGTTTTAATGAAGCGAAATCATTTTAATGAAATCGCCATTAATTTAAAATCGATATATTTTCAATTTAAAATATATAATTTAAAATAAAAGTGTGTTAACTGTGAAATTGACTGATTTTCTTTTAATGTTTATACTTTTAATTGAATAAAACATAATTAACAGCAGTTGTAGTTCCAATTAATAATGTTGTCGACGAACGATAAATTAATTTATGTTCATTGTTTTTTTTTGATATCTGTCTCTATCATTGTGTATTTAATTAATTGCTTTGACTGTTGTTCTATCTGATATAAATTTATATATAAACTAAATTAAAATCTGTATCTGTCTGTCGGAAAACTTGTTGAGAATGACAATTTGCCTTGAATGGCAATAATTTAAATCTATATAATAATTTTAAAATATTAAAAAATATTTAATACCATTCAATTTAATCGTTTTAAAAGCTCAGATTAAATGTAATATTGTTACTTTCTTTACTATTTAAAGCAATTTTGTTTTCCAATTATCCATTGTTATTTATTATATTTTTTAAGCAATATTTTTTACACTTTGTACTGATTTGGCCTTCGTAATGTGGGTTGGCTATGGCTATGGACAGCAATGACCTTCAAATAACCCACAATTTGTGGTGTCTGGCGCACCGCTTTTAGCCTACAATTATCATTTTTTTTTTTTTCAGCTGTTCGCCTTTTCCGGCCGAGCGCATAAATAAAAATTTTCATTTAAACATAAAGATAAACGTTCATTTTTGCTCGGTTTTTTCTCTCATTTTTTTTTACTGAGCACCAAAAAGTGTTGGCCGTTGCTTTGTTATTTCATTGTTGTTGTTATTATTGCTATAATTTCAATTTGTCATTTGGACTCCTGCCAATTGGCGGCGGCCGGCAAACATTAACCAGCAAATGAAATGAAATTCAAATGCACAAAACTATGAAAACTACTTAAAGTGGGTAGATGAACGGAAAAGGCAATAAGTTGTTCATTTTATAGTTGTTATAACTAAATTTTGCATTTAATTACTTGTTTACAATTTTTAATAGTAGTCATAAATGTCAATGTACCAAAATTCTGGAACAGCAACAGAAACTTCATTAAAAGCATTTTGGAGAATTGTATATTGAATTATCATTTATAATTAAACAAAAAAAAAAAGTTAATAAAATTTTTCTTGTTTAAAAAATGTATATCATAATTAACAATTACACTGTCTGTTTTCAACAATCCATAAATTTCATTAAATATACTGTTTAAAATGCATTAACATTATATGTTTTGGTTTTTGGCGCCATTGCCAAAAACTAGTCTAGGATAATCTTCTCGGCCACAGTTTGTTTTCCAGGCTATAAACAAACAACATTAACCAGATAGAACAAATTTTTAAATTTTCTTGTATATTTTAAATAATGATGTCATGAATTTGGTACATGTTTATGAATTTAAAAGCAATAAAAACGGGGCTACTATTGTTTACATAGTACATTTGTATCAAAATCCAAACTAAGTTTAAAAATATTTAATATTTAAAATTTTAAATATTATTTCTTTTGATTTGAATGTTATGATATGAAATTAATATATTGATTCGAACGTGACAAAGCGTGGCAAATTCACAAATTCCAAGAAATATTATCGATTTACCGAGAATTGAATTCACTTAGCTTAAAATATGTTAATTTATGTATTCATAAATCGAAAGCAAAATATATAAGTTATTGAAATGTATCATCCAGACTGACAAAACATTTTATGACATGCGAATGGCAAGTGTAATAGGACCGCAAAGTGGTGTGGGGCTACGGGGGTTCAGGGCCAAAGTGTCAACAAAGTGATTTTTTATTTTAATTTACAAATGTGAACAAAAAGCAGATAGACACACACACAAACACACACACATCAAAACAATATACAGTTATGATATATGGCATAACATCTGTCCAAAGTGGGCGTGGAAATCCATTCAAATATGTCAGAAATAGGACGTATACGCTATGAGTTTATACTTATATATGCTAATATATAATCAATAAAAATGTCCAGCCATTTATATTATAATCCCTATTACTTAACATTACTAACAGACAGCAGCACTTGCTATTATGCAGGGTATGTCCAGTCGACCACGAACATGGCTAGCCATAGCATGACGCCAATTCTTACGATTTATTGCGTTCTTTTAAAATGTTCGTGACTTTAAACAATTTTGATTTTCATTGGTTTGAATATAGAAATTTAAATTGTTGGACGTTGTGTATTTATTACAGAAAATTACACAAAATTATGTCGATTTAAGTAAGCTATATGTTAGATAATTAATTATCCTGGGATATATTTATTACTAAGTATTTGGTATCTAGAAACATCGACACATGTTCCACCAGCTTCAAGCTTATGCCTAAGGAAATTAGCACAGCAAAGTATGTTCTCAATAAATTCAAAAGACACTGAAACAATCACTTCTCTAATAACTACTTAATACAGTAACTTTTAGTCTTATTTATAATATTTAAATATTATATATTTTCCTGTTAACAAACACTTACAGCCATTTTATTTTATTGGAATTTCAAATGAAAATGAATCTGCTTAACTGTGCGCGTCTTAAGCGAACAAAATATAATTTTCAACTGACGCAAGTTTCTGAAACAGTTTTCCATTTATCCTAAGAGCCAAAAGATAATATACGAAAATGCACGAAAATGTTTAAGGTTAGCCTGCGTCGACGGCGACGGCGACTGCGACGTCGACAGTGATGGCAACGCCAACGCCAACGCCATGAACAGACGCAGACTCGCCAGTTTTTGTGAATGCTAAAATCGCCAGAAATAAAGCCAATGTAGGCAGCGAACAAACAAATTTAGATATGAACAACGGAAGCTATATACACATGACGTCACAGTGACATTAACAACAATACTAAACCAGAACAACAACCCTAAAAACATAAACTAATATCTAATAGAAATAAGAAAACTAAAGTGAATCGCATGCTGGCATAAGTGTGCCTTGTTCATTTGCCAGAAAACTCAAAATATTTTCTCCCCTTTCGTTTTTTAAAGACAATTTGTCAAGAATGGGAAAAAAGACAACTATGAGTACTTAATATATTAGATAGATAAATAGATAAATAGATAGATAGATAGATAGATAGATAGATAGATAGATAGATAGATAGATAGATAGATAGATAGATAGATAGATAGATAGATAGATAGATAGATAGATAGATAGATAGATAGATAGATAGATAGATAGATAGATAGATAGATAGATAGATAGATAGATAGATAGATAGATAGTTTGATAGATTGATAGGTTGACAGATTGATAGATTGATAGATTGACAGATTGATAGATTGATAGATTGATAGATTAATAGTTTGATAGTTTGATAGATTGATAGAATGATAGATTGATAGAATGATAGATTGATAGAATGATAGACTGATAGATTGATAGATTGATAGATTGATAGATTGATAGATTGATAGTTTGATAGTTTGATAGTTTGATAGTTTGGTAGATTGATAGATTTATAGATTGATTGTTTGATTGTTTAATAGTTTGGTAGATTGATAGATTGATAGATTGTTAGATTGATAGATTGATAGATTGATTGTTTGATAGTTTGATAGTTTGGTAGATTGACAGATGATAGATTGATAGGTTGACAGATTGATAGATTGATAGATTGATAGTTTGATAGTTTGATAGTTTGATAGTTTGGTAGTTTGATAGATTTATAGTTTGATAGATTGATAGATTGATAGATTGATAGAATGATAGATTGATAAAATGATAGATTGATAGATTGAAAGATAGATTGTTGAACTTTTGCCTTGGGCTAACAAAAATACTGGATCCGTAGGTGTCCGCCCAATGGAGCTTTCACTGTATATATGAATTTCATCTACAGTTTGTTAAAATGTTTTCTTCATTAACAAATGTTTTTTTAAAACTACTGTCCAATCATTTTTAACAACTTTTCCCTCTAGTACCAACTTAGTTCAAGAATCAATTAGTTCAACTTTAAGCACTTATAGTTTATGCAAGTGTATCAGATGCAGTACCCTATTGGAAAAGACATTCCACTTCGTGTGATTTGATTAATTTGCACACTTCTCGATACTTGCAGCTAATTTTGTAAATGACGTTGACTTTGTGTGTTCATTTCTATCTTTCGTTGTTTTTTTTTCTCCCATGTCTTTTGCCAAAAAATGCGCTAATTTGCTTTAAGCTTTGGGTAAATTTATTTCATATTTTCAAAATTATATCTGTTCACGCTTCATTTCAAGCAAATTGACGCGCCACATGAAGGTTGCATGAAATTAATTTGTAATTTCAATTAAAAGTTCTACGGCATTAAAAAATTCCAACTGTCCGCAAACAATTTTGCTGACAGACATATCAAGTCCCTGAATTTTTGGCCAAAATATTGAAATGTTTGTTATTTCATTTTGTTTATTTAAAACAAATTAAATTATCTATTAAAATTTGTTTGATCAAGTTCAAGTTTGTAGTGCTCGTAGAGAGACTTCTACAAATAAATAAATAAATAAAAAATCAGCATCTGGAGGCCCGTTCATTTCTTTTCACACCTGAGGCTCATAAATTTTAGCACCTCTGACGTTTGTTTATATGATGGTATTGACCGGGGTCAATGTCAATAGTCAAAAGTATATAGTTGTAAGAAAATGTTCTAGTTAAAGAAAACTTTTTAATTTAAGTTGAATGTTTTTATATGTTCTTTGTTTATATTTGCTTATTCAGTTCTTTTATCTATATACCTTTGTGTCATTGTTTTTAAGAGAAAAAAAAATAATATTTTCCGAAGATTTATGGCTCAAAGATCTTTACAATGAACTGTGAAAATTTCAACACATTGGTTTGCCACAGTCTCAAAATGTTCAATGAACACTTATAAAGGATTTGTGGAGGCAAAATAGCAAAAAAGCAGAAAAAACAACACCTACGTTCAGATTTTCATAGAACTTGCTCGGCAAAACAGCTGCCAAGGCTGCAATCAAAATTAATTGAGCAACTCAGTGCCGTGTATGTGTAGGTGTATGTGTGTGTGTGAGTCTGTGTAAGTGTATATGTATTGGGTTGTGTGTTTGTGTTTGTCAAAGTGAAGGCGTTTGCGTGGGCGGCCATACATCGACCTAGAAATGAAAACATCTCTACAAGTGGCGGATCGCCAACAGAAGCCAAATAATTTGTGTAAAAAACATCAGATTTATGAAACCATTTTTGAAAAGTTCATCATTAATGCTCTACAAAAAATTTATAAAGAATTTTTAAATTTAGTACTTTAGTCAATATTGGATTCGCTCTAATTTCACAACAGTGCTCGACTATAGTAACAAAGCTGACATACTCTGGGTGGAAAGAGTATAAGAATAGCAAAACAGCTGCTTTGTTTTTGTACATACAAACAACTGTTGCTCGTAAATAAAAAAAAAACTGTTTTGAGAAAAACAGAAAACAAAAACAAAGCTAAGTAGCTTTTATCTTTTCTCCTTTTCCCTCTTTATTCCACTTGATCTTATTCAAGACCGCACTTAAATCGAGGTCAATTGCACATGGACTCTCACACCACCCAGAGATCTGATTTTAATAGATTTTATCATAGCTTCTATACAGTTGTGTTCAGTTTTTTAAACAATTACCTGAGCATTCAGCAGATCAATTAAAACTTCTATCAACTATCATTTATCAACAAACTTGTGTTAGTTTGCTGATGAACGTTTTTATGCCAACTTTTGTTTTGAATTTTCTGAATTTTTTATCAAAAGCAAAGCATTAAAGTCATACCCTTCAAATATAATTCATAAAATCAGTTTCGTTTATCAGCATTATTATATAAATTCCATTGAATTTAGTGAGTCGATGTGTTCTGCTGAATACGCCCATTAATTCTATGCTATTCCATACAAATAATTAATTTCGCTAATCATTCATTGAACAAATATTTTTAACTACAAAGCAATAGTGTTCATTAATTCAAACTAATCTGCTATTTTATACAAATGCATATAACATTTTATACTTTAGATTTTAAATGTTTTAAACATGAACTCAGCTCTTTTCTGTAAATTATGAATAAATTGAATTCTTGGCTCTGCTGTGTCATATTTTTTATCGCGAATACAATTCTCTATTCAAATTAGACGTAAAACGTTCATTTTACTGCTGCTCTTATCTACAGATTGTATTTTTTTTCCACTTTCATTCTGCTGCTAAATAATTCGCTTTTTAGCTTTTGAAATTTATCTCGGTCTGGCGCCAACAACTGTAAGAAAAACAATTTTCAATTTAAATTTTTAGAGCGCAGAGCATGAGCACGTTCTCTCGGTTTAGTTTTGTGTACAAAATAGATGAAAGTTAAAAAAAAAAAATAAGAGAAGATTTCTGATTTCAGTCAAATATATATGAAGTTCCTCGTATTAATATTTATTTTCGTATTCACATTCAGAGTTGTTCTTCAGGCTAAAAAGTGGAAATTTGTAAATGTTATTTATATCACTCCAGGCTGTTTATCTATAAATCGCACCATTTGCATTGTAAATTGTATCTGCAACTTGTGTTTCTCCATTTTCCATGTATGTAACTGCAGCATGTAAGCACTTTTCCATTTCAATTTCCATTTTTTCTTATCATATTTTGTATTAGTAAACATTCTTTATTTATTTTTGAAATGTATCATCCATTTCCGTTGAATACCCACACAGATTTCTATCTCTATCTATCATTCTTTCAGTGTTTATTTTGTGGCACAAATTTCATGACAGCTCCCATATGTTGTCCATCGGCTTTGCGTTCAATGTGCCTATTGTACCTATACAGATATATATACATATGTAGCTAGGTTAATGTTATGTTTTGCACATACATATATGTGTATATATTGTGTTTTTGGTTTATAGCTAATTTTTGCACAGCATGTTGTGATTTTCTAGTCAAATATCTGACTTTTATCGCAACGTGCATGAGTATATATACTTTGTTTATAGTTCTACATATATGTATAATGTGTTATATATATGCACTGCTAAATTTTGATACGAACGCTTTAAAACTGACAGATTGATATACTGAACAGTATTTGATTGGTATTTCGAAGTAGGAGCATACAGATAAACATAAATTCGGAGAGAAAAAACCCTTGTCTTGCCTTAAAGTATGAAAGTTTTACCCAGTTTTAGTCTTGTTTCAACACCTAGATCTTCAAGACTGTTAGAGCTAGGGCCACCAAATTTGGAATGAAAGTCCATATATTCCGCAAGCAGATCAAATTGATATCAAATCATTTCTACGCCTCCTACCGCCACCGCAAATTTGAAAAAACTATTTTCACATCTCCATAACTTGGAAACTATTCATGTTATCGGGACCAAATTTACACATTATGTGTATGGTACCAATATAACTAACCTTACCAAGCTTGAACCGAATCGGACAACTGTAGCCTACAGCTCCCATGGCTCAAATCGGTCAAAAATTTGTGATTTCTATGGAAAAGCGTGCATTAGAATGAGTAAGGGGTATTTTAAAATCGGCTCACTCGACTGTAGCCTTTCTTACTTGTATTTACTAGATCTGGATCAAATTTCTCTTGAAGTTTTCGTATAAAAAACTTAAGGCTGTATAAAAAACTAATCAATTTCTAGCAAAGTGAATGAACTCCCTTGAATTAAACACTTTTAAATATTTATAAAATTATTTTCATTAATAAAGTTTAATTATTTATGATACAACGATGCCTGATTTTACGTATTCGCCCTTCAGATGATGGTAATTTTTAAGTCGTGTACCATAAAAATGTAAATGTTTGCCATTTAAATATAAATATATGGTACATTTATTTCGAAGCCCAATTCTGTTGCCATTGTCTTTTGGATATACCATTGTTATTTGCCATAAGAACACACCCACCTGCCTCGTACCAAACCTTTCTGTTCCCAACTCAAAAGTTATATTCTTATCAGTTTGATTGCTTTAAATTTACACTTTTCTTTTACATAATTGTGTGCTTAAAGTGAATTCTCTTATGTGTCGGAAATGATTACAATCCAAAGTAGGCAAAGTCGAGTACTGCGATTCCCGAAAAGCGTAAATACAAGGAGATAGCAATATAATATGCAGACCCTGTCTATATATATCTCCCTTTTTATATCTCTCTACCATCGCACCTGCGACTTGGTAATGTGAGTTCCTGTGGTTACTGTGTAAATGTAATTCATTGTAAGTGTGCAATAATTTTAATAAATACCTTTTGTTCAACCGTCAGCTTTTGTAAATTGGTAAATGCAAAGAAGATGGTTAACAATACTCGTTAAGGCTCTGAGTGTTTTGTTTAATGGAATTTTGAACAAATCAAAGGTATATGCTTGTTTTACCCAATGAGTACTAAAATTTGTTATGTTTTTTAAAAGCTTTTGCATTTCAAATGCTTCCTTTCAAAATGAGACGAGTTGATCATTTAAAGCTCCTAAATGTTGGTAGCCTGGGAATATTAAATAAAAATCTGAATTCATTCCCTGAGAGATAGAAATTTAATCTGAATTTTCTCAGTCTTGACCTACAATAAATTTATGTCGAGTAACTTAATGCAGTTAATGGATTCAGTCAATCAGTTAGCCGATATCTAATAGAACCAAAGAAGCTACGATAATGAAAATAGCAGCAATGTTATTTATCTAGTATATAAGTACACACTTCGATTCGTTTTTTCCTGCAAAAGTTTTGTAGAATTTTTAACGATGATTGCACAGTAAATAGAGCAAAGGGCAAGCTAACAAAAATTGCTCAAGAAAACTTTGTATTTACTTTTCTCTGTAGTTTGAAAAATCAAAATGCATTTCTGCTAAAGGTAAAAAGGTTCGAACTGAAGCTATTTTTATCCATTTACCTTTGTAGAGTGAGAGTACTTTGAAATTAGTCATTAAATTCCATTTAAACGTCTTTCATTTCTGTTTTGCTTTATACATTTTCAACAACTTTTCTATATAGAAAGTCTCATCTATTTATAACAATTATCATTCGCAGAACTATTGATTCTGATTAATAAATAATGAACATAGTCCTGAAATACCACTGACAACGTATTGACTGTAAATGATTTATAGTTAAATGCATATTTGATTCATTATTCATTATTCGTGGAAAAGATTGTCTGCATAAATCATTTGCCATTTGTTAGGCATCACAAGGACACACAGCTTAGTCCAATTTACCTTTCCACAAATCCTTTATAATTTTTTCCTACGATGCTCACTTATTTATTTAATGACCAACGCGTAAGCGTTTGCGTTGATTACACGGCATGATGACTTGGGCCTAGGGCAGCACTGTGACGTCATTAAGGAAAAGGGAAATAAATTCAACGGAACGTCAAATTTTCATTACCATACTTAATTTAAAACGTTGAAAAGAAAACTGAAATGAGTTTCCACAATCGATTTATAATTAATTAGCACTTTTCAAGTCAAAATTTGCCCAATGACTGTTGCCAGCTTTCTCTCTCCCTCTCTCTCGCTCGTTACAATCAACTGTTGGCAACATTTGTTGGCAAGTGCGTTAAATTTTTACGGAAATTGACGTTAATGAAAATGCCAAAAGGCAAATAGTCTCAATTACCAATGCCTGACGGCCAGAAGCGTAGTGTCAACTTATGTTACTAATGGTATTATGAGGCGTATACGTAATTTTTGTTTATTTGGTCGAATCAGTAACAGGTTTTCTGCTAATACCATTTAGTAGTACTTATATGAATATATAAGTGTTTACGATTACCTACACCTTGTTAGACTTTTCTTAATATTTATTACATTTCTGCCGTCTCAACAAGATTTTTAATGAATCTACTTGTATCGAAATAACTAAGTAAATCGACTAAACTAATTTGGACGTCTCGAAATTGGCTCTCCAGCATCAATTGAAACACTCTTAATTATATATAAGTTAAGTTTGCTTTGCTTGAAGTCAATGGTGAATTAAGTTGTTTGTGCTGTTAATGGATATTCGTGTTATTCAAATAAATGCCATTGGCAGAGAGCTTAAACACCTAACGGAGGGTGCTCAAATTGGCACAGGATATAGACATATTTCAGTCGTAATCGTTTATCTAAATGTTAGTAAACTAAACACCACTTTCAGTTAACTTACACTTATAAATTTTGAGGGCACTAAAAGTTAAAAATGTTTTACTATTTTATATAAATGCTACTTTTCTCTAAATAGCCACTTTTTCTACATTTTAATACGCTCATTTGGAGTTTTGAGAGATATCTAGGTTTGGCTATGTTTAAGTTCGACATATAAAATTATACTAGACTATAATTTCGTTAATTACTCATTAAATTATTCTTAATCTACAGTGCTGTTAGTTAAAACAAATTATAAATTGATAAAAAGCGACATTAGTGAAAAGCTTGATTCCTTGACTTCTTTATATGATAATTGTAAGCTAAAATGATAAGGCCTTCCATTTAACTTAAGACTTTACATAAAAGTCGCCAGAATGTTTAAGGTTATCTCCAAAGTCATCATTAAGAGCAATCAGTGCTTATTTCCACTCAAAGGACAAACAATTTAAGTACAATTCCTTGTGTGGCAGGTGCAAACTTAAGCTTTCACTGAGGATTTAAGGAAACAAAACTTTTGTTTAATCTGTTGATTTGCTCATACGAGAGAAGAAAGAGAATTTGGGGTCGAGGATGTGTTACAGACTTTGTTTTCTTTTTATTTTCAAACTCAACTGTTTGTACAAAATTTTTAAGACAGCTTAGAGATTTTTTCACACGACATTGTTGAATTGAAAAAGATAAGTACATAAAGAAGCAGAGTAGAATCTTACCAACTAGCCTGTATACCCTATATTTTCCAAGAAAATAAGTTACAAAATGAAATGTTGAGTAAATTTTTATACAGATCCAAAATATTTGAGGATTTAATGCACCATTTCTCTAAGAAAAATGTAGCTAATAGTGCCTCTCGTTGGATAGAGTATTCCATAAACAATAGAAAGATGTGACGTGGTTCTTGTGAAGTTTTGTGTTGCAAATAGCGCCAAAGGCTTTCTGGCACTTTTAGCAGTTCTGTCGGCTTATTTTCAACGCTTTTCCAGGCACACTAAGCACGAAAAGTTGAGCTGCCAAGAAAATTGCCGCCAGCATCAACGGCCAAAAACTTTTCCTCTTGTTGCAAAAAAAATATACATGCGGCGAATTAAAATCTTATCAAGAACTGTAGAGCCCAAACACTCAGTGGGAGTGCCCTGCTTAAATGCTAGGGGAAATTAAAAGGAAAATGCGTTAATCATAAGTGGAGTTGAGCTAACGAGCAGAGCACAACACATAATACTTAATTTGCGTGAAACGAGCGAACTAAACTGATTAAAGCACAGGCTAAGTCGTTGGCAGCTGCTTTCCCTTCATTTTGTTTTCCCTGCAGCTGCTACACTGCAACAACAAAAACTTTTACACACACACACACACAGGCACACATTTGTCTAATGTGAATGTGCGTTTGTCAAAAGGTAACTTTAGGGCAAAGTTGCTCCTTTGCCGTCAAGCACAGGCAATGCCAACAAAATACACAAAGGATGATACAAGGATATATGCCTAAGCCTGGATGACAGCTTCACATAGCTCAGGCTTTAAGAAAACTTAGTTTTCTGTCAGTTTTCCCTTCGATTTGAACTAATACTGTAATGAACGGAATACCAAATGGACAAATAAACTATATAATATATTTTTAACTAATATTTTCAAATCTCGAAC
>JAEIGM010000172.1:0-72017 GCA_018903735.1 Drosophila cardini | reverse complement strand
CTAAGATCAAGGCCCGAAATGTCTTGAGGATTCGAAAGCTAACGTCTAAAATCCTCTAAGACCTCTAGAAACGCCAGAAAATGCAAAAACAAAAATAAATGAATAAATTTTAAATTGACGAAATCAAGATATTTTTGATGCAGAGTCGATATTAATGAAAATTATTGAATTAAATGGTATTCCGATTCAAAATCGGTTGGATTTTGACAAGAGATAGCTAAGATCAAGGCCTGAAATGTGAGGATTCGAAAATAACGTCTAAAATCGTCTAAGACCTCTAGAAACGCCAGAAAATGCAAAAACAAAAAATAAATGAAAAAATTGTAAATTGACAGAAATCAAGATTATTTTGATGCAGAGTCGATATAAATGAAAATTATTAGAATTAAATGGTATTCCGATTCCAAATCGGTTGAGTTTCGACAGAGATAGCTAAGATCAAAGGCCCGAAATGTGAGGATTCGAAAATAACGTCTAAAAATCCTCTAAGACTTCTAGAAACATAGAAAATGCAAAACAAAAAATAAATGAAAAAATTTTAAATTGACGAAATCAAGATTATTTTGATGCAGAGTCGATATAAATGAAAATTATTGAATTAAAATGGTATTCCGATTCAAAATCGGTTGAGTTTTGACAGAGATAGCTAAGATCAAGGCCCGAAATGTGAGGATTCGAAAATAACGTCTAAAATCATCTAAGACCTCTAGAAACGCCAGAAAATGCAAAAACAAAAAATAAATGAAAAATTTTAAATTGACGAAATCAAGATTATTTTGATGCAGAGTCGATATAAATGAAAATTATTGAATTAAATGGTATTCCGATTCAAAATCGGTTGAGTTTTGACAGAGATAGCTAAGATCAAGGCCTGAAATGTGAGGATTCGAAAATAACGTCGAAAATCGTCTAAGACCTCTCTAGAAACGAAAGAAAATGCAAAAACAAAAAATAAATGAAAAATTTTAAATTGACGAAATCAAGATTATTTTGATGCAGAGTCGATATAAATGAAAATTATTGAATTAAATGGTATTCCGATTCAAAATCGGTTGAGTTTTGACAAAGATAGCTTAAATCAAGGCCCGAAATGTGAGGATTCGAAAATAACGTCTAAAATCCTCTAAGATCTCTAGAAACGCCAGAAAATGCAAAAACAAAAAATAAATGAAAAAATTTTAAATTGACGAAATCAAGATTATTTTGATGCAGAGTCGATATAAATGATAATTATTGAATTAAATGGTATTCCGATTCAAAATCGGTTGAGTTTTGACAGAGATAGCTAATATCAAGGCCCGAAATGTGAGGATTCGAAAATAACGTCTAAAATCCTCTAAGACCTCTAGAAACGCCAGAAAATGCAAAAACAAAAAATAAATGAATAAATTTTAAATTGACGAAATCAAGATTATTTTGATGCAGAGTCGATATTAATGAAAATTATTGAATTAAATGGTCTTCCGATTCAAAATCGGTTGAGTTTTGACAGAGATAGCTAAGATCAAGGCCCGAAATGTGAGGATTCGAAAATAACGTCTAAAATCGTCTAAGACCTCTAGAAACGAAAGAAAATGCAAAAACAAAAAATAAATGAAAAAATTTTAAATTGAAGAAATCAAGTTTATTTTGATGCAGAGTCGATATAAATGAAAATTATTGAATTAAATGGTATTCCGATTCAAAATCGGTTGAGTTTTGACAGAGATAGCTTAAATCAAGGCCCGAAATGTGAGGATTCGAAAATAACGTCTAAAATCGTCTAAGACCTCTAGAAACGCCAGAAAATGCAAAAACAAAAAATAAATGAAAAAATTTTAAATTGACAAAATCAAGATTATTTTGATGCAGAGTCGATATAAATGAAAATTATTGAATTAAATGGTATTCCGATTCAAAATCGGTTGAGTTTTGACAGAGATAGCTAAGATCAATGCCCGAAATGTGAGGATTCGAAAATAACGTCTAAAATCCTCTAAGACCTCTAGAAACGCCAGAAAATGCTAAAACAAAAAATAAATGAAAAAATTTTAAATTGACGAAATCAAGTTTATTTTGATGCAGAGTCGATATAAATGAAAATTATTGAATTAAATGGTATTCCGATTCAAAATGGGTTGAGTTTCGACAGAGATAGCTAAGATCAAGGCCCGAAATGTGAGGATTCGAAAATAACGTCTAAAATCGTCTAAGACCTCTAGAAACGCCAGAAAATGCAAAAACAAAAAATAAATGAAAAAATTTTAAATTGACGAAATCAAGATTATTTTGATGCAGAGTCGATATAAATGAAAATTATTGAATTAAATGGTATTCCGATTCAAAATCGGTTGAGTTTCGACAGAGATAGCTAAGATCAAGGCCCGAAATGTGAGGATTCGAAAATAACGTCTAAAATCCTCTAAGACCTCTAGAAACGCCAGAAAATGCAAAAACAAAAAAA
The DNA here is from genome assembly GCA_018903735.1 of Drosophila cardini. Taxonomy (NCBI): domain Eukaryota; kingdom Metazoa; phylum Arthropoda; class Insecta; order Diptera; family Drosophilidae; genus Drosophila; species Drosophila cardini. The sequence goes on along the minus strand of JAEIGM010000172.1, from coordinate 69,574 downwards.
AAATGAAAAAATTTTAAATTGACGAAATCAAGATTATTTTGATGCAGAGTCGATATAAATGAAAATTATTGAATTAAATGGTATTCCGATTCAAAATCGGTTGAGTTTTGACAGAGATAGCTAAGATCAAGGCCCGAAATGTGAGGATTCGAAAATAACGTCTAAAATCCTCTAAGACCTCTAGAAACGCCAGAAAATGCAAAAACAAAAAATAAATGAAAAAATTTTAAATTGACGAAATCAAGATTATTTTGATGCAGAGTCGATATAAATGAAAATTATTGAATTAAATGGTATTCCGATTCAAAATCGGTTGAGTTTTGACAGAGATAGCTAATATCAAGGCCCGAAATGTGAGGATTCGAAAATAACGTCTAAAATCCTCTAAGACCTCTAGAAACGCCAGAAAATGCAAAAACAAAAAATAAATGAAAAAATTTTAAATTGACGAAATCAAGATTATTTTGATGCAGAGTCGATATAAATGAAAATTATTGAATTAAATGGTATTCCGATTCAAAATGGGTTGAGTTTCGACAGAGATAGCTAAGATCAAGGCCCGAAATGTGAGGATTCGAAAATAACGTCTGAAATCCTCTAAGACCTCTAGAAACGCCAGAAAATGCAAAAACAAAAAATAAATGAAAAAATTTTAAATTGACGAAATCAAGATTATTTTGATGCAGAGTCGATATAAATGAAAATTATTGAATTAAATGGTATTCCGATTCAAAATCGGTTGAGTTTTGACAGAGATAGCTAAGATCAAGGCCCGAAATGTGAGGATTCGAAAATAACGTCTAAAATCATCTAAGACCTCTAGAAACGCCAGAAAATGCAAAAACAAAAAATAAATGAAAAAATTTTAAATTGACGAAATCAAGATTATTTTGATGCAGAGTCGATATAAATGAAAATTATTGAATTAAATGGTATTCCGATTCAAAATCGGTTGAGTTTTGACAGAGATAGCTAAGATCAAGGCCCGAAATGTGAGGATTCGAAAATAACGTCTAAAATCGTCTAAGACCTCTAGAAACGCAAGAAAATGCAAAAACAAAAAATAAATGAAAAAATTTTAAATTGACGAAATCAAGTTTATTTTGATGCAGAGTCGATATAAATGAAAATTATTGAATTAAATGGTATTCCGATTCAAAATCGGTTGAGTTTTGACAAAGATAGCTTAAATCAAGGCCCGAAATGTGAGGATTCGAAAATAACGTCTAAAATCCTCTAAGACCTCTAGAAACGCCAGAAAATGCAAAAACAAAAAATAAATGAAAAAATTTTAAATTGACGAAATCAAGATTATTTTGATGCAGAGTCGATATAAATGAAAATTATTGAATTAAATGGTATTCCGATTCAAAATCGGTTGAGTTTTGACAGAGATAGCTAAGATCAAGGCCCGAAATGTGAGGATTCGAAAATAACGTCTAAAATCCTCTAAGACCTCTAGAAACGCCAGAAAATGCAAAAACAAAAAATAAATGAAAAAATTTTAAATTGACGAAATCAAGATTATTTTGATGCAGAGTCGATATAAATGAAAATTATTGAATTAAATGGTATTCCGATTCAAAATCGGTTGAGTTTTGACAGAGATAGCTAAGATCAAGGCCCGAAATGTGAGGATTCGAAAATAACGTCTAAAATCCTCTAAGACCTCTAGAAACGCCAGAAAATGCAAAAACAAAAAATAAATGAAAAAATTTTAAATTGACGAAATCAAGATTATTTTGATGCAGAGTCGATATAAATGAAAATTATTGAATTAAATGGTATTCCGATTCAAAATCGGTTGAGTTTTGACAGAGATAGCTAAGATCAAGGCCCGAAATGTGAGGATTCGAAAATAACGTCTAAAATCGTCTAAGACCTCTAGAAACGCCAGAAAATGCAAAAACAAAAAATAAATGAAAAAATTTTAAATTGACGAAATCAAGATTATTTTGATGCAGAGTCGATATAAATGAAAATTATTGAATTAAATGGTATTCCGATTCAAAATCGGTTGAGTTTTGACAGAGATAGCTAAGATCAAGGCCCGAAATGTGAGGATTCGAAAATAACGTCTAAAATCCTCTAAGACCTCTAGAAACGCCAGAAAATGCAAAAACAAAAAATAAATGAAAAAATTTTAAATTGACGAAATCAAGATTATTTTGATGCAGAGTCGATATAAATGAAAATTATTGAATTAAATGGTATTCCGATTCAAAATCGGTTGAGTTTTGACAGAGATAGCTAAGATCAAGGCCCGAAATGTGAGGATTCGAAAATAACGTCTAAAATCCTCTAAGACCTCTAGAAACGCCAGAAAATGCAAAAACAAAAAAATAAATGAAAAAATTTTAAATTGACGAAATCAAGATTATTTTGATGCAGAGTCGATATAAATGAAAATTATTGAATTAAATGGTATTCCGATTCAAAATCGGTTGAGTTTTGACAGAGATAGCTAAGATCAAGGCCCGAAATGTGAGGATTCGAAAATAACGTCTAAAATCCTCTAAGACCTCTAGAAACGCCAGAAAATGCAAAAACAAAAAAAAAATGAAAAAATTTTAAATTGACGAAATCAAGATTATTTTGATGCAGAGTCGATATAAATGAAAATTATTGAATTAAATGGTATTCCGATTCAAAATCGGTTGAGTTTTGACAGAGATAGCTAAGATCAAGGCCCGAAATGTGAGGATTCGAAAATAACGTCTAAAATCCTCTAAGACCTCTAGAAACGCCAGAAAATGCAAAAACAAAAAATAAATGAAAAAATTTTAAATTGACGAAATCAAGATTATTTTGATGCAGAGTCGATATAAATGAAAATTATTGAATTAAATGGTATTCCGATTCAAAATCGGTTGAGTTTTGACAGAGATAGCTAAGATCAAGGCCCGAAATGTGAGGATTCGAAAATAACGTCTAAAATCCTCTAAGACCTCTAGAAACGCCAGAAAATGCAAAAACAAAAAATAAATGAAAAAATTTTAAATTGACGAAATCAAGATTATTTTGATGCAGAGTCGATATAAATGAAAATTATTGAATTAAATGGTATTCCGATTCAAAATCGGTTGAGTTTTGACAGAGATAGCTAAGATCAAGGCCCGAAATGTGAGGATTCGAAAATAACGTCTAAAATCCTCTAAGACCTCTAGAAACGCCAGAAAATGCAAAAACAAAAAATAAATGAAAAAATTTTAAATTGACGAAATCAAGATTATTTTGATGCAGAGTCGATATAAATGAAAATTATTGAATTAAATGGTATTCCGATTCAAAATCGGTTGAGTTTTGACAGAGATAGCTAAGATCAAGGCCCGAAATGTGAGGATTCGAAAATAACGTCTAAAATCCTCTAAGACCTCTAGAAACGCCAGAAAATGCAAAAACAAAAAATAAATGAAAAAATTTTAAATTGACGAAATCAAGATTATTTTGATGCAGAGTCGATATAAATGAAAATTATTGAATTAAATGGTATTCCGATTCAAAATCGGTTGAGTTTTGACAGAGATAGCTAAGATCAAGGCCCGAAATGTGAGGATTCGAAAATAACGTCTAAAATCGTCTAAGACCTCTAGAAACGCCAGAAAATGCAAAAACAAAAAATAAATGAAAAAATTTTTAAATTGACGAAATCAAGATTATTTTGATGCAGAGTCGATATAAATGAAAATTATTGAATTAAATGGTATTCCGATTCAAAATCGGTTGAGTTTTGACAGAGATAGCTAAGATCAAGGCCCGAAATGTGAGGATTCGAAAATAACGTCTAAAATCCTCTAAGACCTCTAGAAACGCCAGAAAATGCAAAAACAAAAAATAAATGAAAAAATTTTAAATTGACGAAATCAAGATTATTTTGATGCAGAGTCGATATAAATGAAAATTATTGAATTAAATGGTATTCCGATTCAAAATCGGTTGAGTTTTGACAGAGATAGCTAAGATCAAGGCCCGAAATGTGAGGATTCGAAAATAACGTCTAAAATCCTCTAAGACCTCTAGAAACACCAGAAAATGCAAAAACAAAAAATAAATGAAAAAATTTTAAATTGACGAAATCAAGATTATTTTGATGCAGAGTCGATATAAATGAAAATTATTGAATTAAATGGTATTCCGATTCAAAATCGGTTGAGTTTTGACAGAGATAGCTAAGATCAAGGCCCGAAATGTGAGGATTCGAAAATAACGTCTAAAATCCTCTAAGACCTCTAGAAACGCCAGAAAATGCAAAAACAAAAAATAAATGAAAAAATTTTAAATTGACGAAATCAAGATTATTTTGATGCAGAGTCGATATAAATGAAAATTATTGAATTAAATGGTATTCCGATTCAAAATCGGTTGAGTTTTGACAGAGATAGCTAAGATCAAGGCCCGAAATGTGAGGATTCGAAAATAACGTCTAAAATCCTCTAAGACCTCTAGAAACGCCAGAAAATGCAAAAACAAAAAATAAATGAAAAAATTTTAAATTGACGAAATCAAGATTATTTTGATGCAGAGTCGATATAAATGAAAATTATTGAATTAAATGGTATTCCGATTCAAAATCGGTTGAGTTTTGACAGAGATAGCTAAGATCAAGGCCCGAAATGTGAGGATTCGAAAATAACGTCTAAAATCCTCTAAGACCTCTAGAAACGCCAGAAAATGCAAAAACAAAAAATAAATGAAAAAATTTTAAATTGACGAAATCAAGATTATTTTGATGCAGAGTCGATATAAATGAAAATTATTGAATTAAATGGTATTCCGATTCAAAATCGGTTGAGTTTTGACAGAGATAGCTAAGATCAAGGCCCGAAATGTGAGGATTCGAAAATAACGTCTAAAATCCTCTAAGACCTCTAGAAACGCCAGAAAATGCAAAAACAAAAAATAAATGAAAAAATTTTAAATTGACGAAATCAAGATTATTTTGATGCAGAGTCGATATAAATGAAAATTATTGAATTAAATGGTATTCCGATTCAAAATCGGTTGAGTTTTGACAGAGATAGCTAAGATCAAGGCCCGAAATGTGAGGATTCGAAAATAACGTCTAAAATCGTCTAAGACCTCTAGAAACGCCAGAAAATGCAAAAACAAAAAATAAATGAAAAAATTTTAAATTGACGAAATCAAGATTATTTTGATGCAGAGTCGATATAAATGAAAATTATTGAATTAAATGGTATTCCGATTCAAAATCGGTTGAGTTTTGACAGAGATAGCTAAGATCAAGGCCCGAAATGTGAGGATTCGAAAATAACGTCTAAAATCCTCTAAGACCTCTAGAAACGCCAGAAAATGCAAAAACAAAAAATAAATGAAAAAATTTTAAATTGACGAAATCAAGATTATTTTGATGCAGAGTCGATATAAATGAAAATTATTGAATTAAATGGTATTCCGATTCAAAATCGGTTGAGTTTTGACAGAGATAGCTAAGATCAAGGCCCGAAATGTGAGGATTCGAAAATAACGTCTAAAATCGTCTAAGACCTCTAGAAACGCCAGAAAATGCAAAAACAAAAAATAAATGAAAAAATTTTAAATTGACGAAATCAAGATTATTTTGATGCAGAGTCGATATAAATGAAAATTATTGAATTAAATGGTATTCCGATTCAAAATCGGTTGAGTTTTGACAGAGATAACTAAGATCAAGGCCCGAAATGTGAGGATTCGAAAATAACGTCTAAAATCCTCTAAGACCTCTAGAAACGCCAGAAAATGCAAAAACAAAAAATAAATGAAAAAATTTTAAATTGACGAAATCAAGATTATTTTGATGCAGAGTCGATATAAATGAAAATTATTGAATTAAATGGTATTCCGATTCAAAATCGGTTGAGTTTTGACAGAGATAGCTAAGATCAAGGCCCGAAATGTGAGGATTCGAAAATAACGTCTAAAATCGTCTAAGACCTCTAGAAACGCCAGAAAATGCAAAAACAAAAAATAAATGAAAAAATTTTAAATTGACGAAATCAAGATTATTTTGATGCAGAGTCGATATAAATGAAAATTATTGAATTAAATGGTATTCCGATTCAAAATCGGTTGAGTTTTGACAGAGATAGCTAAGATCAAGGCCCGAAATGTGAGGATTCGAAAATAACGTCTAAAATCCTCTAAGACCTCTAGAAACGCCAGAAAATGCAAAAACAAAAAATAAATGAAAAAATTTTAAATTGACGAAATCAAGATTATTTTGATGCAGAGTCGATATAAATGAAAATTATTGAATTAAATGGTATTCCGATTCAAAATCGGTTGAGTTTTGACAGAGATAGCTAAGATCAAGGCCCGAAATGTGAGGATTCGAAAATAACGTCTAAAATCCTCTAAGACCTCTAGAAACGCCAGAAAATGCAAAAACAAAAAATAAATGAAAAAATTTTAAATTGACGAAATCAAGATTATTTTGATGCAGAGTCGATATAAATGAAAATTATTGAATTAAATGGTATTCCGATTCAAAATCGGTTGAGTTTTGACAGAGATAGCTAAGATCAAGGCCCGAAATGTGAGGATTCGAAAATAACGTCTAAAATCGTCTAAGACCTCTAGAAACGCCAGAAAATGCAAAAACAAAAAATAAATGAAAAAATTTTAAATTGACGAAATCAAGATTATTTTGATGCAGAGTCGATATAAATGAAAATTATTGAATTAAATGGTATTCCGATTCAAAATCGGTTGAGTTTTGACAGAGATAGCTAAGATCAAGGCCCGAAATGTGAGGATTCGAAAATAACGTCTAAAATCCTCTAAGACCTCTAGAAACGCCAGAAAATGCAAAAACAAAAAATAAATGAAAAAATTTTAAATTGACGAAATCAAGATTATTTTGATGCAGAGTCGATATAAATGAAAATTATTGAATTAAATGGTATTCCGATTCAAAATCGGTTGAGTTTTGACAGAGATAGCTAAGATCAAGGCCCGAAATGTGAGGATTCGAAAATAACGTCTAAAATCCTCTAAGACCTCTAGAAACGCCAGAAAATGCAAAAACAAAAAATAAATGAAAAAATTTTAAATTGACGAAATCAAGATTATTTTGATGCAGAGTCGATATAAATGAAAATTATTGAATTAAATGGTATTCCGATTCAAAATCGGTTGAGTTTTGACAGAGATAGCTAAGATCAAGGCCCGAAATGTGAGGATTCGAAAATAACGTCTAAAATCCTCTAAGACCTCTAGAAACGCCAGAAAATGCAAAAACAAAAAATAAATGAAAAAATTTTAAATTGACGAAATCAAGATTATTTTGATGCAGAGTCGATATAAATGAAAATTATTGAATTAAATGGTATTCCGATTCAAAATCGGTTGAGTTTTGACAGAGATAGCTAAGATCAAGGCCCGAAATGTGAGGATTCGAAAATAACGTCTAAAATCCTCTAAGACCTCTAGAAACGCCAGAAAATGCAAAAACAAAAAATAAATGAAAAAATTTTAAATTGACGAAATCAAGATTATTTTGATGCAGAGTCGATATAAATGAAAATTATTGAATTAAATGGTATTCCGATTCAAAATCGGTTGAGTTTTGACAGAGATAGCTAAGATCAAGGCCCGAAATGTGAGGATTCGAAAATAACGTCTAAAATCCTCTAAGACCTCTAGAAACGCCAGAAAATGCAAAAACAAAAAATAAATGAAAAAATTTTAAATTGACGAAATCAAGATTATTTTGATGCAGAGTCGATATAAATGAAAATTATTGAATTAAATGGTATTCCGATTCAAAATCGGTTGAGTTTTGACAGAGATAGCTAAGATCAAGGCCCGAAATGTGAGGATTCGAAAATAACGTCTAAAATCCTCTAAGACCTCTAGAAACGCCAGAAAATGCAAAAACAAAAAATAAATGAAAAAATTTTAAATTGACGAAATCAAGATTATTTTGATGCAGAGTCGATATAAATGAAAATTATTGAATTAAATGGTATTCCGATTCCAAATCGGTTGAGTTTTGACAGAGATAGCTAAGATCAAGGCCCGAAATGTGAGGATTCGAAAATAACGTCTAAAATCCTCTAAGACCTCTAGAAACGCCAGAAAATGCAAAAACAAAAAATAAATGAAAAAATTTTAAATTGACGAAATCAAGATTATTTTGATGCAGAGTCGATATAAATGAAAATTATTGAATTAAATGGTATTCCGATTCAAAATCGGTTGAGTTTTGACAGAGATAGCTAAGATCAAGGCCCGAAATGTGAGGATTCGAAAATAACGTCTAAAATCCTCTAAGACCTCTAGAAACGCCAGAAAATGCAAAAACAAAAAATAAATGAAAAAATTTTAAATTGACGAAATCAAGATTATTTTGATGCAGAGTCGATATAAATGAAAATTATTGAATTAAATGGTATTCCGATTCAAAATCGGTTGAGTTTTGACAGAGATAGCTAAGATCAAGGCCCGAAATGTGAGGATTCGAAAATAACGTCTAAAATCCTCTAAGACCTCTAGAAACGCCAGAAAATGCAAAAACAAAAAATAAATGAAAAAATTTTAAATTGACGAAATCAAGATTATTTTGATGCAGAGTCGATATAAATGAAAATTATTGAATTAAATGGTATTCCGATTCAAAATCGGTTGAGTTTTGACAGAGATAGCTAAGATCAAGGCCCGAAATGTGAGGATTCGAAAATAACGTCTAAAATCCTCTAAGACCTCTAGAAACGCCAGAAAATGCAAAAACAAAAAATAAATGAAAAAATTTTAAATTGACGAAATCAAGATTATTTTGATGCAGAGTCGATATAAATGAAAATTATTGAATTAAATGGTATTCCGATTCAAAATCGGTTGAGTTTTGACAGAGATAGCTAAGATCAAGGCCCGAAATGTGAGGATTCGAAAATAACGTCTAAAATCCTCTAAGACCTCTAGAAACGCCAGAAAATGCAAAAACAAAAAATAAATGAAAAAATTTTAAATTGACGAAATCAAGATTATTTTGATGCAGAGTCGATATAAATGAAAATTATTGAATTAAATGGTATTCCGATTCAAAATCGGTTGAGTTTTGACAGAGATAGCTAAGATCAAGGCCCGAAATGTGAGGATTCGAAAATAACGTCTAAAATCCTCTAAGACCTCTAGAAACGCCAGAAAATGCAAAAACAAAAAATAAATGAAAAAATTTTAAATTGACGAAATCAAGATTATTTTGATGCAGAGTCGATATAAATGAAAATTATTGAATTAAATGGTATTCCGATTCAAAATCGGTTGAGTTTTGACAGAGATAGCTAAGATCAAGGCCCGAAATGTGAGGATTCGAAAATAACGTCTAAAATCCTCTAAGACCTCTAGAAACGCCAGAAAATGCAAAAACAAAAAATAAATGAAAAAATTTTAAATTGACGAAATCAAGATTATTTTGATGCAGAGTCGATATAAATGAAAATTATTGAATTAAATGGTATTCCGATTCAAAATCGGTTGAGTTTTGACAGAGATAGCTAAGATCAAGGCCCGAAATGTGAGGATTCGAAAATAACGTCTAAAATCCTCTAAGACCTCTAGAAACGCCAGAAAATGCAAAAACAAAAAATAAATGAAAAAATTTTAAATTGACGAAATCAAGATTATTTTGATGCAGAGTCGATATAAATGAAAATTATTGAATTAAATGGTATTCCGATTCAAAATCGGTTGAGTTTTGACAGAGATAGCTAAGATCAAGGCCCGAAATGTGAGGATTCGAAAATAACGTCTAAAATCCTCTAAGACCTCTAGAAACGCCAGAAAATGCAAAAACAAAAAATAAATGAAAAAATTTTAAATTGACGAAATCAAGATTATTTTGATGCAGAGTCGATATAAATGAAAATTATTGAATTAAATGGTATTCCGATTCAAAATCGGTTGAGTTTTGACAGAGATAGCTAAGATCAAGGCCCGAAATGTGAGGATTCGAAAATAACGTCTAAAATCCTCTAAGACCTCTAGAAACGCCAGAAAATGCAAAAACAAAAAATAAATGAAAAAATTTTAAATTGACGAAATCAAGATTATTTTGATGCAGAGTCGATATAAATGAAAATTATTGAATTAAATGGTATTCCGATTCAAAATCGGTTGAGTTTTGACAGAGATAGCTAAGATCAAGGCCCGAAATGTGAGGATTCGAAAATAACGTCTAAAATCCTCTAAGACCTCTAGAAACGCCAGAAAATGCAAAAACAAAAAATAAATGAAAAAATTTTAAATTGACGAAATCAAGATTATTTTGATGCAGAGTCGATATAAATGAAAATTATTGAAATAAATGGTATTCCGATTCAAAATCGGTTGAGTTTTGACAGAGATAGCTAAGATCAAGGCCCGAAATGTGAGGATTCGAAAATAACGTCTAAAATCCTCTAAGACCTCTAGAAACGCCAGAAAATGCAAAAACAAAAAATAAATGAAAAAATTTTAAATTGACGAAATCAAGATTATTTTGATGCAGAGTCGATATAAATGAAAATTATTGAATTAAATGGTATTCCGATTCAAAATCGGTTGAGTTTTGACAGAGATAGCTAAGATCAAGGCCCGAAATGTGAGGATTCGAAAATAACGTCTAAAATCCTCTAAGACCTCTAGAAACGCCAGAAAATGCAAAAACAAAAAATAAATGAAAAAATTTTAAATTGACGAAATCAAGATTATTTTGATGCAGAGTCGATATTAATGAAAATTATTGAATTAAATGGTATTCCGATTCAAAATCGGTAGAGTTTTGACAGAGATAGCTAAGATCAAGGCCCGAAATGTGAGGATTCGAAAATAACGTCTAAAATCGTCTAAGACCTCTAGAAACGCCAGAAAATGCAAAAACAAAAAATAAATGAAAAAATTTTAAATTGACGAAATCAAGATTATTTTGATGCAGAGTCGATATAAATGAAAATTATTGAATTAAATGGTATTCCGATTCAAAATCGGTTGAGTTTTGACAGAGATAGCTAAGATCAAGGCCCGAAATGTGAGGATTCGAAAATAACGTCTAAAATCGTCTAAGACCTCTAGAAACGCCAGAAAATGCAAAAACAAAAAATAAATGAATAAATTTTAAATTGACGAAATCAAGATTATTTTGATGCAGAGTCGATATAAATGAAAATTATTGAATTAAATGGTATTCCGATTCAAAATCGGTTGAGTTTTGACAGAGATAGCTAAGATCAAGGCCCGAAATGTGAGGATTCGAAAATAACGTCTAAAATCCTCTAAGACCTCTAGAAACGCCAGAAAAAGCAAAAACAAAAAATAAATGAAAAAATTTTAAATTGACGAAATCAAGATTATTTTGATGCAGAGTCGATATAAATTAAAATTATTTAATTAAATGGTATTCCGATTCAAAATCGGTTGAGTTTTGACAGAGATAGCTAAGATCAAGGCCCGAAATGTGAGGATTCGAAAATAACGTCTAAAATCGTCTAAGACCTCTAGAAACGCCAGAAAATGCAAAAACAAAAAATTAAATGAAACAAGTAAAAAAGGCTACAGTCGAGCGAGCCGACTGTAAAAGACCCCGTACTCATTCTAGTGCGCGTTTTACCATACAAATAAGTAGTTTTCGAACGATTTGTTCTATGGGAGCTATAGTTGCCCGATCCAGACCAAACTTGGTGAGGATAGTTATAATGGTTCCATACACATAATGTGTTAGTTTGGTTGCAATTGCTCAACTAAAACTTCATGTCTCCATACAAATTACCAATTTTCGGCCGATTTGTCCTATGGGAGCTATAGGCTATAGTTGTCCGATCCGGACCAAATTTGGTGAGGATAGTTATATAGGTACCATACACATAATGCGTAAATTTGGTCTCCCTAGCTTTAGTCGTTTTCAAGTTATGGTGATGTGAAAATAGTTTTTTACAATTTGCGGGGGCGGTAAGGGGCGTGGCAAAGATTTGAAATAAACTTGATCTGCTCGCAAAGCAGACGGATTTTCATTCCAAATTTGGTGGCTCTAGCTCTTGTAGTTTAAAAGATCTAGGTGATCATACAGACGGACGGACAGACAGACGGACAGACGGACATCGCTATATCGTCTCGGCTGTTGATGCTGATCAAGAATATATATACTTTATAGGGTCGGAAAAGCCTCCTTCTGCCTGTTACGCACATTTCGCTTCAGACAAACTTAATAGACCCCCATACTCTTTTTTAGAGTACGGGGTCTAAAAATTGTAAATTGACGAAATCAAGATTATTTTGATGCAGAGTCGATATAAATGAAAATTATTGAATTAAACGGTATTCCGATTCAAAATCGGTTGAGTTTTGACAGAGATAGCTAAGATCAAGGCCCGAAATGTGAGGATTCGAAAATAACGTCTAAAATCGTCTAAGACCTCTAGAAACGTCAGAAAATGCAAAAACAAAAAATAAATGAAAAAAATTTTAAATTGACGAAATCAAGATTATTTTGATGCAGAGTCGATATAAATGAAAATTATTGAATTAAATGGTATTCCGATTCAAAATCGGTTGAGTTTTGACAGAGATAGCTAAGATCAAGGCCCGAAATGTGAGGATTCGAAAATAACGTCTAAAATCCTCTAAGACCTCTAGAAACGCCAGAAAATGCAAAAACAAAAAATAAATGAAAAAATTTTAAATTGACGAAATCATGATTATTTTGATGCAGAGTCGATATAAATGAAAATTATTGAATTAAATGGTATTCCGATTCAAAATCGGTTGAGTTTCGACAGAGATAGCTAAGATCAATGCCCGAAATGTGAGGATTCGAAAATAACGTCTAAAATCCTCTAAGACCTCTAGAAACGCCAGAAAATGCAAAAACAAAAAATAAATGAAAAAATTTTAAATTTACGAAATCAAGATTATTTTGATGCAGAGTCGATATAAATGAAAATTATTGAATTAAATGGTATTCCGATTCAAAATCGGTTGAGTTTTGACAGAGATAGCTAAGATCAAGGCCCGAAATGTGAGGATTCGAAAATAACGTCTAAAATCCTCTAAGACCTCTAGAAACGCCAGAAAATGCAAAAACAAAAAATAAATGAAAAAATTTTAAATTGACGAAATCAAGATTATTTTGATGCAGAGTCGATATAAATGAAAATTATTGAATTAAATGGTATTCCGATTCAAAATCGGTTGAGTTTTGACAGAGATAGCTAAGATCAAGGCCCGAAATGTGAGGATTCGAAAATAACGTCTAAAATCCTCTAAGACCTCTAGAAACGCCAGAAAATGCAAAAACAAAAAATAAATGAAAAAATTTTAAATTGACGAAATCAAGATTATTTTGATGCAGAGTCGATATAAATGAAAATTATTGAATTAAATGGTATTCCGATTCAAAATCGGTTGAGTTTTGACAGAGATAGCTAAGATCAAGGCCTGAAATGTGAGGATTCGAAAATAACGTCTAAAATCCTCTAAGACCTCTAGAAACGCCAGAAAATGCAAAAACAAAAAATAAATGAAAAAATTTTAAATTGACGAAATCAAGATTATTTTGATGCAGAGTCGATATAAATGAAAATTATTGAATTAAATGGTATTCCGATTCAAAATCGGTTGCGTTTTGACAGAGATAGCCAAGATCAAGGCCCGAAATGTGAGGATTCGAAAATAACGTCTAAAATCGTCTAAGACCTCTAGAAACGCCAGAAAATGCAAAAACAAAAAATAAATGAAAAAATTTTAAATTGACGAAATCAAGATTATTTTGATGCAGAGTCGATATAAATGAAAATTATTGAATTAAACGGTATTCTGATTCAAAATCGGTTGAGTTTTGACAGAGATAGCTAAGATCAAGGCCTGAAATGTGAGGATTCGAAAATAACGTCTAAAATCCTCTAAGACCTCTAGAAACGCCGGAAAATGCAAAAACAAAAAATAAATGAAAAAATTTTAAATTGACGAAATCAAGATTATTTTGATGCAGAGTCGATATAAATGAAAATTATTGAATTAAATGGTATTCCGATTCAAAATCGGTTGCGTTTTGACAGAGATAGCTAAGATCAAGGCCCGAAATGTGAGGATTCGAAAATAACGTCTAAAATCCTGTAAGACCTCTAGAAACGCCAGAAAATGCAAAAACAAAAAATAAATGAAAAAATTTTAAATTGACGAAATCAAGATTATTTTGATGCAGAGTCGATATAAATTAAAATTATTGAATTAAACGGTATTCTGATTCAAAATCGGTTGAGTTTTGACAGAGATAGCTAAGATCAAGGCCTGAAATGTGAGGATTCGAAAATAACGTCTAAAATCCTCTTAGACCTCTAGAAACGCCAGAAAATGCAAAAACAAAAAATAAATGAAAAAATTTTAAATTGACGAAATCTAGATTATTTTGATGCAGAGTCGATATAAATGAAAATTATTGAATTAAATGGTATTCCGATTCCAAATCGGTTGAGTTTTGACAGAGATAGCTAATATCAAGGCCCGCAATGTGAGGATTCGAAAATAACGTCTAAAATCCTCTAAGACCTCTAGAAACGCCAGAAAATGCAAAAACAAAAAATAAATGAATAAATTTTAAATTGACGAAATCAAGATTATTTTGATGCAGAGTCGATATTAATGAAAATTATTGAATTAAATGGTCTTCCGATTCAAAATCGGTTGAGTTTTGACAGAGATAGCTAAGATCAAGGCCCGAAATGTGAGGATTCGAAAATAACGTCTAAAATCCTCTAAGACCTCTAGAAACGCCAGAAAATGCAAAAACAAAAAATAAATGAAAAAATTTTAAATTGACGAAATCAAGAATATTTTGATGCAGAGTCAATATAAATGAAAATTATTGAATTAAACGGTATTCCGATTCAAAATCGGTTGAGTTTTGACAGAGATAGCTAAGATCAAGGCCCGAAATGTGAGGATTCGAAAATAACGTCTAAAATCCTCTAAGACCTCTAGAAACGCCAGAAAAAGCAAAAACAAAAAATAAATGAAAAAATTTTAAATTGACGAAATCAAGATTATTTTGATGCAGAGTCGATATAAATGAAAATTATTGAATTAAATGGTATTCTGATTCAAAATCGATTGAGTTTTGACAGAGATAGCTAAGATCAATGCCTGAAATGTGAGGATTCGAAAATAACGTCTAAAATCGTCTAAGACCTCTAGAAACGCCAGAAAATGCAAAAACAAAAAATAAATGAAAAAATTTTAAATTGACGAAATCAAGATTATTTTGATGCAGAGTCGATATAAATGAAAATTATTGAATTAAATGGTATTCCGATTCAAAATCGGTTGAGTTTCGACAGAGATAGCTAAGATCAAGGCCCGAAATGTGAGGATTCGAAAATAACGTCTAAAATCCTCTAAGACCTCTAGAAACGCCAGAAAATGCAAAAACAAAAAATAAATGAAAAAATTTTAAATTGACGAAATCAAGATTATTTTGATGCAGAGTCGATATAAATGAAAATTATTGAATTAAATGGTATTCCGATTCAAAATCGGTTGAGTTTTGACAGAGATAGCTAAGATCAAGGCCCGAAATGTGAGGATTCGAAAATAACGTCTAAAATCGTCTAAGACCTCTAGAAACGCCAGAAAATGCAAAAACAAAAAATAAATGAAAAAAATTTTAAATTGACGAAATCAAGATTATTTTGATGCAGAGTCGATATAAATGAAAATTATTGAATTAAATGGTACTCCGATTCAAAATCGGTTGAGTTTTGACAGAGATAGCTAAGATCAAGGCCCGAAATGTGAGGATTCGAAAATAACGTCTAAAATCGTCTAAGACCTCTAGAAACGCCAGAAAATGCAAAAACAAAAAATAAATGAAAAAATTTTTATATTGACGAAATCAAGATTATTTTGATGCAGAGTCGATATTAATGAAAATTATTGAATTAAACAGTATTCTGCTTCAAAATCGGTTGAGTTTTGACAGAGATAGCTAAGATCAGGGCCTGAAATGTGAGGATTCGAAAATAACGTCTAAAATCGTCTAAGACCTCTAGAAACGCCAGAAAATGCAAAAACAAAAAATAAATGAAAAAATTTTAAATTGACGAAATCAAGATTATTTTGATGCAGAGTCGATATAAATGAAAATTATTGAATTAAATGGTATTCCGATTCCAAATCGGTTGAGTTTTGACAGAGATAGCTAAGATCAAGGCCTGAAATGTGAGGATTCGAAAATAACGTCTAAAATCCTCTAAGACCTCTAGAAACGCCAGAAAATGCAAAAACAAAAAATAAATGAATAAATTTTAAATTGACGAAATCAAGATTATTTTGATGCAGAGTCGATATTAATGAAAATTATTGAATTAAATGGTCTTCCGATTCAAAATCGGTTGAGTTTTGACAGAGATAGCTAAGATCAAGGCCCGAAATGTGAGGATTCGAAAATAACGTCTAAAATCCTCTAAGACCTCTAGAAACGCCAGAAAATGCAAAAACAAAAATAAATGAAAAAATTTTAAATTGACGAAATCAAGATTATTTTGATGCAGAGTCGATATAAATGAAAATTATTGAATTAAATGGTATTCCGATTCAAAATCGGTTGAGTTTTGACAGAGATAGCTAAGATCAAGGCCCGAAATGTGAGGATTCGAAAATAACGTCTAAAATCCTCTAAGACCTCTAGAAACGCCAGAAAAAGCAAAAACAAAAAATAAATGAAAAAATTTTAAATTGACGAAATCAAGATTATTTTGATGCAGAGTCGATATAAATGAAAATTATTGAATTAAATGGTATTCTGATTCAAAATCGATTGAGTTTTGACAGAGATAGCTAAGATCAATGCCTGAAATGTGAGGATTCGAAAATAACGTCTAAAATCGTCTAAGACCTCTAGAAACGCCAGAAAATGCAAAAACAAAAAATAAATGAATAAATTTTAAATTGACGAAATCAAGATTATTTTGATGCAGAGTCGATATAAATGAAAATTTTTGAATTAAATGGTATTCGGATTCAAAATCGGTTGAGTTTTGACAGAGATAGCTAAGATCAAGGCCCGAAATGTGAGGATTCGAAAATAACGTCTAAAATCCTCTAAGACCTCTAGAAACGCCAGAAAATGCAAAAACAAAAAATAAATGAAAAAATTTTAAATTGACGAAATCAAGATTATTTTGATGCAGAGTCGATATAAATGAAAATTATTGAATTAAATGGTATTCCGATTCAAAATCGGTTGAGTTTTGACAGAGATAGCTAAGATCAAGGCCCGAAATGTGAGGATTCGAAAATAACGTCTAAAATCGTCTAAGACCTCTAGAAACGCCAGAAAATGCAAAAACAAAAAATAAATGAAAAAATTTTAAATTGACGAAATCAAGATTATTTTGATGCAGAGTCGATATAAATGAAAATTATTGAATTAAATGGTACTCCGATTCAAAATCGGTTGAGTTTTGACAGAGATAGCTAAGATCAAGGCCCGAAATGTGAGGATTCGAAAATAACGTCTAAAATCCTCTAAGACCTCTAGAAACGCCAGAAAATGCAAAAACAAAAAATAAATGAAAAAATTTTAAATTGACGAAATCAAGATTATTTTGATGCAGAGTCGATATAAATGAAAATTATTGAATTAAATGGTATTCCGATTCAAAATCGGTTGAGTTTTGACAGAGATAGCTAAGATCAAGGCCCGAAATGTGAGGATTCGAAAATAACGTCTAAAATCGTCTAAGACCTCTAGAAACGCCAGAAAATGCAAAAACAAAAAATAAATGAAAAAATTTTAAATTGACGAAATCAAGATTATTTTGATGCAGAGTCGATATAAATGAAAATTATTGAATTAAATGGTACTCCGATTCAAAATCGGTTGAGTTTTGACAGAGATAGCTAAGATCAAGGCCCGAAATGTGAGGATTCGAAAATAACGTCTAAAATCGTCTAAGACCTCTAGAAACGCCAGAAAATGCAAAAACAAAAAATAAATGAAAAAATTTTAAATTGACGAAATCAAGATTATTTTGATGCAGAGTCGATATTAATGAAAATTATTGAATTAAACAGTATTCTGCTTCAAAATCGGTTGAGTTTTGACAGAGATAGCTAAGATCAAGGCCTGAAATGTGAGGATTCGAAAATAACGTCTAAAATCGTCTAAGACCTCTAGAAACGCCAGAAAATGCAAAAACAAAAAATAAATGAAAAAATTTTAAATTGACGAAATCAAGATTATTTTGATGCAGAGTCGATATAAATGAAAATTATTGAATTAAATGGTATTCCGATTCAAAATCGGTTGAGTTTCGACAGAGATAGCTAAGATCAATGAAAATTATTGAATTAAATGGTATTCCGATTCAAAATCGGTTGAGTTTTGACAGAGATAGCTAATATCAAGGCCCGAAATGTGAGGATTCGAAAATAACGTCTAAAATCCTCTAAGACCTCTAGAAACGCCAGAAAATGCAAAAACAAAAAATAAATGAAAAAATTTTAAATTGACGAAATCAAGATTATTTTGATGCAGAGTCGATATTAATGAAAATTATTGAATTAAATGGTATTCCGATTCAAAATCGGTTGAGTTTTGACAGAGATAGCTAAGATCAAGGCCCGAAATGTGAGGATTCGAAAATAACGTCTAAAATCCTCTAAGACCTCTAGAAACGCCAGAAAATGCAAAAACAAAAAATAAATGAAAAAATTTTAAATTGACGAAATCAAGATTATTTTGATGCAGAGTCGATATAAATGAAAATTATTGAATTAAATGGTATTCTGAATCAAAATCGGTTGAGTTTTGACAGAGATAGCTAAGATCAAGGCCTGAAATGTGAGGATTCGAAAATAACGTCTAAAATCGTCTAAGACCTCTAGAAACGCCAGAAAATGCAAAAACAAAAAATAAATGAAAAAATTTTAAATTGACGAAATCAAGATTATTTTGATGCAGAGTCGATATAAATGAAAATTATTGAATTAAATGGTATTCCGATTCAAAATCGGTTGAGTTTCGACAGAGATAGCTAAGATCAAGGCCCGAAATGTGAGGATTCGAAAATAACGTCTAAAATCCTCTAAGACCTCTAGAAACGCCAGAAAATGCAAAAACAAAAAATTAAATGAAAAAATTGTAAATTGACGAAATCAAGATTATTTTGATGCAGAGTCGATATAAATGAAAATTATTGAATTAAATGGTATTCTGATTCAAAATCGGTTGAGTTTTGACAGAGATAGCTAAGATCAAGGCCCGAAATGTGAGGATTCGAAAATAACGTCTAAAATCGTCTAAGACCTCTAGAAACGCCAGAAAATGCAAAAACAAAAAATAAATGAAAAAAATTTTAAATTGACGAAATCAAGATTATTTTGATGCAGAGTCGATATAAATGAAAATTATTGAATTAAATGGTATTCCGATTCAAAATCGGTTGAGTTTTGACAGAGATAGCTAAGATCAAGGCCCGAAATGTGAGGATTCGAAAATAACGTCTAAAATCCTCTAAGACCTCTAGAAACGCCAGAAAATGCAAAAACAAAAAATAAATGAAAAAATTTTAAATTGACGAAATCAAGATTATTTTGATGCAGAGTCGATATTAATGAAAATTATTGAATTAAATGGTATTCCGATTCAAAATCGGTAGAGTTTTGACAGAGATAGATAAAATCAAGGCCCGAAATGTGAGGATTCGAAAATAACGTCTAAAATCGTCTAAGACCTCTAGATCAAGGCCCGAAATGTGAGGGTTCGAAAATAACGTCTAAAATCGTCTAAGACCTCTAGAATCGCCAGAAAATGCAAAAACAAAAAATTAAATGAAACAAGTAAAAAAGGCTACAGTCGAGTGAGCCGACTGTAAAAGACCCCGTACTCATTCTAGTGCGCGTTTTACCACACAAATAAGTAGTTTTCGAATGATTTGTTCTATGGGAGCTATAGTTGCCCGATCCAGACAAAACTTGGTGAGGATAGTTATAATGGTTCCATACACATAATGTGTTAGTTTGGTTGCAATTGCTCAACTAAGACTTCATGTCTCCATACAAATCACCCATTTTCGACCGATTTGTCCTATGGGAGCTATAGGATGTAGTTGTCCGATCCGGACCAAACTTGGTGAGTATAGTTATAATGGTACCATACACATAATGTGTTAGTTTGGTTGCAATTGCTCAACTAAAACTTCATGTCTCCAAACAAATTACCAATTTTCGGCCGATTTGTCCTATGGGAGCTATAGGCTATAGTTGTCCGATCCGGACCAAATTTGGTGAGGATAGTTATATAGGTACCATACACATAATGCGTAAATTTGGTCTCCCTAGCTTTAGTCGTTTTCAAGTTATGGTGATGTGAAAATAGTTTTTTACAATTTGCGGGGGCGGTAAGGGGCGTGGCAAAGATTTGAAATAAACTTGATCTGCTCACAAAGCTGACGGATTTTCATTCCAAATTTGGTGGCTCTAGCTCTTGTAGTTTAAAAGATCTAGGTGATCATACAGACGGACGGACAGACGGACAGATGGACATCGCTATATCGTCTCGGCTGTTGATGCTGATCAAGAATATATATACTTTATAGGGTCGGAAAAGCCTCCTTCTGCCTGTTACGCACATTTCGCTTCAGACAAACTTAATAGACCCCCATACTCTTTTTTAGAGTACGGGGTCTAAAAATTGTAAATTGACGAAATCAAGATTATTTTGATGCAGAGTCGATATAAATGAAAATTATTGAATTAAATGGTATTCTGATTCAAAATCGGTTGAGTTTTGACAGAGATAGCTAAGATCAAGGCCCGAAATGTGAGGATTCGAAAATAACGTCTAAAATCGTCTAAGACCTCTAGAAACGCCAGAAAATGCAAAAACAAAAAATAAATGAAAAAATTTTAAATTGACGAAATCAAGATTATTTTGATGCAGAGTCGATATAAATGAAAATTATTGAATTAAATGGTATTCCGATTCAAAATCGGTTGAGTTTTGACAGAGATAGCTAAGATCAAGGCCCGAAATGTGAGGATTCGAAAATAACGTCTAAAATCCTCTAAGACCTCTAGAAACGCCAGAAAATGCAAAAACAAAAAATAAATGAAACAATTTTAAATTGACGAAATCAAGATTATTTTGATGCAGAGTCGATATAAATGAAAATTATTGAATTAAATGGTATTCCGATTCAAAATCGGTTGAGTTTTGACAGAGATAGCTAAGATCAAGGCCCGAAATGTGAGGATTCGAAAATAACGTCTAAAATCGTCTAAGACCTCTAGAAACGCCAGAAAATGCAAAAACAAAAAATAAATGAAAAAATTTTAAATTGACGAAATCAAGATTATTTTGATGCAGAGTCGATATAAATGAAAATTATTGAATTAAATGGTATTCCGATTCAAAATCGGTTGAGTTTTGACAGAGATAGCTAAGATCAAGGCCCGAAATGTGAGGATTCGAAAATAACGTCTAAAATCGTCTAAGACCTCTAGAAACGCCAGAAAATGCAAAAACAAAAAATAAATGAAAAAATTTTAAATTGACGAAATCAAGATTATTTTGATGCAGAGTCGATATAAATGAAAATTATTGAATTAAATGGTATTCCGATTCAAAATCGGTTGAGTTTTGACAGAGATAGCTAAGATCAAGGCCCGAAATGTGAGGATTCGAAAATAACGTCTAAAATCCTCTAAGACCTCTAGAAACGCCAGAAAATGCAAAAACAAAAAATAAATGAAAAAATTTTAAATTGACGAAATCAAGATTATTTTGATGCAGAGTCGATATAAATGAAAATTATTGAATTAAACGGTATTCCGATTCAAAATCGGTTGAGTTTTGACAGAGATAGCTAAGATCAAGGCCTGAAATGTGAGGATTCGAAAATAACGTCTAAAATCGTCTAAGACCTCTAGAAACGCCAGAAAATGCAAAAACAAAAAATAAATGAAAAAATTTTAAATTGACGAAATCAAGATTATTTTGATGCAGAGTCGATATAAATGAAAATTATTGAATTAAATGGTATTCCGATTCAAAATCGGTTGAGTTTTGACAGAGATAGCTAAGATCAAGGCCCGAAATGTGAGGATTCGAAAATAACGTCTAAAATCCTCTAAGACCTCTAGAAACGCCAGAAAATGCAAAAACAAAAAATAAATGAAAAAATTTTAAATTGACGAAATCAAGATTATTTTGATGCAGAGTCGATATAAATGAAAATTATTGAATTAAATGGTATTCCGATTCAAAATCGGTTGAGTTTTGACAGAGATAGCTAAGATCAAGGCCCGAAATGTGAGGATTCGAAAATAACGTCTAAAATCCTCTAAGACCTCTAGAAACGCCAGAAAATGCAAAAACAAAAAATAAATGAAAAAATTTTAAATTGACGAAATCAAGATTATTTTGATGCAGAGTCGATATAAATGAAAATTATTGAATTAAATGGTATTCCGATTCAAAATCGGTTGAGTTTTGACAGAGATAGCTAAGATCAAGGCCCGAAATGTGAGGATTCGAAAATAACGTCTAAAATCCTCTAAGACCTCTAGAAACGCCAGAAAATGCAAAAACAAAAAATAAATGAAAAAATTTTAAATTGACGAAATCAAGATTATTTTGATGCAGAGTCGATATAAATGAAAATTATTGAATTAAATGGTATTCCGATTCAAAATCGGTTGAGTTTTGACAGAGATAGCTAAGATCAAGGCCCGAAATGTGAGGATTCGAAAATAACGTCTAAAATCCTCTAAGACCTCTAGAAACGCCAGAAAATGCAAAAACAAAAAATAAATGAAAAAATTTTAAATTGACGAAATCAAGATTATTTTGATGCAGAGTCGATATAAATGAAAATTATTGAATTAAATGGTATTCCGATTCAAAATCGGTTGAGTTTTGACAGAGATAGCTAAGATCAAGGCCCGAAATGTGAGGATTCGAAAATAACGTCTAAAATCCTCTAAGACCTCTAGAAACGCCAGAAAATGCAAAAACAAAAAATAAATGAAAAAATTTTAAATTGACGAAATCAAGATTATTTTGATGCAGAGTCGATATAAATGAAAATTATTGAATTAAATGGTATTCCGATTCAAAATCGGTTGAGTTTTGACAGAGATAGCTAAGATCAAGGCCCGAAATGTGAGGATTCGAAAATAACGTCTAAAATCCTCTAAGACCTCTAGAAACGCCAGAAAATGCAAAAACAAAAAATAAATGAAAAAATTTTAAATTGACGAAATCAAGATTATTTTGATGCAGAGTCGATATAAATGAAAATTATTGAATTAAATGGTATTCCGATTCAAAATCGGTTGAGTTTTGACAGAGATAGCTAAGATCAAGGCCCGAAATGTGAGGATTCGAAAATAACGTCTAAAATCCTCTAAGACCTCTAGAAACGCCAGAAAATGCAAAAACAAAAAATAAATGAAAAAATTTTAAATTGACGAAATCAAGATTATTTTGATGCAGAGTCGATATAAATGAAAATTATTGAATTAAATGGTATTCCGATTCAAAATCGGTTGAGTTTTGACAGAGATAGCTAAGATCAAGGCCCGAAATGTGAGGATTCGAAAATAACGTCTAAAATCCTCTAAGACCTCTAGAAACGCCAGAAAATGCAAAAACAAAAAATAAATGAAAAAATTTTAAATTGACGAAATCAAGATTATTTTGATGCAGAGTCGATATAAATGAAAATTATTGAATTAAATGGTATTCCGATTCAAAATCGGTTGAGTTTTGACAGAGATAGCTAAGATCAAGGCCCGAAATGTGAGGATTCGAAAATAACGTCTAAAATCCTCTAAGACCTCTAGAAACGCCAGAAAATGCAAAAACAAAAAATAAATGAAAAAATTTTAAATTGACGAAATCAAGATTATTTTGATGCAGAGTCGATATAAATGAAAATTATTGAATTAAATGGTATTCCGATTCAAAATCGGTTGAGTTTTGACAGAGATAGCTAAGATCAAGGCCTGAAATGTGAGGATTCGAAAATAACGTCTAAAATCCTCTAAGACCTCTAGAAACGCCAGAAAATGCAAAAACAAAAAATAAATGAAAAAATTTTAAATTGACGAAATCAAGATTATTTTGATGCAGAGTCGATATAAATGAAAATTATTGAATTAAATGGTATTCCGATTCAAAATCGGTTGAGTTTTGACAGAGATAGCTAAGATCAAGGCCCGAAATGTGAGGATTCGAAAATAACGTCTAAAATCCTCTAAGACCTCTAGAAACGCCAGAAAATGCAAAAACAAAAAATAAATGAAAAAATTTTAAATTGACGAAATCAAGATTATTTTGATGCAGAGTCGATATAAATGAAAATTATTGAATTAAATGGTATTCCGATTCAAAATCGGTTGAGTTTTGACAGAGATAGCTAAGATCAAGGCCCGAAATGTGAGGATTCGAAAATAACGTCTAAAATCCTCTAAGACCTCTAGAAACGCCAGAAAATGCAAAAACAAAAAATAAATGAAAAAATTTTAAATTGACGAAATCAAGATTATTTTGATGCAGAGTCGATATAAATGAAAATTATTGAATTAAATGGTATTCCGATTCAAAATCGGTTGAGTTTTGACAGAGATAGCTAAGATCAAGGCCCGAAATGTGAGGATTCGAAAATAACGTCTAAAATCCTCTAAGACCTCTAGAAACGCCAGAAAATGCAAAAACAAAAAATAAATGAAAAAAATTTTAAATTGACGAAATCAAGATTATTTTGATGCAGAGTCGATATAAATGAAAATTATTGAATTAAATGGTATTCCGATTCAAAATCGGTTGAGTTTTGACAGAGATAGCTAAGATCAAGGCCCGAAATGTGAGGATTCGAAAATAACGTCTAAAATCCTCTAAGACCTCTAGAAACGCCAGAAAATGCAAAAACAAAAAATAAATGAAAAAATTTTAAATTGACGAAATCAAGATTATTTTGATGCAGAGTCGATATAAATGAAAATTATTGAATTAAATGGTATTCCGATTCAAAATCGGTTGAGTTTTGACAGAGATAGCTAAGATCAAGGCCCGAAATGTGAGGATTCGAAAATAACGTCTAAAATCCTCTAAGACCTCTAGAAACGCCAGAAAATGCAAAAACAAAAAATAAATGAAAAAATTTTAAATTGACGAAATCAAGATTATTTTGATGCAGAGTCGATATAAATGAAAATTATTGAATTAAATGGTATTCCGATTCAAAATCGGTTGAGTTTTGACAGAGATAGCTAAGATCAAGGCCCGAAATGTGAGGATTCGAAAATAACGTCTAAAATCCTCTAAGACCTCTAGAAACGCCAGAAAATGCAAAAACAAAAATTAAATGAAAAAATTGTAAATTGACGAAATCAAGATTATTTTGATGCAGAGTCGATATAAATGAAAATTATTGAATTAAATGGTATTCCGATTCAAAATCGGTTGAGTTTTGACAGAGATAGCTAAGATCAAGGCCCGAAATGTGAGGATTCGAAAATAACGTCTAAAATCGTCTAAGACCTCTAGAAACGCCAGAAAATGCAAAAACAAAAAATAAATGAAAAAATTTTAAATTGACGAAATCAAGATTATTTTGATGCAGAGTCGATATAAATGAAAATTATTGAATTAAATGGTATTCCGATTCAAAATCGGTTGAGTTTTGACAGAGATAGCTAAGATCAAGGCCCGAAATGTGAGGATTCGAAAATAACGTCTAAAATCCTCTAAGACCTCTAGAAACGCCAGAAAATGCAAAAACAAAAAATAAATGAAAAAATTTTAAATTGACGAAATCAAGATTATTTTGATGCAGAGTCGATATAAATGAAAATTATTGAATTAAATGGTATTCCGATTCAAAATCGGTTGAGTTTTGACAGAGATAGCTAAGATCAAGGCCCGAAATGTGAGGATTCGAAAATAACGTCTAAAATCCTCTAAGACCTCTAGAAACGCCAGAAAATGCAAAAACAAAAAATAAATGAAAAAATTTTAAATTGACGAAATCAAGATTATTTTGATGCAGAGTCGATATAAATGAAAATTATTGAATTAAATGGTATTCCGATTCAAAATCGGTTGAGTTTTGACAGAGATAGCTAAGATCAAGGCCCGAAATGTGAGGATTCGAAAATAACGTCTAAAATCCTCTAAGACCTCTAGAAACGCCAGAAAATGCAAAAACAAAAAATTAAATGAAAAAATTGTAAATTGACGAAATCAAGATTATTTTGATGCAGAGTCGATATAAATGAAAATTATTGAATTAAATGGTATTCCGATTCAAAATCGGTTGAGTTTTGACAGAGATAGCTAAGATCAAGGCCCGAAATGTGAGGATTCGAAAATAACGTCTAAAATCGTCTAAGACCTCTAGAAACGCCAGAAAATGCAAAAACAAAAAATAAATGAAAAAAATTTTAAATTGACGAAATCAAGATTATTTTGATGCAGAGTCGATATAAATGAAAATTATTGAATTAAATGGTATTCCGATTCAAAATCGGTTGAGTTTTGACAGAGATAGCTAAGATCAAGGCCCGAAATGTGAGGATTCGAAAATAACGTCTAAAATCCTCTAAGACCTCTAGAAACGCCAGAAAATGCAAAAACAAAAAATAAATGAAAAAATTTTAAATTGACGAAATCAAGATTATTTTGATGCAGAGTCGATATAAATGAAAATTATTGAATTAAATGGTATTCCGATTCAAAATCGGTTGAGTTTTGACAGAGATAGCTAAGATCAAGGCCCGAAATGTGAGGATTCGAAAATAACGTCTAAAATCCTCTAAGACCTCTAGAAACGCCAGAAAATGCAAAAAAAAAAAATTAAATGAAAAAATTTTAAATTGACGAAATCAAGATTATTTTGATGCAGAGTCGATATAAATGAAAATTATTGAATTAAATGGTATTCCGATTCAAAATCGGTTGAGTTTTGACAGAGATAGCTAAGATCAAGGCCCGAAATGTGAGGATTCGAAAATAACGTCTAAAATCCTCTAAGACCTCTAGAAACGCCAGAAAATGCAAAAACAAAATATAAATGAAAAAATTTTAAATTGACGAAATCAAGATTATTTTGATGCAGAGTCGATATAAATGAAAATTATTGAATTAAATGGTATTCCGATTCAAAATCGGTTGAGTTTTGACAGAGATAGCTAAGATCAAGGCCCGAAATGTGAGGATTCGAAAATAACGTCTAAAATCCTCTAAGACCTCTAGAAACGCCAGAAAATGCAAAAACAAAAAATAAATGAAAAAATTTTAAATTGACGAAATCAAGATTATTTTGATGCAGAGTCGATATAAATGAAAATTATTGAATTAAATGGTATTCCGATTCAAAATCGGTTGAGTTTTGACAGAGATAGCTAAGATCAAGGCCCGAAATGTGAGGATTCGAAAATAACGTCTAAAATCCTCTAAGACCTCTAGAAACGCCAGAAAATGCAAAAACAAAAAATAAATGAAAAAATTTTAAATTGACGAAATCAAGATTATTTTGATGCAGAGTCGATATAAATGAAAATTATTGAATTAAATGGTATTCCGATTCAAAATCGGTTGAGTTTTGACAGAGATAGCTAAGATCAAGGCCCGAAATGTGAGGATTCGAAAATAACGTCTAAAATCCTCTAAGACCTCTAGAAACGCCAGAAAATGCAAAAACAAAAAATAAATGAAAAAATTTTAAATTGACGAAATCAAGATTATTTTGATGCAGAGTCGATATAAATGAAAATTATTGAATTAAATGGTATTCCGATTCAAAATCGGTTGAGTTTTGACAGAGATAGCTAAGATCAAGGCCCGAAATGTGAGGATTCGAAAATAACGTCTAAAATCCTCTAAGACCTCTAGAAACGCCAGAAAATGCAAAAACAAAAAATAAATGAAAAAATTTTAAATTGACGAAATCAAGATTATTTTGATGCAGAGTCGATATAAATGAAAATTATTGAATTAAATGGTATTCCGATTCAAAATCGGTTGAGTTTTGACAGAGATAGCTAAGATCAAGGCCCGAAATGTGAGGATTCGAAAATAACGTCTAAAATCCTCTAAGACCTCTAGAAACGCCAGAAAATGCAAAAACAAAAAATAAATGAAAAAAATTTTAAATTGACGAAATCAAGATTATTTTGATGCAGAGTCGATATAAATGAAAATTATTAAATTAAATGGTATTCCGATTCAAAATCGGTTGAGTTTTGACAGAGATAGCTAAGATCAAGGCCCGAAATGTGAGGATTCGAAAATAACGTCTAAAATCCTCTAAGACCTCTAGAAACGCCAGAAAATGCAAAAACAAAAAATAAATGAAAAAATTTTAAATTGACGAAATCAAGATTATTTTGATGCAGAGTCGATATAAATGAAAATTATTGAATTAAATGGTATTCCGATTCAAAATCGGTTGAGTTTTGACAGAGATAGCTAAGATCAAGGCCCGAAATGTGAGGATTCGAAAATAAGGTCTAAAATCCTCTAAGACCTCTAGAAACGCCAGAAAATGCAAAAACAAAAAATAAATGAAAAAATTTTAAATTGACGAAATCAAGATTATTTTGATGCAGAGTCGATATAAATGAAAATTATTGAATTAAATGGTATTCCGATTCAAAATCGGTTGAGTTTTGACAGAGATAGCTAAGATCAAGGCCCGAAATGTGAGGATTCGAAAATAACGTCTAAAATCGTCTAAGACCTCTAGAAACGCCAGAAAATGCAAAAACAAAAAATAAATGAAAAAATTTTAAATTGACGAAATCAAGATTATTTTGATGCAGAGTCGATATATAAATGAAAATTATTGAATTAAATGGTATTCCGATTCAAAATCGGTTGAGTTTTGACAGAGATAGCTAAGATCAAGGCCCGAAATGTGAGGATTCGAAAATAACGTCTAAAATCCTCTAAGACCTCTAGAAACGCCAGAAAATGCAAAAACAAAAAATAAATGAAAAAATTTTAAATTGACGAAATCAAGATTATTTTGATGCAGAGTCGATATAAAATGAAAATTATTGAATTAAATGGTATTCCGATTCAAAATCGGTTGAGTTTTGACAGAGATAGCTAAGATCAAGGCCCGAAATGTGAGGATTCGAAAATAACGTCTAAAATCCTCTAAGACCTCTAGAAACGCCAGAAAATGCAAAAACAAAAAATAAATGAAAAAATTTTAAATTGACGAAATCAAGATTATTTTGATGCAGAGTCGATATAAATGAAAATTATTGAATTAAATGGTATTCCGATTCAAAATCGGTTGAGTTTTGACAGAGATAGCTAAGATCAAGGCCCGAAATGTGAGGATTCGAAAATAACGTCTAAAATCCTCTAAGACCTCTAGAAACGCCAGAAAATGCAAAAACAAAAAATAAATGAAAAAATTTTAAATTGACGAAATCAAGATTATTTTGATGCAGAGTCGATATACAAAATGAAAATTATTGAATTAAATGGTATTCCGATTCAAAATCGGTTGAGTTTTGACAGAGATAGCTAAGATCAAGGCCCGAAATGTGAGGATTCGAAAATAACGTCTAAAATCCTCTAAGACCTCTAGAAACGCCAGAAAATGCAAAAACAAAAAATAAATGAAAAAATTTTAAATTGACGAAATCAAGATTATTTTGATGCAGAGTCGATATAAATGAAAATTATTGAATTAAATGGTATTCCGATTCAAAATCGGTTGAGTTTTGACAGAGATAGCTAAGATCAAGGCCCGAAATGTGAGGATTCGAAAATAACGTCTAAAATCCTCTAAGACCTCTAGAAACGCCAGAAAATGCAAAAACAAAAAATAAATGAAAAAATTTTAAATTGACGAAATCAAGATTATTTTGATGCAGAGTCGATATAAATGAAAATTATTGAATTAAATGGTATTCCGATTCAAAATCGGTTGAGTTTTGACAGAGATAGCTAAGATCAAGGCCCGAAATGTGAGGATTCGAAAATAACGTCTAAAATCCTCTAAGACCTCTAGAAACGCCAGAAAATGCAAAAACAAAAAATAAATGAAAAAATTTTAAATTGACGAAATCAAGATTATTTTGATGCAGAGTCGATATAAATGAAAATTATTGAATTAAATGGTATTCCGATTCAAAATCGGTTGAGTTTTGACAGAGATAGCTAAGATCAAGGCCCGAAATGTGAGGATTCGAAAATAACGTCTAAAATCCTCTAAGACCTCTAGAAACGCCAGAAAATGCAAAAACAAAAAATAAATGAAAAAATTTTAAATTGACGAAATCAAGATTATTTTGATGCAGAGTCGATATAAATGAAAATTATTGAATTAAATGGTATTCCGATTCAAAATCGGTTGAGTTTTGACAGAGATAGCTAAGATCAAGGCCCGAAATGTGAGGATTCGAAAATAACGTCTAAAATCCTCTAAGACCTCTAGAAACGCCAGAAAATGCAAAAACAAAAAATAAATGAAAAAATTTTAAATTGACGAAATCAAGATTATTTTGATGCAGAGTCGATATAAATGAAAATTATTGAATTAAATGGTATTCCGATTCAAAATCGGTTGAGTTTTGACAGAGATAGCTAAGATCAAGGCCCGAAATGTGAGGATTCGAAAATAACGTCTAAAATCCTCTAAGACCTCTAGAAACGCCAGAAAATGCAAAAACAAAAAATAAATGAAAAAATTTTAAATTGACGAAATCAAGATTATTTTGATGCAGAGTCGATATAAATGAAAATTATTGAATTAAATGGTATTCCGATTCAAAATCGGTTGAGTTTTGACAGAGATAGCTAAGATCAAGGCCCGAAATGTGAGGATTCGAAAATAACGTCTAAAATCCTCTAAGACCTCTAGAAACGCCAGAAAATGCAAAAACAAAAAATAAATGAAAAAATTTTAAATTGACGAAATCAAGATTATTTTGATGCAGATAAATTATAATTAAATAATTAAAATCGGTTGTTTCAAAAGCTAGATCAAGGCGAAAGAATAAGTCTTCTAAGCCAAAAAATTTTGATGCAGAGTCGATATAAATGAAAATTATTGAATTAAATGGTATTCCGATTCAAAATCGGTTGAGTTTTGACAGAGATAGCTAAGATCAAGGCCCGAAATGTGAGGATTCGAAAATAACGTCTAAAATCCTCTAAGACCTCTAGAAACGCCAGAAAATGCAAAAACAAAAAATAAATGAAAAAATTTTAAATTGACGAAATCAAGATTATTTTGATGCAGAGTCGATATAAATGAAAATTATTGAATTAAATGGTATTCCGATTCAAAATCGGTTGAGTTTTGACAGAGATAGCTAAGATCAAGGCCCGAAATGTGAGGATTCGAAAATAACGTCTAAAATCCTCTAAGACCTCTAGAAACGCCAGAAAATGCAAAAACAAAAAATAAATGAAAAAATTTTAAATTGACGAAATCAAGATTATTTTGATGCAGAGTCGATATAAATGAAAATTATTGAATTAAATGGTATTCCGATTCAAAATCGGTTGAGTTTTGACAGAGATAGCTAAGATCAAGGCCCGAAATGTGAGGATTCGAAAATAACGTCTAAAATCCTCTAAGACCTCTAGAAACGCCAGAAAATGCAAAAACAAAAAATAAATGAAAAAATTTTAAATTGACGAAATCAAGATTATTTTGATGCAGAGTCGATATAAATGAAAATTATTGAATTAAATGGTATTCCGATTCAAAATCGGTTGAGTTTTGACAGAGATAGCTAAGATCAAGGCCCGAAATGTGAGGATTCGAAAATAACGTCTAAAATCCTCTAAGACCTCTAGAAACGCCAGAAAATGCAAAAACAAAAAATAAATGAAAAAATTTTAAATTGACGAAATCAAGATTATTTTGATGCAGAGTCGATATAAATGAAAATTATTGAATTAAATGGTATTCCGATTCAAAATCGGTTGAGTTTTGACAGAGATAGCTAAGATCAAGGCCTGAAATGTGAGGATTCGAAAATAACGTCTAAAATCGTCTAAGACCTCTAGAAACGCCAGAAAATGCAAAAACAAAAAATAAATGAAAAAATTTTAAATTGACGAAATCAAGATTATTTTGATGCAGAGTCGATATAAATGAAAATTATTGAATTAAATGGTATTCCGATTCAAAATCGGTTGAGTTTTGACAGAGATAGCTAAGATCAAGGCCCGAAATGTGAGGATTCGAAAATAACGTCTAAAATCCTCTAAGACCTCTAGAAACGCCAGAAAATGCAAAAACAAAAAATAAATGAAAAAATTTTAAATTGACGAAATCAAGATTATTTTGATGCAGAGTCGATATAAAATGAAAATTATTGAATTAAACGGTATTCCGATTCAAAATCGGTTGAGTTTTGACAGAGAAAGCTAAGATCAAGGCCCGAAATGTGAGGATTCGAAAATAACGTCTAAAATCCTCTAAGACCTCTAGAAACGCCAGAAAATGCAAAAACAAAAAATAAATGAAAAAATTTTAAATTGACGAAATCAAGATTATTTTGATGCAGAGTCGATATAAATGAAAATTATTGAATTAAATGGTATTCCGATTCAAAATCGGTTGAGTTTTGACAGAGATAGCTAAGATCAAGGCCCGAAATGTGAGGATTCGAAAATAACGTCTAAAATCCTCTAAGACCTCTAGAAACGCCAGAAAATGCAAAAACAAAAAATAAATGAAAAAATTTTAAATTGACGAAATCAAGATTATTTTGATGCAGAGTCGATATAAATGAAAATTATTGAATTAAATGGTATTCCGATTCAAAATCGGTTGAGTTTTGACAGAGATAGCTAAGATCAAGGCCCGAAATGTGAGGATTCGAAAATAACGTCTAAAATCCTCTAAGACCTCTAGAAACGCCAGAAAATGCAAAAACAAAAAATAAATGAAAAAATTTTAAATTGACGAAATCAAGATTATTTTGATGCAGAGTCGATATAAATGAAAATTATTGAATTAAACGGTATTCCGATTCAAAATCGGTTGAGTTTTGACAGAGATAGCTAAGATCAAGGCCCGAAATGTGAGGATTCGAAAATAACGTCTAAAATCCTCTAAGACCTCTAGAAACGCCAGAAAATGCAAAAACAAAAAATAAATGAAAAAATTTTAAATTGACGAAATCAAGATTATTTTGATGCAGAGT
Organism: Drosophila cardini; assembly: GCA_018903735.1. Lineage (NCBI taxonomy): Eukaryota > Metazoa > Arthropoda > Insecta > Diptera > Drosophilidae > Drosophila > Drosophila cardini. Next base: position 36,415 of record JAEIGM010000172.1, on the reverse strand, counting down.
CGATATAAATGAAAATTATTGAATTAAACGGTATTCCGATTCAAAATCGGTTGAGTTTTGACAGAGATAGCTAAGATCAAGGCCCGAAATGTGAGGATTCGAAAATAACGTCTAAAATCGTCTAAGACCTCTAGAAACGCCAGAAAATGCAAAAACAAAAAATAAATGAAAAAATTTTAAATTGACGAAATCAAGATTATTTTGATGCAGAGTCGATATAAATGAAAATTATTGAATTAAATGGTATTCCGATTCAAAATCGGTTGAGTTTTGACAGAGATAGCTAAGATCAAGGCCCGAAATGTGAGGATTCGAAAATAACGTCTAAAATCCTCTAAGACCTCTAGAAACGCCAGAAAATGCAAAAACAAAAAATAAATGAAAAAATTTTAAATTGACGAAATCAAGATTATTTTGATGCAGAGTCGATATAAATGAAAATTATTGAATTAAATGGTATTCCGATTCAAAATCGGTTGAGTTTTGACAGAGATAGCTAAGATCAAGGCCCGAAATGTGAGGATTCGAAAATAACGTCTAAAATCCTCTAAGACCTCTAGAAACGCCAGAAAATGCAAAAACAAAAAATAAATGAAAAAATTTTAAATTGACGAAATCAAGATTATTTTGATGCAGAGTCGATATAAATGAAAATTATTGAATTAAACGGTATTCCGATTCAAAATCGGTTGAGTTTTGACAGAGATAGCTAAGATCAAGGCCCGAAATGTGAGGATTCGAAAATAACGTCTAAAATCCTCTAAGACCTCTAGAAACGCCAGAAAATGCAAAAACAAAAAATAAATGAAAAAATTTTAAATTGACGAAATCAAGATTATTTTGATGCAGAGTCGATATAAATGAAAATTATTGAATTAAACGGTATTCCGATTCAAAATCGGTTGAGTTTTGACAGAGATAGCTAAGATCAAGGCCCGAAATGTGAGGATTCGAAAATAACGTCTAAAATCCTCTAAGACCTCTAGAAACGCCAGAAAATGCAAAAACAAAAAATAAATGAAAAAATTTTAAATTGACGAAATCAAGATTATTTTGATGCAGAGTCGATATAAATGAAAATTATTGAATTAAACGGTATTCCGATTCAAAATCGGTTGAGTTTTGACAGAGAAAGCTAAGATCAAGGCCCGAAATGTGAGGATTCGAAAATAACGTCTAAAATCCTCTAAGACCTCTAGAAACGCCAGAAAATGCAAAAACAAAAAATAAATGAAAAAATTTTAAATTGACGAAATCAAGATTATTTTGATGCAGAGTCGATATAAATGAAAATTATTGAATTAAACGGTATTCCGATTCAAAATCGGTTGAGTTTTGACAGAGATAGCTAAGATCAAGGCCCGAAATGTGAGGATTCGAAAATAACGTCTAAAATCCTCTAAGACCTCTAGAAACGCCAGAAAATGCAAAAACAAAAAATAAATGAAAAAATTTTAAATTGACGAAATCAAGATTATTTTGATGCAGAGTCGATATAAATGAAAATTATTGAATTAAATGGTATTCCGATTCAAAATCGGTTGAGTTTTGACAGAGATAGCTAAGATCAAGGCCCGAAATGTGAGGATTCGAAAATAACGTCTAAAATCCTCTAAGACCTCTAGAAACGCCAGAAAATGCAAAAACAAAAAATAAATGAAAAAATTTTAAATTGACGAAATCAAGATTATTTTGATGCAGAGTCGATATAAATGAAAATTATTGAATTAAACGGTATTCCGATTCAAAATCGGTTGAGTTTTGACAGAGATAGCTAAGATCAAGGCCCGAAATGTGAGGATTCGAAAATAACGTCTAAAATCCTCTAAGACCTCTAGAAACGCCAGAAAATGCAAAAACAAAAAATAAATGAAAAAATTTTAAATTGACGAAATCAAGATTATTTTGATGCAGAGTCGATATAAATGAAAATTATTGAATTAAATGGTATTCCGATTCAAAATCGGTTGAGTTTTGACAGACAGAAGGGAAAATTCGAAAATAACGTCTAAAATCGTCTAAGACCTCTAGAAACGCCAGAAAATGCAAAAACAAAAAATAAATGAAAAAATTTTAAATTGACGAAATCAAGATTATTTTGATGCAGAGTCGATATAAATGAAAATTATTGAATTAAATGGTATTCCGATTCAAAATCGGTTGAGTTTTGACAGAGATAGCTAAGATCAAGGCCCGAAATGTGAGGATTCGAAAATAACGTTTAAAATCCTCTAAGACCTCTAGAAACGCCAGAAAATGCAAAAACAAAAAATAAATGAAAAAATTTTTAAATTGACGAAATCAAGATTATTTTGATGCAGAGTCGATATAAATGAAAATTATTGAATTAAATGGTATTCCGATTCAAAATCGGTTGAGTTTTGACAGAGATAGCTAAGATCAAGGCCCGAAATGTGAGAATTCGAAAATAACGTCTAAAATCCTCTAAGACCTCTAGAAACGCCAGAAAATGCAAAAACAAAAAATAAATGAAAAAATTTTAAATTGACGAAATCAAGATTATTTTGATGCAGAGTCGATATAAATGAAAATTATTGAATTAAATGGTATTCCGATTCAAAATCGGTTGAGTTTTGACAGAGATAGCTAAGATCAAGGCCCGAAATGTGAGGATTCGAAAATAACGTCTAAAATCGTCTAAGACCTCTAGAAACGCCAGAAAATGCAAAAACAAAAAATAAATGAAAAAATTTTAAATTGACGAAATCAAGATTATTTTGATGCAGAGTCGATATAAATGAAAATTATTGAATTAAATGGTATTCTGATTCAAAATCGGTTGAGTTTTGACAGAGATAGCTAAGATCAAGGCCTGAAATGTGAGGATTCGAAAATAACGTCTAAAATCGTCTAAGACCTCTAGAAACGCCAGAAAATGCAAAAACAAAAAATAAATGAAAAAATTTTAAATTGACGAAATCAAGATTATTTTGATGCAGAGTCGATATAAATGAAAATTATTGAATTAAATGGTATTCGGATTCAAAATCGGTTGAGTTTTGACAGAGATAGCTAAGATCAAGGCCCGAAATGTGAGGATTCGAAAATAACGTCTAAAATCCTCTAAGACCTCTAGAAACGCCAGAAAATGCAAAAACAAAAAATAAATGAAAAAATTTTAAATTGACGAAATCAAGATTATTTTGATGCAGAGTCGATATAAATGAAAATTATTGAATTAAACGGTATTCCGATTCAAAATCGGTTGAGTTTTGACAGAGAAAGCTAAGATCAAGGCCCGAAATGTGAGGATTCGAAAATAACGTCTAAAATCCTCTAAGACCTCTAGAAACGCCAGAAAATGCAAAAACAAAAAATAAATGAAAAAATTTTAAATTGACGAAATCAAGATTATTTTGATGCAGAGTCGATATAAATGAAAATTATTGAATTAAATGGTATTCCGATTCAAAATCGGTTGAGTTTTGACAGAGATAGCTAAGATCAAGGCCCGAAATGTGAGGATTCGAAAATTACGTCTAAAATCCTCTAAGACCTCTAGAAACGCCAGAAAATGCAAAAACAAAAAATAAATGAAAAAATTTTAAATTGACGAAATCAAGATTATTTTGATGCAGAGTCGATATACTATAAATGAAAATTATTGAATTAAATGGTATTCCGATTCAAAATCGGTTGAGTTTTGACAGAGATAGCTAAGATCAAGGCCCGAAATGTGAGGATTCGAAAATAACGTCTAAAATCCTCTAAGACCTCTAGAAACGCCAGAAAATGCAAAAAACAAAAAATAAATGAAAAAATTTTAAATTGACGAAATCAAGATTATTTTGATGCAGAGTCGATATAAATGAAAATTATTGAATTAAATGGTATTCCGATTCAAAATCGGTTGAGTTTTGACAGAGATAGCTAAGATCAAGGCCCGAAATGTGAGGATTCGAAAATAACGTCTAAAATCCTCTAAGACCTCTAGAAACGCCAGAAAATGCAAAAACAAAAAATAAATGAAAAAATTTTAAATTGACGAAATCAAGATTATTTTGATGCAGAGTCGATATAAATGAAAATTATTGAATTAAATGGTATTCCGATTCAAAATCGGTTGAGTTTTGACAGAGATAGCTAAGATCAAGGCCCGAAATGTGAGGATTCGAAAATAACGTCTAAAATCCTCTAAGACCTCTAGAAACGCCAGAAAATGCAAAAACAAAAATAAATGAAAAAATTTTAAATTGACGAAATCAAGATTATTTTGATGCAGAGTCGATATAAATGAAAATTATTGAATTAAAGGTATTCCGATTCAAAATCGGTTGAGTTTTGACAGAGATAGCTAAGATCAAGGCCCGAAATGTGAGGATTCGAAAATAACGTCTAAAATCCTCTAAGACCTCTAGAAACGCCAGAAAATGCAAAAACAAAAATAAATGAAAAAATTTTAAATTGACGAAATCAAGATTATTTTGATGCAGAGTCGATATTAATGAAAATTATTGAATTAAATGGTATTCCGATTCAAAATCGGTTGAGTTTTGACAGAGATAGCTAAGATCAAGGCCCGAAATGTGAGGATTCGAAAATAACGTCTAAAATCGTCTAAGACCTCTAGAAACGCCAGAAAATGCAAAAACAAAAAATAAATGAAAAAATTTTAAATTGACGAAATCAAGATTATTTTGATGCAGAGTCGATATAAATGAAAATTATTGAATTAAATGGTATTCCGATTCAAAATCGGTTGAGTTTTGACAGAGATAGCTAAGATCAAGGCCCGAAATGTGAGGATTCGAAAATAACGTCTAAAATCCTCTAAGACCTCTAGAAACGCCAGAAAATGCAAAAACAAAAAATAAATGAAAAAATTTTAAATTGACGAAATCAAGATTATTTTGATGCAGAGTCGATATAAATGAAAATTATTGAATTAAATGGTATTCCGATTCAAAATCGGTTGAGTTTTGACAGAGATAGCTAAGATCAAGGCCCGAAATGTGAGGATTCGAAAATAACGTCTAAAATCGTCTAAGACCTCTAGAAACGCCAGAAAATGCAAAAACAAAAAATAAATGAAAAAATTTTAAATTGACGAAATCAAGATTATTTTGATGCAGAGTCGATATACTATAAATGAAAATTATTGAATTAAATGGTATTCCGATTCAAAATCGGTTGAGTTTTGACAGAGATAGCTAAGATCAAGGCCCGAAATGTGAGGATTCGAAAATAACGTCTAAAATCCTCTAAGACCTCTAGAAACGCCAGAAAATGCAAAAAAAAAAATAAATGAAAAAATTTTAAATTGACGAAATCAAGATTATTTTGATGCAGAGTCGATATAAATGAAAATTATTGAATTAAATGGTATTCCGATTCAAAATCGGTTGAGTTTTGACAGAGATAGCTAAGATCAAGGCCCGAAATGTGAGGATTCGAAAATAAGGTCTAAAATCCTCTAAGACCTCTAGAAACGCCAGAAAATGCAAAAACAAAAAATAAATGAAAAAATTTTAAATTGACGAAATCAAGATTATTTTGATGCAGAGTCGATATTAATGAAAATTATTGAATTAAATGGTATTCCGATTCAAAATCGGTTGAGTTTCGACAGAGATAGCTAAGATCAAGGCCCGAAATGTGAGGATTCGAAAATAACGTCTAAAATCCTCTAAGACCTCTAGAAACGCCAGAAAATGCAAAAACAAAAAATAAATGAAAATATTTTAAATTGACGAAATCAAGATTATTTTGATGTAGAGTCGATATAAATGAAAATTATTGAATTAAATGGTATTCCGATTCAAAATCGGTTGAGTTTTGACAGAGATAGCTAAGATCAAGGCCTGAAATGTGAGGATTCGAAAATAACGTCTAAAATCCTCTAAGACCTCTAGAAACGCCAGAAAATGCAAAAACAAAAAATAAATGAAAAAATTTTAAATTGACGAAATCAAGATTATTTTGATGCAGAGTCGATATTAATGAAAATTATTGAATTAAATGGTATTCCGATTCAAAATCGGTAGAGTTTTGACAGAGATAGATAAAATCAAGGCCCGAAATGTGAGAATTCGAAAATAACGTCTAAAATCGTCTAAGACCTCTAGAAACGCCAGAAAATGCAAAAACAAAAAATAAATGAAAAAATTTTAAATTGACGAAATCAAGATTATTTTGATGCAGAGTCGATATAAATGAAAATTATTGAATTAAATGGTATTCCGATTCAAAATCGGTTGAGTTTTGACAGAGATAGCTAAGATCAAGGCCCGAAATTTGAGGATTCGAAAATAACGTCTAAAATCGTCTAAGACCTCTAGAAACGCCAGAAAATGCAAAAACAAAAAATAAATGAATAAATTTTAAATTGACGAAATCAAGATTATTTTGATGCAGAGTCGATATTAATGAAAATTATTGAATTAAATGGTATTCCGATTCAAAATCGGTTGAGTTTTGACAGAGATAGCTAAGATCAAGGCCCGAAATGTGAGGATTCGAAAATAACGTCTAAAATCCTCTAAGACCTCTAGAAACGCCAGAAAATGCAAAAATAAATAAAAAAAAATTTAAAATTGACGAAATCAAGATTATTTTGATGCAGAGTCGATATAAATGAAAATTATTGAATTAAATGGTATTCCGATTCAAAATCGGTTGAGTTTTGACAGAGATAGCTAAGATCAAGGCCCGAAATGTGAGGATTCGAAAATAACGTCTAAAATCCTCTAAGACCTCTAGAGACGCCAGAAAATGCAAAAACAAAAAAAAAATGAAAAAATCTTAAATTGACGAAATCAAGATTATTTTGATGCAGAGTCGATATAAATGAAAATTATTGAATTAAATGGTATTCCGATTCAAAATCGGTTGAGTTTCGACAGAGATAGCTAAGATCAAGGCCCGAAATGTGAGGATTCGAAAATAAGGTCTAAAATCCTCTAAGACCTCTAGAAACGCCAGAAAATGCAAAAACAAAAAATAAATGAAAAAATTTTAAATTGACGAAATCAAGATTATTTTGATGCAGAGTCGATATAAATGAAAATTATTGAATTAAATGGTATTCCGATTCAAAATCGGTTGAGTTTTGACAGAGATAGCTAAGATCAAGGCCCGAAATGTGAGGATTCGAAAATAACGTCTAAAATCCTCTAAGACCTCTAGAAACGCCAGAAAATGCAAAAACAAAAAATAAATGAAAAAATCTTAAATTGACGAAATCAAGATTATTTTGATGCAGAGTCGATATAAATGAAAATTATTGAATTAAATGGTATTCCGATTCAAAATCGGTTGAGTTTTGACAGAGATAGCTAAGATCAAGGCCCGAAATGTGAGGATTCGAAAATAACGTCTAAAATCCTCTAAGACCTCTAGAAACGCCAGAAAATGCAAAAACAAAAAATAAATGAAAAAATTTTAAATTGACGAAATCAAGATTATTTTGATGCAGAGTCGATATAAATGAAAATTATTGAATTAAATGGTATTCCGATTCAAAATCGGTTGAGTTTTGACAGAGATAGCTAAGATCAAGGCCCGAAATGTGAGGATTCGAAAATAACGTCTAAAATCCTCTAAGACCTCTAGAAACGCCAGAAAATGCAAAAACAAAAAATAAATGAAAAAAATTTTAAATTGACGAAATCAAGATTATTTTGATGCAGAGTCGATATAAATGAAAATTATTGAATTAAATGGTATTCCGATTCAAAATCGGTTGAGTTTTGACAGAGATAGCTAAGATCAAGGCCCGAAATGTGAGGATTCGAAAATAACGTCTAAAATCCTCTAAGACCTCTAGAAACGCCAGAAAATGCAAAAACAAAAAATAAATGAAAAAATTTTAAATTGACGAAATCAAGATTATTTTGATGCAGAGTCGATATAAATGAAAATTATTGAATTAAATGGTATTCCGATTCAAAATCGGTTGAGTTTTGACAGAGATAGCTAAGATCAAGGCCCGAAATGTGAGGATTCGAAAATAACGTCTAAAATCCTCTAAGACCTCTAGAAACGCCAGAAAATGCAAAAACAAAAAATAAATGAAAAAATTTTAAATTGACGAAATCAAGATTATTTTGATGCAGAGTCGATATAAATGAAAATTATTGAATTAAATGGTATTCCGATTCAAAATCGGTTGAGTTTTGACAGAGATAGCTAAGATCAAGGCCCGAAATGTGAGGATTCGAAAATAACGTCTAAAATCCTCTAAGACCTCTAGAAACGCCAGAAAATGCAAAAACAAAAAATAAATAAAAAAATTTTAAATTGACGAAATCAAGATTATTTTGATGCAGAGTCGATATAAATGAAAATTATTGAATTAAATGGTATTCCGATTCAAAATCGGTTGAGTTTTGACAGAGATAGCTAAGATCAAGGCCCGAAATGTGAGGATTCGAAAATAACGTCTAAAATCCTCTAAGACCTCTAGAAACGCCAGAAAATGCAAAAACAAAAAAAAAATGAAAAAATTTTAAATTGACGAAATCAAGATTATTTTGATGCAGAGTCGATATAAATGAAAATTATTGAATTAAATGGTATTCCGATTCAAAATCGGTTGAGTTTTGACAGAGATAGCTAAGATCAAGGCCCGAAATGTGAGGATTCGAAAATAAGGTCTAAAATCCTCTAAGACCTCTAGAAACGCCAGAAAATGCAAAAACAAAAAATAAATGAAAAAATTTTAAATTGACGAAATCAAGATTATTTTGATGCAGAGTCGATATAAATGAAAATTATTGAATTAAATGGTATTCCGATTCAAAATCGGTTGAGTTTTGACAGAGATAGCTAAGATCAAGGCCCGAAATGTGAGGATTCGAAAATAACGTCTAAAATCCTCTAAGACCTCTAGAAACGCCAGAAAATGCAAAAACAAAAAATAAATGAAAAAATTTTAAATTGACGAAATCAAGATTATTTTGATGCAGAGTCGATATAAATGAAAATTATTGAATTAAATGGTATTCCGATTCAAAATCGGTTGAGTTTTGACAGAGATAGCTAAGATCAAGGCCCGAAATGTGAGGATTCGAAAATAACGTCTAAAATCCTCTAAGACCTCTAGAAACGCCAGAAAATGCAAAAACAAAAAATAAATGAAAAAATTTTAAATTGACGAAATCAAGATTATTTTGATGCAGAGTCGATATAAATGAAAATTATTGAATTAAATGGTATTCCGATTCAAAATCGGTTGAGTTTTGACAGAGATAGCTAAGATCAAGGCCCGAAATGTGAGGATTCGAAAATAACGTCTAAAATCCTCTAAGACCTCTAGAAACGCCAGAAAATGCAAAAACAAAAAATAAATGAAAAAATTTTAAATTGACGAAATCAAGATTATTTTGATGCAGAGTCGATATAAATGAAAATTATTGAATTAAATGGTATTCCGATTCAAAATCGGTTGAGTTTTGACAGAGATAGCTAAGATCAAGGCCCGAAATGTGAGGATTCGAAAATAACGTCTAAAATCCTCTAAGACCTCTAGAAACGCCAGAAAATGCAAAAATAAAAAATAAAAAAAAAATTTTAAATTGACGAAATCAAGATTATTTTGATGCAGAGTCGATATAAATGAAAATTATTGAATTAAATGGTATTCCGATTCAAAATCGGTTGAGTTTTGACAGAGATAGCTAAGATCAAGGCCCGAAATGTGAGGATTCGAAAATAACGTCTAAAATCGTCTAAGACCTCTAGAAACGCCAGAAAATGCAAAAACAAAAAATAAATGAAAAAATTTTAAATTGACGAAATCAAGATTATTTTGATGCAGAGTCGATATAAATGAAAATTATTGAATTAAATGGTATTCTGATTCAAAATCGGTTGAGTTTTGACAGAGATAGCTAAGATCAAGGCCCGAAATGTGAGGATTCGAAAATAACGTCTAAAATCGTCTAAGACCTCTAGAAACGCCAGAAAATGCAAAAACAAAAAATAAATGAAAAAATTTTAAATTGACGAAATCAAGATTATTTTGATGCAGAGTCGATATAAATGAAAATTATTGAATTAAATGGTATTCCGATTCAAAATCGGTTGAGTTTTGACAGAGATAGCTAAGATCAAGGCCCGAAATGTGAGGATTCGAAAATAACGTCTAAAATCCTCTAAGACCTCTAGAAACGCCAGAAAATGCAAAAACAAAAAATAAATGAAAAAATTTTAAATTGACGAAATCAAGATTATTTTGATGCAGAGTCGATATAAATGAAAATTATTGAATTAAATGGTATTCCGATTCAAAATCGGTTGAGTTTTGACAGAGATAGCTAAGATCAAGGCCCGAAATGTGAGGATTCGAAAATAAGGTCTAAAATCCTCTAAGACCTCTAGAAACGCCAGAAAATGCAAAAACAAAAAAAAAATGAAAAAATTTTAAATTGACGAAATCAAGATTATTTTGATGCAGAGTCGATATAAATGAAAATTATTGAATTAAATGGTATTCCGATTCAAAATCGGTTGAGTTTTGACAGAGATAGCTAAGATCAAGGCCCGAAATGTGAGGATTCGAAAATAACGTCTAAAATTGTCTAAGACCTCTAGAAACGCCAGAAAATGCAAAAACAAAAAATAAATGAAAAAATTTTAAATTGACGAAATCAAGATTATTTTGATGCAGAGTCGATATAAATGAAAATTATTGAATTAAATGGTATTCCGATTCAAAATCGGTTGAGTTTTGACAGAGATAGCTAAGATCAAGGCCCGAAATGTGAGGATTCGAAAATAACGTCTAAAATCCTCTAAGACCTCTAGAAACGCCAGAAAATGCAAAAACAAAAAATAAATGAAAAAATTTTAAATTGACGAAATCAAGATTATTTTGATGCAGAGTCGATATAAATGAAAATTATTGAATTAAATGGTATTCCGATTCAAAATCGGTTGAGTTTTGACAGAGATAGCTAAGATCAAGGCCCGAAATGTGAGGATTCGAAAATAACGTCTAAAATCCTCTAAGACCTCTAGAAACGCCAGAAAATGCAAAAACAAAAAATAAATGAAAAAATTTTAAATTGACGAAATCAAGATTATTTTGATGCAGAGTCGATATAAATGAAAATTATTGAATTAAATGGTATTCCGATTCAAAATCGGTTGAGTTTTGACAGAGATAGCTAAGATCAAGGCCCGAAATGTGAGGATTCGAAAATAACGTCTAAAATCCTCTAAGACCTCTAGAAACGCCAGAAAATGCAAAAACAAAAAATAAATGAAAAAATTTTAAATTGACGAAATCAAGATTATTTTGATGCAGAGTCGATATAAATGAAAATTATTGAATTAAATGGTATTCCGATTCAAAATCGGTTGAGTTTTGACAGAGATAGCTAAGATCAAGGCCCGAAATGTGAGGATTCGAAAATAACGTCTAAAATCCTCTAAGACCTCTAGAAACGCCAGAAAATGCAAAAACAAAAAATAAATGAAAAAATTTTAAATTGACGAAATCAAGATTATTTTGATGCAGAGTCGATATAAATGAAAATTATTGAATTAAATGGTATTCCGATTCAAAATCGGTTGAGTTTTGACAGAGATAGCTAAGATCAAGGCCCGAAATGTGAGGATTCGAAAATAACGTCTAAAATCCTCTAAGACCTCTAGAAACGCCAGAAAATGCAAAAACAAAAAATAAATGAAAAAATTTTAAATTGACGAAATCAAGATTATTTTGATGCAGAGTCGATATAAATGAAAATTATTGAATTAAATGGTATTCCGATTCAAAATCGGTTGAGTTTTGACAGAGATAGCTAAGATCAAGGCCCGAAATGTGAGGATTCGAAAATAACGTCTAAAATCCTCTAAGACCTCTAGAAACGCCAGAAAATGCAAAAACAAAAAATAAATGAAAAAATTTTAAATTGACGAAATCAAGATAATTTTGATGCAGAGTCGATATAAATGAAAATTATTGAATTAAATGGTATTCCGATTCAAAATCGGTTGAGTTTTGACAGAGATAGCTAAGATCAAGGCCCGAAATGTGAGGATTCGAAAATAACGTCTAAAATCCTCTAAGACCTCTAGAAACGCCAGAAAATGCAAAAACAAAAAATAAATGAAAAAATTTTAAATTGACGAAATCAAGATTATTTTGATGCAGAGTCGATATAAATGAAAATTATTGAATTAAATGGTATTCCGATTCAAAATCGGTTGAGTTTTGACAGAGATAGCTAAGATCAAGGTCCGAAATGTGAGGATTCGAAAATAACGTCTAAAATCCTCTAAGACCTCTAGAAACGCCAGAAAATGCAAAAACAAAAAATAAATGAAAAAATTTTAAATTGACGAAATCAAGATTATTTTGATGCAGAGTCGATATAAATGAAAATTATTGAATTAAATGGTATTCCGATTCAAAATCGGTTGAGTTTTGACAGAGATAGCTAAGATCAAGGCCCGAAATGTGAGGATTCGAAAATAACGTCTAAAATCGTCTAAGACCTCTAGAAACGCCAGAAAATGCAAAAACAAAAAATAAATGAAAAAATTTTAAATTGACGAAATCAAGATTATTTTGATGCAGAGTCGATATAAATGAAAATTATTGAATTAAATGGTATTCCGATTCAAAATCGGTTGAGTTTTGACAGAGATAGCTAAGATCAAGGCCCGAAATGTGAGGATTCGAAAATAACGTCTAAAATCCTCTAAGACCTCTAGAAACGCCAGAAAATGCAAAAACAAAAAATAAATGAAAAAATTTTAAATTGACGAAATCAAGATTATTTTGATGCAGAGTCGATATAAATGAAAATTATTGAATTAAATGGTATTCCGATTCAAAATCGGTTGAGTTTTGACAGAGATAGCTAAGATCAAGGCCCGAAATGTGAGGATTCGAAAATAACGTCTAAAATCCTCTAAGACCTCTAGAAACGCCAGAAAATGCAAAAACAAAAAATAAATGAAAAAATTTTAAATTGACGAAATCAAGATTATTTTGATGCAGAGTCGATATAAATGAAAATTATTGAATTAAATGGTATTCCGATTCAAAATCGGTTGAGTTTTGACAGAGATAGCTAAGATCAAGGCCCGAAATGTGAGGATTCGAAAATAACGTCTAAAATCCTCTAAGACCTCTAGAAACGCCAGAAAATGCAAAAACAAAAAATAAATGAAAAAATTTTAAATTGACGAAATCAAGATTATTTTGATGCAGAGTCGATATAAATGAAAATTATTGAATTAAATGGTATTCCGATTCAAAATCGGTTGAGTTTTGACAGAGATAGCTAAGATCAAGGCCCGAAATGTGAGGATTCGAAAATAACGTCTAAAATCCTCTAAGACCTCTAGAAACGCCAGAAAATGCAAAAACAAAAAATAAATGAAAAAATTTTAAATTGACGAAATCAAGATTATTTTGATGCAGAGTCGATATAAATGAAAATTATTGAATTAAATGGTATTCCGATTCAAAATCGGTTGAGTTTTGACAGAGATAGCTAAGATCAAGGCCCGAAATGTGAGGATTCGAAAATAACGTCTAAAATCCTCTAAGACCTCTAGAAACGCCAGAAAATGCAAAAACAAAAAATAAATGAAAAAATTTTAAATTGACGAAATCAAGATTATTTTGATGCAGAGTCGATATAAATGAAAATTATTGAATTAAATGGTATTCCGATTCAAAATCGGTTGAGTTTTGACAGAGATAGCTAAGATCAAGGCCCGAAATGTGAGGATTCGAAAATAACGTCTAAAATCCTCTAAGACCTCTAGAAACGCCAGAAAATGCAAAAACAAAAAATAAATGAAAAAATTTTAAATTGACGAAATCAAGATTATTTTGATGCAGAGTCGATATAAATGAAAATTATTGAATTAAATGGTATTCCGATTCAAAATCGGTTGAGTTTTGACAGAGATAGCTAAGATCAAGGCCCGAAATGTGAGGATTCGAAAATAACGTCTAAAATCGTCTAAGACCTCTAGAAACGCCAGAAAATGCAAAAACAAAAAATAAATGAAAAAATTTTAAATTGACGAAATCAAGATTATTTTGATGCAGAGTCGATATAAATGAAAATTATTGAATTAAATGGTATTCCGATTCAAAATCGGTTGAGTTTTGACAGAGATAGCTAAGATCAAGGCCCGAAATGTGAGGATTCGAAAATAACGTCTAAAATCCTCTAAGACCTCTAGAAACGCCAGAAAATGCAAAAACAAAAAAAAAATGAAAAAATTTTAAATTGACGAAATCAAGATTATTTTGATGCAGAGTCGATATAAATGAAAATTATTGAATTAAATGGTATTCCGATTCAAAATCGGTTGAGTTTTGACAGAGATAGCTAAGATCAAGGTCCGAAATGTGAGGATTCGAAAATAACGTCTAAAATCCTCTAAGACCTCTAGAAACGCCAGAAAATGCAAAAACAAAAAATAAATGAAAAAATTTTAAATTGACGAAATCAAGATTATTTTGATGCAGAGTCGATATAAATGAAAATTATTGAATTAAATGGTATTCCGATTCAAAATCGGTTGAGTTTTGACAGAGATAGCTAAGATCAAGGCCCGAAATGTGAGGATTCGAAAATAACGTCTAAAATCCTCTAAGACCTCTAGAAACGCCAGAAAATGCAAAAACAAAAAATAAATGAAAAAATTTTAAATTGACGAAATCAAGATTATTTTGATGCAGAGTCGATATAAATGAAAATTATTGAATTAAATGGTATTCCGATTCAAAATCGGTTGAGTTTTGACAGAGATAGCTAAGATCAAGGCCCGAAATGTGAGGATTCGAAAATAACGTCTAAAATCCTCTAAGACCTCTAGAAACGCCAGAAAATGCAAAAACAAAAAATAAATGAAAAAATTTTAAATTGACGAAATCAAGATTATTTTGATGCAGAGTCGATATAAATGAAAATTATTGAATTAAATGGTATTCCGATTCAAAATCGGTTGAGTTTTGACAGAGATAGCTAAGATCAAGGCCCGAAATGTGAGGATTCGAAAATAACGTCTAAAATCCTCTAAGACCTCTAGAAACGCCAGAAAATGCAAAAACAAAAAATAAATGAAAAAATTTTAAATTGACGAAATCAAGATTATTTTGATGCAGAGTCGATATAAATGAAAATTATTGAATTAAATGGTATTCCGATTCAAAATCGGTTGAGTTTTGACAGAGATAGCTAAGATCAAGGCCCGAAATGTGAGGATTCGAAAATAACGTCTAAAATCCTCTAAGACCTCTAGAAACGCCAGAAAATGCAAAAACAAAAAATAAATGAAAAAATTTTAAATTGACGAAATCAAGATTATTTTGATGCAGAGTCGATATAAATGAAAATTATTGAATTAAATGGTATTCCGATTCAAAATCGGTTGAGTTTTGACAGAGATAGCTAAGATCAAGGCCCGAAATGTGAGGATTCGAAAATAACGTCTAAAATCCTCTAAGACCTCTAGAAACGCCAGAAAATGCAAAAACAAAAAATAAATGAAAAAATTTTAAATTGACGAAATCAAGATTATTTTGATGCAGAGTCGATATAAATGAAAATTATTGAATTAAATGGTATTCCGATTCAAAATCGGTTGAGTTTTGACAGAGATAGCTAAGATCAAGGCCCGAAATGTGAGGATTCGAAAATAACGTCTAAAATCGTCTAAGACCTCTAGAAACGCCAGAAAATGCAAAAACAAAAAATAAATGAAAAAATTTTAAATTGACGAAATCAAGATTATTTTGATGCAGAGTCGATATACTATAAATGAAAATTATTGAATTAAATGGTATTCCGATTCAAAATCGGTTGAGTTTTGACAGAGATAGCTAAGATCAAGGCCCGAAATGTGAGGATTCGAAAATAACGTCTAAAATCGTCTAAGACCTCTAGAAACGCCAGAAAATGCAAAAAAAAAAATAAATGAAAAAATTTTAAATTGACGAAATCAAGATTATTTTGATGCAGAGTCGATATAAATGAAAATTATTGAATTAAATGGTATTCCGATTCAAAATCGGTTGAGTTTTGACAGAGATAGCTAAGATCAAGGCCCGAAATGTGAGGATTCGAAAATAACGTCTAAAATCCTCTAAGACCTCTAGAGACGCCAGAAAATGCAAAAACAAAAAAAAAATTAAAAAATTTTAAATTGACGAAATCAAGATTATTTTGATGCAGAGTCGATATAAATGAAAATTATTGAATTAAATGGTATTCCGATTCAAAATCGGTTGAGTTTCGACAGAGATAGCTAAGATCAAGGCCCGAAATGTGAGGATTCGAAAATAACGTCTAAAATCGTCTAAGACCTCTAGAAACGCCAGAAAATGCAAAAACAAAAAATAAATGAAAAAATTTTAAATTGACGAAATCAAGATTATTTTGATGCAGAGTCGATATAAATGAAAATTATTGAATTAAATGGTATTCCGATTCAAAATCGGTTGAGTTTTGACAGAGATAGCTAAGATCAAGGCCCGAAATGTGAGGATTCGAAAATAACGTCTAAAATCCTCTAAGACCTCTAGAGACGCCAGAAAATGCAAAAACAAAAAAAAAATTAAAAAATTTTAAATTGACGAAATCAAGATTATTTTGATGCAGAGTCGATATAAATGAAAATTATTGAATTAAATGGTATTCCGATTCAAAATCGGTTGAGTTTCGACAGAGATAGCTAAGATCAAGGCCCGAAATGTGAGGATTCGAAAATAACGTCTAAAATCGTCTAAGACCTCTAGAAACGCCAGAAAATGCAAAAACAAAAAATAAATGAAAAAAATTTTAAATTGACGAAATCAAGATTATTTTGATGCAGAGTCGATATAAATGAAAATTATTGAATTAAATGGTATTCCGATTCAAAATCGGTTGAGTTTTGACAGAGATAGCTAAGATCAAGGCCCGAAATGTGAGGATTCGAAAATAAGGTCTAAAATCCTCTAAGACCTCTAGAAACGCCAGAAAATGCAAAAACAAAAAATTAAATGAAAAAATTGTAAATTGACGAAATCAAGATTATTTTGATGCAGAGTCGATATAAACGAAAATTATTGAATTAAATGGTATCCCGATTCAAAATCGGTTGAGTTTTGACAGAGATAGCCAAGATCAAGGCCCGAAATGTGAGGATTCGAAAATAACGTCTAAAATCGTCTAAGACCTCTAGAAACGCCAGAAAATGCAAAAACAAAAAATAAATGAAAAAATTTTAAATTGACGAAATCAAGATTATTTTGATGCAGAGTCGATATAAATGAAAATTATTGAATTAAATGGTATTCCGATTCAAAATCGGTTGAGTTTTGACAGAGATAGCTAAGATCAAGGCCCGAAATGTGAGGTTTCGAAAATAACGTCTAAAATCGTCTAAGACCTCTAGAAACGCCAGAAAATGCAAAAACAAAAAATAAATGAAAAAATTTTAAATTGACGAAATCAAGATTATTTTGATGCAGAGTCGATATAAATGAAAATTATTGAATTAAATGGTATTCCGATTCAAAATCGGTTGAGTTTTGACAGAGATAGCCAAGATCAAGGCCCGAAATGTGAGGATTCGAAAATAACGTCTAAAATCGTCTAAGACCTCTAGAAACGCCAGAAAATGCAAAAACAAAAAATAAATGAAAAAATTTTAAATTGACGAAATCAAGATTATTTTGATGCAGAGTCGATATAAAAATGAAAATTATTGAATTAAATGGTATTCCGATTCAAAATCGGTTGAGTTTTGACAGAGATAGCTAAGATCAAGGCCCGAAATGTGAGGATTCGAAAATAACGTCTAAAATCCTCTAAGACCTCTAGAAACGCCAGAAAATGCAAAAAAAAAATAAATGAAAAAAATTTTAAATTGACGAAATCAAGATTATTTTGATGCAGAGTCGATATAAATGAAAATTATTGAATTAAATGGTATTCCGATTCAAAATCGGTTGAGTTTTGACAGAGATAGCTAAGATCAAGGCCCGAAATGTGAGGATTCGAAAATAACGTCTAAAATCCTCTAAGACCTCTAGAAACGCCAGAAAATGCAAAAACAAAAAATAAATGAAAAAATTTTAAATTGACGAAATCAAGATTATTTTGATGCAGAGTCGATATAAATGAAAATTATTGAATTAAATGGTATTCCGATTCAAAATCGGTTGAGTTTTGACAGAGATAGCTAAGATCAAGGCCCGAAATGTGAGGATTCGAAAATAACGTCTAAAATCGTCTAAGACCTCTAGAAACGCCAGAAAATGCAAAAACAAAAAATAAATGAAAAAAATTTTAAATTGACGAAATCAAGATTATTTTGATGCAGAGTCGATATACTAAAATGAAAATTATTGAATTAAATGGTATTCCGATTCAAAATCGGTTGAGTTTTGACAGAGATAGCTAAGATCAAGGCCCGAAATGTGAGGATTCGAAAATAACGTCTAAAATCCTCTAAGACCTCTAGAAACGCCAGAAAATGCAAAAACAAAAAATAAATGAAAAAATTTTAAATTGACGAAATCAAGATTATTTTGATGCAGAGTCGATATAAATGAAAATTATTGAATTAAATGGTATTCCGATTCAAAATCGGTTGAGTTTTGACAGAGATAGCCAAGATCAAGGCCCGAAATGTGAGGATTCGAAAATAACGTCTAAAATCGTCTAAGACCTCTAGAAACGCCAGAAAATGCAAAAACAAAAAAAAAATGAAAAAATTTTAAATTGACGAAATCAAGATTATTTTGATGCAGAGTCGATATAAATGAAAATTATTGAATTAAATGGTATTCCGATTCAAAATCGGTTGAGTTTTGACAGAGATAGCTAAGATCAAGGCCCGAAATGTGAGGATTCGAAAATAACGTCTAAAATCCTCTAAGACCTCTAGAAACGCCAGAAAATGCAAAAACAAAAAATAAATGAAAAAATTTTAAATTGACGAAATCAAGATTATTTTGATGCAGAGTCGATATAAATGAAAATTATTGAATTAAATGGTATTCCGATTCAAAATCGGTTGAGTTTTGACAGAGATAGCTAAGATCAAGGCCCGAAATGTGAGGATTCGAAAATAACGTCTAAAATCCTCTAAGACCTCTAGAAACGCCAGAAAATGCAAAAACAAAAAATAAATGAAAAAATTTTAAATTGACGAAATCAAGATTATTTTGATGCAGAGTCGATATAAATGAAAATTATTGAATTAAATGGTATTCCGATTCAAAATCGGTTGAGTTTTGACAGAGATAGCTAAGATCAAGGCCCGAAATGTGAGGATTCGAAAATAACGTCTAAAATCCTCTAAGACCTCTAGAAACGCCAGAAAATGCAAAAACAAAAAATAAATGAAAAAATTTTAAATTGACGAAATCAAGATTATTTTGATGCAGAGTCGATATAAATGAAAATTATTGAATTAAATGGTATTCCGATTCAAAATCGGTTGAGTTTTGACAGAGATAGCTAAGATCAAGGCCCGAAATGTGAGGATTCGAAAATAACGTCTAAAATCCTCTAAGACCTCTAGAAACGCCAGAAAATGCAAAAACAAAAAATAAATGAAAAAATTTTAAATTGACGAAATCAAGATTATTTTGATGCAGAGTCGATATAAATGAAAATTATTGAATTAAATGGTATTCCGATTCAAAATCGGTTGAGTTTTGACAGAGATAGCTAAGATCAAGGCCCGAAATGTGAGGATTCGAAAATAACGTCTAAAATCCTCTAAGACCTCTAGAAACGCCAGAAAATGCAAAAACAAAAAATAAATGAAAAAATTTTAAATTGACGAAATCAAGATTATTTTGATGCAGAGTCGATATAAATGAAAATTATTGAATTAAATGGTATTCCGATTCAAAATCGGTTGAGTTTTGACAGAGATAGCTAAGATCAAGGCCCGAAATGTGAGGATTCGAAAATAACGTCTAAAATCCTCTAAGACCTCTAGAAACGCCAGAAAATGCAAAAACAAAAAATAAATGAAAAAATTTTAAATTGACGAAATCAAGATTATTTTGATGCAGAGTCGATATAAATGAAAATTATTGAATTAAATGGTATTCCGATTCAAAATCGGTTGAGTTTTGACAGAGATAGCTAAGATCAAGGCCCGAAATGTGAGGATTCGAAAATAACGTCTAAAATCGTCTAAGACCTCTAGAAACGCCAGAAAATGCAAAAACAAAAAATAAATGAAAAAATTTTAAATTGACGAAATCAAGATTATTTTGATGCAGAGTCGATATAAATGAAAATTATTGAATTAAATGGTATTCCGATTCAAAATCGGTTGAGTTTTGACAGAGATAGCTAAGATCAAGGCCCGAAATGTGAGGATTCGAAAATAACGTCTAAAATCCTCTAAGACCTCTAGAAACGCCAGAAAATGCAAAAACAAAAAATAAATGAAAAAATTTTAAATTGACGAAATCAAGATTATTTTGATGCAGAGTCGATATAAATGAAAATTATTGAATTAAATGGTATTCCGATTCAAAATCGGTTGAGTTTTGACAGAGATAGCTAAGATCAAGGCCCGAAATGTGAGGATTCGAAAATAACGTCTAAAATCGTCTAAGACCTCTAGAAACGCCAGAAAATGCAAAAACAAAAAATAAATGAAAAAATTTTAAATTGACGAAATCAAGATTATTTTGATGCAGAGTCGATATAAAATGAAAATTATTGAATTAAATGGTATTCCGATTCAAAATCGGTTGAGTTTTGACAGAGATAGCTAAGATCAAGGCCCGAAATGTGAGGATTCGAAAATAACGTCTAAAATCCTCTAAGACCTCTAGAAACGCCAGAAAATGCAAAAACAAAAAATAAATGAAAAAATTTTAAATTGACGAAATCAAGATTATTTTGATGCAGAGTCGATATAAATGAAAATTATTGAATTAAATGGTATTCCGATTCAAAATCGGTTGAGTTTTGACAGAGATAGCTAAGATCAAGGCCCGAAATGTGAGGATTCGAAAATAAGGTCTAAAATCCTCTAAGACCTCTAGAAACGCCAGAAAATGCAAAAACAAAAAATAAATGAAAAAATTTTAAATTGACGAAATCAAGATTATTTTGATGCAGAGTCGATATAATAATGAAAATTATTGAATTAAATGGTATTCCGATTCAAAATCGGTTGAGTTTTGACAGAGATAGCTAAGATCAAGGCCCGAAATGTGAGGATTCGAAAATAACGTCTAAAATCCTCTAAGACCTCTAGAAACGCCAGAAAATGCAAAAACAAAAAATAAATGAAAAAATTTTAAATTGACGAAATCAAGATTATTTTGATGCAGAGTCGATATAAATGAAAATTATTGAATTAAATGGTATTCCGATTCAAAATCGGTTGAGTTTTGACAGAGATAGCTAAGATCAAGGCCCGAAATGTGAGGATTCGAAAATAACGTCTAAAATCCTCTAAGACCTCTAGAAACGCCAGAAAATGCAAAAACAAAAAATAAAAGAAAAAATTTTAAATTGACGAAATCAAGATTATTTTGATGCAGAGTCGATATAAATGAAAATTATTGAATTAAATGGTATTCCGATTCAAAATCGGTTGAGTTTTGACAGAGATAGCTAAGATCAAGGCCCGAAATGTGAGGATTCGAAAATAACGTCTAAAATCCTCTAAGACCTCTAGAAACGCCAGAAAATGCAAAAACAAAAAATAAATGAAAAAATTTTAAATTGACGAAATCAAGATTATTTTGATGCAGAGTCGATATAAATGAAAATTATTGAATTAAATGGTATTCCGATTCAAAATCGGTTGAGTTTTGACAGAGATAGCTAAGATCAAGGCCCGAAATGTGAGGATTCGAAAATAACGTCTAAAATCCTCTAAGACCTCTAGAAACGCCAGAAAATGCAAAAACAAAAAAAAAATGAAAAAATTTTAAATTGACGAAATCAAGATTATTTTGATGCAGAGTCGATATAAATGAAAATTATTGAATTAAATGGTATTCCGATTCAAAATCGGTTGAGTTTTGACAGAGATAGCTAAGATCAAGGCCCGAAATGTGAGGATTCGAAAATAACGTCTAAAATCCTCTAAGACCTCTAGAAACGCCAGAAAATGCAAAAACAAAAAATAAATGAAAAAATTTTAAATTGACGAAATCAAGATTATTTTGATGCAGAGTCGATATAAATGAAAATTATTGAATTAAATGGTATTCCGATTCAAAATCGGTTGAGTTTTGACAGAGATAGCTAAGATCAAGGCCCGAAATGTGAGGATTCGAAAATAACGTCTAAAATCCTCTAAGACCTCTAGAAACGCCAGAAAATGCAAAAACAAAAAATTAAATGAAAAAATTGTAAATTGACGAAATCAAGATTATTTTGATGCAGAGTCGATATAAATGAAAATTATTGAATTAAATGGTATTCCGATTCAAAATCGGTTGAGTTTTGACAGAGATAGCTAAGATCAAGGCCCGAAATGTGAGGATTCGAAAATAACGTCTAAAATCCTCTAAGACCTCTAGAAACGCCAGAAAATGCAAAAACAAAAAATAAATGAAAAAATTTTAAATTGACGAAATCAAGATTATTTTGATGCAGAGTCGATATAAATGAAAATTATTGAATTAAATGGTATTCCGATTCAAAATCGGTTGAGTTTTGACAGAGATAGCTAAGATCAAGGCCCGAAATGTGAGGATTCGAAAATAACGTCTAAAATCCTCTAAGACCTCTAGAAACGCCAGAAAATGCAAAAACAAAAAATAAATGAAAAAATTTTAAATTGACGAAATCAAGATTATTTTGATGCAGAGTCGATATAAATGAAAATTATTGAATTAAATGGTATTCCGATTCAAAATCGGTTGAGTTTTGACAGAGATAGCTAAGATCAAGGCCCGAAATGTGAGGATTCGAAAATAACGTCTAAAATCCTCTAAGACCTCTAGAAACGCCAGAAAATGCAAAAACAAAAAATAAATGAAAAAATTTTAAATTGACGAAATCAAGATTATTTTGATGCAGAGTCGATATAAATGAAAATTATTGAATTAAATGGTATTCCGATTCAAAATCGGTTGAGTTTTGACAGAGATAGCTAAGATCAAGGCCCGAAATGTGAGGATTCGAAAATAACGTCTAAAATCCTCTAAGACCTCTAGAAACGCCAGAAAATGCAAAAACAAAAAATAAATGAAAAAATTTTAAATTGACGAAATCAAGATTATTTTGATGCAGAGTCGATATAAATGAAAATTATTGAATTAAATGGTATTCCGATTCAAAATCGGTTGAGTTTTGACAGAGATAGCTAAGATCAAGGCCCGAAATGTGAGGATTCGAAAATAACGTCTAAAATCCTCTAAGACCTCTAGAAACGCCAGAAAATGCAAAAACAAAAAATAAATGAAAAAATTTTAAATTGACGAAATCAAGATTATTTTGATGCAGAGTCGATATAAATGAAAATTATTGAATTAAATGGTATTCCGATTCAAAATCGGTTGAGTTTTGACAGAGATAGCTAAGATCAAGGCCCGAAATGTGAGGATTCGAAAATAACGTCTAAAATCCTCTAAGACCTCTAGAAACGCCAGAAAATGCAAAAACAAAAAATAAATGAAAAAATTTTAAATTGACGAAATCAAGATTATTTTGATGCAGAGTCGATATAAATGAAAATTATTGAATTAAATGGTATTCCGATTCAAAATCGGTTGAGTTTTGACAGAGATAGCTAAGATCAAGGCCCGAAATGTGAGGATTCGAAAATAACGTCTAAAATCCTCTAAGACCTCTAGAAACGCCAGAAAATGCAAAAACAAAAAATAAATGAAAAAATTTTAAATTGACGAAATCAAGATTATTTTGATGCAGAGTCGATATAAATGAAAATTATTGAATTAAATGGTATTCCGATTCAAAATCGGTTGAGTTTTGACAGAGATAGCTAAGATCAAGGCCCGAAATGTGAGGATTCGAAAATAACGTCTAAAATCCTCTAAGACCTCTAGAAACGCCAGAAAATGCAAAAACAAAAAATAAATGAAAAAATTTTAAATTGACGAAATCAAGATTATTTTGATGCAGAGTCGATATAAATGAAAATTATTGAATTAAATGGTATTCCGATTCAAAATCGGTTGAGTTTTGACAGAGATAGCTAAGATCAAGGCCCGAAATGTGAGGATTCGAAAATAACGTCTAAAATCCTCTAAGACCTCTAGAAACGCCAGAAAATGCAAAAACAAAAAATAAATGAAAAAATTTTAAATTGACGAAATCAAGATTATTTTGATGCAGAGTCGATATAAATGAAAATTATTGAATTAAATGGTATTCCGATTCAAAATCGGTTGAGTTTTGACAGAGATAGCTAAGATCAAGGCCCGAAATGTGAGGATTCGAAAATAACGTCTAAAATCCTCTAAGACCTCTAGAAACGCCAGAAAATGCAAAAACAAAAAATAAATGAAAAAATTTTAAATTGACGAAATCAAGATTATTTTGATGCAGAGTCGATATAAATGAAAATTATTGAATTAAATGGTATTCCGATTCAAAATCGGTTGAGTTTTGACAGAGATAGCTAAGATCAAGGCCCGAAATGTGAGGATTCGAAAATAACGTCTAAAATCCTCTAAGACCTCTAGAAACGCCAGAAAATGCAAAAACAAAAAATAAATGAAAAAATTTTTAAATTGACGAAATCAAGATTATTT
This sequence comes from Drosophila cardini, assembly GCA_018903735.1. Lineage (NCBI taxonomy): Eukaryota > Metazoa > Arthropoda > Insecta > Diptera > Drosophilidae > Drosophila > Drosophila cardini. Next base: position 11,718 of record JAEIGM010000172.1, on the reverse strand, counting down.
TGATGCAGAGTCGATATAAATGAAAATTATTGAATTAAATGGTATTCCGATTCAAAATCGGTTGAGTTTTGACAGAGATAGCTAAGATCAAGGCCCGAAATGTGAGGATTCGAAAATAACGTCTAAAATCCTCTAAGACCTCTAGAAACGCCAGAAAATGCAAAAACAAAAAATAAATGAAAAAATTTTAAATTGACGAAATCAAGATTATTTTGATGCAGAGTCGATATAAATGAAAATTATTGAATTAAATGGTATTCCGATTCAAAATCGGTTGAGTTTTGACAGAGATAGCTAAGATCAAGGCCCGAAATGTGAGGATTCGAAAATAACGTCTAAAATCCTCTAAGACCTCTAGAAACGCCAGAAAATGCAAAAACAAAAAATAAAATGAAAAAATTTTAAATTGACGAAATCAAGATTATTTTGATGCAGAGTCGATATAAATGAAAATTATTGAATTAAATGGTATTCCGATTCAAAATCGGTTGAGTTTTGACAGAGATAGCTAAGATCAAGGCCCGAAATGTGAGGATTCGAAAATAACGTCTAAAATCCTCTAAGACCTCTAGAAACGCCAGAAAATGCAAAAACAAAAAAATAAATGAAAAAATTTTAAATTGACGAAATCAAGATTATTTTGATGCAGAGTCGATATAAATGAAAATTATTGAATTAAATGGTATTCCGATTCAAAATCGGTTGAGTTTTGACAGAGATAGCTAAGATCAAGGCCCGAAATGTGAGGATTCGAAAATAACGTCTAAAATCCTCTAAGACCTCTAGAAACGCCAGAAAATGCAAAAACAAAAAATAAATGAAAAAATTTTAAATTGACGAAATCAAGATTATTTTGATGCAGAGTCGATATAAATGAAAATTATTGAATTAAATGGTATTCCGATTCAAAATCGGTTGAGTTTTGACAGAGATAGCTAAGATCAAGGCCCGAAATGTGAGGATTCGAAAATAACGTCTAAAAATCCTCTAAGACCTCTAGAAACGCCAGAAAATGCAAAAACAAAAAATAAATGAAAAAATTTTAAATTGACGAAATCAAGATTATTTTGATGCAGAGTCGATATAAATGAAAATTATTGAATTAAATGGTATTCCGATTCAAAATCGGTTGAGTTTTGACAGAGATAGCTAAGATCAAGGCCCGAAATGTGAGGATTCGAAAATAACGTCTAAAAATCCTCTAAGACCTCTAGAAACGCCAGAAAATGCAAAAACAAAAAATAAATGAAAAAATTTTAAATTGACGAAATCAAGATTATTTTGATGCAGAGTCGATATAAATGAAAATTATTGAATTAAATGGTATTCCGATTCAAAATCGGTTGAGTTTTGACAGAGATAGCTAAGATCAAGGCCCGAAATGTGAGGATTCGAAAATAACGTCTAAAAATCCTCTAAGACCTCTAGAAACGCCAGAAAATGCAAAAACAAAAAATAAATGAAAAAATTTTAAATTGACGAAATCAAGATTATTTTGATGCAGAGTCGATATAAATGAAAATTATTGAATTAAATGGTATTCCGATTCAAAATCGGTTGAGTTTTGACAGAGATAGCTAAGATCAAGGCCCGAAATGTGAGGATTCGAAAATAACGTCTAAAATCCTCTAAGACCTCTAGAAACGCCAGAAAATGCAAAAAACAAAAAAATAAATGAAAAAATTTTAAATTGACGAAATCAAGATTATTTTGATGCAGAGTCGATATAAATGAAAATTATTGAATTAAATGGTATTCCGATTCAAAATCGGTTGAGTTTTGACAGAGATAGCTAAGATCAAGGCCCGAAATGTGAGGATTCGAAAATAACGTCTAAAATCCTCTAAGACCTCTAGAAACGCCAGAAAATGCAAAAACAAAAAATAAATGAAAAAAATTTTAAATTGACGAAATCAAGATTATTTTGATGCAGAGTCGATATAAATGAAAATTATTGAATTAAATGGTATTCCGATTCAAAATCGGTTGAGTTTTGACAGAGATAGCTAAGATCAAGGCCCGAAATGTGAGGATTCGAAAATAACGTCTAAAATCCTCTAAGACCTCTAGAAACGCCAGAAAATGCAAAAACAAAAAATAAATGAAAAAATTTTAAATTGACGAAATCAAGATTATTTTGATGCAGAGTCGATATAAATGAAAATTATTGAATTAAATGGTATTCCGATTCAAAATCGGTTGAGTTTTGACAGAGATAGCTAAGATCAAGGCCCGAAATGTGAGGATTCGAAAATAACGTCTAAAATCCTCTAAGACCTCTAGAAACGCCAGAAAATGCAAAAACAAAAAAATAAATGAAAAAATTTTAAATTGACGAAATCAAGATTATTTTGATGCAGAGTCGATATAAATGAAAATTATTGAATTAAATGGTATTCCGATTCAAAATCGGTTGAGTTTTGACAGAGATAGCTAAGATCAAGGCCCGAAATGTGAGGATTCGAAAATAACGTCTAAAATCCTCTAAGACCTCTAGAAACGCCAGAAAATGCAAAAACAAAAAAAAATGAAAAAATTTTAAATTGACGAAATCAAGATTATTTTGATGCAGAGTCGATATAAATGAAAATTATTGAATTAAATGGTATTCCGATTCAAAATCGGTTGAGTTTTGACAGAGATAGCTAAGATCAAGGCCCGAAATGTGAGGATTCGAAAATAACGTCTAAAATCCTCTAAGACCTCTAGAAACGCCAGAAAATGCAAAAACAAAAAATAAATGAAAAAATTTTAAATTGACGAAATCAAGATTATTTTGATGCAGAGTCGATATAAATGAAAATTATTGAATTAAATGGTATTCCGATTCAAAATCGGTTGAGTTTTGACAGAGATAGCTAAGATCAAGGCCCGAAATGTGAGGATTCGAAAATAACGTCTAAAATCCTCTAAGACCTCTAGAAACGCCAGAAAATGCAAAAACAAAAAATAAATGAAAAAATTTTAAATTGACGAAATCAAGATTATTTTGATGCAGAGTCGATATAAATGAAAATTATTGAATTAAATGGTATTCCGATTCAAAATCGGTTGAGTTTTGACAGAGATAGCTAAGATCAAGGCCCGAAATGTGAGGATTCGAAAATAACGTCTAAAATCCTCTAAGACCTCTAGAAACGCCAGAAAATGCAAAAAACAAAAAATAAATGAAAAAATTTTAAATTGACGAAATCAAGATTATTTTGATGCAGAGTCGATATAAATGAAAATTATTGAATTAAATGGTATTCCGATTCAAAATCGGTTGAGTTTTGACAGAGATAGCTAAGATCAAGGCCCGAAATGTGAGGATTCGAAAATAACGTCTAAAATCCTCTAAGACCTCTAGAAACGCCAGAAAATGCAAAAACAAAAAATAAATGAAAAAATTTTAAATTGACGAAATCAAGATTATTTTGATGCAGAGTCGATATAAATGAAAATTATTGAATTAAATGGTATTCCGATTCAAAATCGGTTGAGTTTTGACAGAGATAGCTAAGATCAAGGCCCGAAATGTGAGGCAAAACCAAAAAAGAGAAAATTCGAAAAATAAAACGTCTAAAAATCCAGTCTAAGACCTCTAGAAACGCCAGAAAATGCAAAAACAAAAAAATAAATGAAAAAATTTTAAATTGACGAAATCAAGATTATTTTGATGCAGAGTCGATATAAATGAAAATTATTGAATTAAATGGTATTCCGATTCAAAATCGGTTGAGTTTTGACAGAGATAGCTAAGATCAAGGCCCGAAATGTGAGGATTCGAAAATAACGTCTAAAAATCCTCTAAGACCTCTAGAAACGCCAGAAAATGCAAAAACAAAAAATAAATGAAAAAATTTTAAATTGACGAAATCAAGATTATTTTGATGCAGAGTCGATATAAATGAAAATTATTGAATTAAATGGTATTCCGATTCAAAATCGGTTGAGTTTTGACAGAGATAGCTAAGATCAAGGCCCGAAATGTGAGGATTCGAAAATAACGTCTAAAATCCTCTAAGACCTCTAGAAACGCCAGAAAATGCAAAAACAAAAAATAAATGAAAAAATTTTAAATTGACGAAATCAAGATTATTTTGATGCAGAGTCGATATAAATGAAAATTATTGAATTAAATGGTATTCCGATTCAAAATCGGTTGAGTTTTGACAGAGATAGCTAAGATCAAGGCCCGAAATGTGAGGATTCGAAAATAACGTCTAAAATCCTCTAAGACCTCTAGAAACGCCAGAAAATGCAAAAACAAAAAATAAATGAAAAAATTTTAAATTGACGAAATCAAGATTATTTTGATGCAGAGTCGATATAAATGAAAATTATTGAATTAAATGGTATTCCGATTCAAAATCGGTTGAGTTTTGACAGAGATAGCTAAGATCAAGGCCCGAAATGTGAGGATTCGAAAATAACGTCTAAAATCCCCTAAGACCTCTAGAAACGCCAGAAAATGCAAAAACAAAAAATAAATGAAAAAATTTTAAATTGACGAAATCAAGATTATTTTGATGCAGAGTCGATATAAATGAAAATTATTGAATTAAATGGTATTCCGATTCAAAATCGGTTGAGTTTTGACAGAGATAGCTAAGATCAAGGCCCGAAATGTGAGGATTCGAAAATAACGTCTAAAATCCTCTAAGACCTCTAGAAACGCCAGAAAATGCAAAAAACAAAAAAATAAATGAAAAAATTTTAAATTGACGAAATCAAGATTATTTTGATGCAGAGTCGATATAAATGAAAATTATTGAATTAAATGGTATTCCGATTCAAAATCGGTTGAGTTTTGACAGAGATAGCTAAGATCAAGGCCCGAAATGTGAGGATTCGAAAATAACGTCTAAAATCCTCTAAGACCTCTAGAAACGCCAGAAAATGCAAAAACAAAAAATAAATGAAAAAATTTTTTAAATTGACGAAATCAAGATTATTTTGATGCAGAGTCGATATAAAATGAAAATTATTGAATTAAATGGTATTCCGATTCAAAATCGGTTGAGTTTTGACAGAGATAGCTAAGATCAAGGCCCGAAATGTGAGGATTCGAAAATAACGTCTAAAATCCTCTAAGACCTCTAGAAACGCCAGAAAATGCAAAAACAAAAAATAAATGAAAAAATTTTAAATTGACGAAATCAAGATTATTTTGATGCAGAGTCGATAATAAATGAAAATTATTGAATTAAATGGTATTCCGATTCAAAATCGGTTGAGTTTTGACAGAGATAGCTAAGATCAAGGCCCGAAATGTGAGGATTCGAAAAATAACGTCTAAAATCCTCTAAGACCTCTAGAAACGCCAGAAAATGCAAAAAACAAAAATAAATGAAAAATTTTTAAATTGACGAAATCAAGATTATTTTGATGCAGAGTCGATATAAATGAAAATTATTGAATTAAATGGTATTCCGATTCAAAATCGGTTGAGTTTTGACAGAGATAGCTAAGATCAAGGCCCGAAATGTGAGGATTCGAAAATAACGTCTAAAATCCTCTAAGACCTCTAGAAACGCCAGAAAATGCAAAAACAAAAAATAAATGAAAAAATTTTAAATTGACGAAATCAAGATTATTTTGATGCAGAGTCGATATAAATGAAAATTATTGAATTAAATGGTATTCCGATTCAAAATCGGTTGAGTTTTGACAGAGATAGCTAAGATCAAGGCCCGAAATGTGAGGATTCGAAAATAACGTCTAAAATCCTCTAAGACCTCTAGAAACGCCAGAAAATGCAAAAACAAAAAAAAGAAAAAAAAAAAAAAAAAAAAAAGAAAGAAAAAAAAAAATAAATGAAAAAATTTTAAATTGACGAAATCAAGATTATTTTGATGCAGAGTCGATATAAATGAAAATTATTGAATTAAATGGTATTCCGATTCAAAATCGGTTGAGTTTTGACAGAGATAGCTAAGATCAAGGCCCGAAATGTGAGGATTCGAAAATAACGTCTAAAATCCTCTAAGACCTCTAGAAACGCCAGAAAATGCAAAAACAAAAAATAAATGAAAAAATTTTAAATTGACGAAATCAAGATTATTTTGATGCAGAGTCGATATAAATGAAAATTATTGAATTAAATGGTATTCCGATTCAAAATCGGTTGAGTTTTGACAGAGATAGCTAAGATCAAGGCCCGAAATGTGAGGATTCGAAAATAACGTCTAAAATCCTCTAAGACCTCTAGAAACGCCAGAAAATGCAAAAACAAAAAATAAATGAAAAAATTTTAAATTGACGAAATCAAGATTATTTTGATGCAGAGTCGATATAAATGAAAATTATTGAATTAAATGGTATTCCGATTCAAAATCGGTTGAGTTTTGACAGAGATAGCTAAGATCAAGGCCCGAAATGTGAGGATTCGAAAATAACGTCTAAAATCCTCTAAGACCTCTAGAAACGCCAGAAAATGCAAAAACAAAAAATAAATGAAAAAATTTTAAATTGACGAAATCAAGATTATTTTGATGCAGAGTCGATATAAATGAAAATTATTGAATTAAATGGTATTCCGATTCAAAATCGGTTGAGTTTTGACAGAGATAGCTAAGATCAAGGCCCGAAATGTGAGGATTCGAAAATAACGTCTAAAATCCTCTAAGACCTCTAGAAACGCCAGAAAATGCAAAAACAAAAAATAAATGAAAAAATTTTAAATTGACGAAATCAAGATTATTTTGATGCAGAGTCGATATAAATGAAAATTATTGAATTAAATGGTATTCCGATTCAAAATCGGTTGAGTTTTGACAGAGATAGCTAAGATCAAGGCCCGAAATGTGAGGATTCGAAAATAACGTCTAAAATCCTCTAAGACCTCTAGAAACGCCAGAAAATGCAAAAACAAAAAATAAATGAAAAAATTTTAAATTGACGAAATCAAGATTATTTTGATGCAGAGTCGATATAAATGAAAATTATTGAATTAAATGGTATTCCGATTCAAAATCGGTTGAGTTTTGACAGAGATAGCTAAGATCAAGGCCCGAAATGTGAGGATTCGAAAATAACGTCTAAAATCCTCTAAGACCTCTAGAAACGCCAGAAAATGCAAAAACAAAAAATAAATGAAAAAATTTTAAATTGACGAAATCAAGATTATTTTGATGCAGAGTCGATATAAATGAAAATTATTGAATTAAATGGTATTCCGATTCAAAATCGGTTGAGTTTTGACAGAGATAGCTAAGATCAAGGCCCGAAATGTGAGGATTCGAAAATAACGTCTAAAATCCTCTAAGACCTCTAGAAACGCCAGAAAATGCAAAAACAAAAAATAAATGAAAAAATTTTAAATTGACGAAATCAAGATTATTTTGATGCAGAGTCGATATAAATGAAAATTATTGAATTAAATGGTATTCCGATTCAAAATCGGTTGAGTTTTGACAGAGATAGCTAAGATCAAGGCCCGAAATGTGAGGATTCGAAAATAACGTCTAAAATCCTCTAAGACCTCTAGAAACGCCAGAAAATGCAAAAACAAAAAATAAATGAAAAAATTTTAAATTGACGAAATCAAGATTATTTTGATGCAGAGTCGATATAAATGAAAATTATTGAATTAAATGGTATTCCGATTCAAAATCGGTTGAGTTTTGACAGAGATAGCTAAGATCAAGGCCCGAAATGTGAGGATTCGAAAATAACGTCTAAAATCCTCTAAGACCTCTAGAAACGCCAGAAAATGCAAAAACAAAAAATAAATGAAAAAATTTTAAATTGACGAAATCAAGATTATTTTGATGCAGAGTCGATATAAATGAAAATTATTGAATTAAATGGTATTCCGATTCAAAATCGGTTGAGTTTTGACAGAGATAGCTAAGATCAAGGCCCGAAATGTGAGGATTCGAAAATAACGTCTAAAATCCTCTAAGACCTCTAGAAACGCCAGAAAATGCAAAAACAAAAAATAAATGAAAAAATTTTAAATTGACGAAATCAAGATTATTTTGATGCAGAGTCGATATAAATGAAAATTATTGAATTAAATGGTATTCCGATTCAAAATCGGTTGAGTTTTGACAGAGATAGCTAAGATCAAGGCCCGAAATGTGAGGATTCGAAAATAACGTCTAAAATCCTCTAAGACCTCTAGAAACGCCAGAAAATGCAAAAACAAAAAATAAATGAAAAAATTTTAAATTGACGAAATCAAGATTATTTTGATGCAGAGTCGATATAAATGAAAATTATTGAATTAAATGGTATTCCGATTCAAAATCGGTTGAGTTTTGACAGAGATAGCTAAGATCAAGGCCCGAAATGTGAGGATTCGAAAATAACGTCTAAAATCCTCTAAGACCTCTAGAAACGCCAGAAAATGCAAAAACAAAAAATAAATGAAAAAATTTTAAATTGACGAAATCAAGATTATTTTGATGCAGAGTCGATATAAATGAAAATTATTGAATTAAATGGTATTCCGATTCAAAATCGGTTGAGTTTTGACAGAGATAGCTAAGATCAAGGCCCGAAATGTGAGGATTCGAAAATAACGTCTAAAATCCTCTAAGACCTCTAGAAACGCCAGAAAATGCAAAAACAAAAAATAAATGAAAAAATTTTAAATTGACGAAATCAAGATTATTTTGATGCAGAGTCGATATAAATGAAAATTATTGAATTAAATGGTATTCCGATTCAAAATCGGTTGAGTTTTGACAGAGATAGCTAAGATCAAGGCCCGAAATGTGAGGATTCGAAAATAACGTCTAAAATCCTCTAAGACCTCTAGAAACGCCAGAAAATGCAAAAACAAAAAATAAATGAAAAAATTTTAAATTGACGAAATCAAGATTATTTTGATGCAGAGTCGATATAAATGAAAATTATTGAATTAAATGGTATTCCGATTCAAAATCGGTTGAGTTTTGACAGAGATAGCTAAGATCAAGGCCCGAAATGTGAGGATTCGAAAATAACGTCTAAAATCCTCTAAGACCTCTAGAAACGCCAGAAAATGCAAAAACAAAAAATAAATGAAAAAATTTTAAATTGACGAAATCAAGATTATTTTGATGCAGAGTCGATATAAATGAAAATTATTGAATTAAATGGTATTCCGATTCAAAATCGGTTGAGTTTTGACAGAGATAGCTAAGATCAAGGCCCGAAATGTGAGGATTCGAAAATAACGTCTAAAATCCTCTAAGACCTCTAGAAACGCCAGAAAATGCAAAAACAAAAAATAAATGAAAAAATTTTAAATTGACGAAATCAAGATTATTTTGATGCAGAGTCGATATAAATGAAAATTATTGAATTAAATGGTATTCCGATTCAAAATCGGTTGAGTTTTGACAGAGATAGCTAAGATCAAGGCCCGAAATGTGAGGATTCGAAAATAACGTCTAAAATCCTCTAAGACCTCTAGAAACGCCAGAAAATGCAAAAACAAAAAATAAATGAAAAAATTTTAAATTGACGAAATCAAGATTATTTTGATGCAGAGTCGATATAAATGAAAATTATTGAATTAAATGGTATTCCGATTCAAAATCGGTTGAGTTTTGACAGAGATAGCTAAGATCAAGGCCCGAAATGTGAGGATTCGAAAATAACGTCTAAAATCCTCTAAGACCTCTAGAAACGCCAGAAAATGCAAAAACAAAAAATAAATGAAAAAATTTTAAATTGACGAAATCAAGATTATTTTGATGCAGAGTCGATATAAATGAAAATTATTGAATTAAATGGTATTCCGATTCAAAATCGGTTGAGTTTTGACAGAGATAGCTAAGATCAAGGCCCGAAATGTGAGGATTCGAAAATAACGTCTAAAATCCTCTAAGACCTCTAGAAACGCCAGAAAATGCAAAAACAAAAAATAAATGAAAAAATTTTAAATTGACGAAATCAAGATTATTTTGATGCAGAGTCGATATAAATGAAAATTATTGAATTAAATGGTATTCCGATTCAAAATCGGTTGAGTTTTGACAGAGATAGCTAAGATCAAGGCCCGAAATGTGAGGATTCGAAAATAACGTCTAAAATCCTCTAAGACCTCTAGAAACGCCAGAAAATGCAAAAACAAAAAATAAATGAAAAAATTTTAAATTGACGAAATCAAGATTATTTTGATGCAGAGTCGATATAAATGAAAATTATTGAATTAAATGGTATTCCGATTCAAAATCGGTTGAGTTTTGACAGAGATAGCTAAGATCAAGGCCCGAAATGTGAGGATTCAAAAATAACGTCTAAAATCGTCTAAGACCTCTAGAAACGCCAGAAAATGCAAAAACAAAAAATAAATGAAAAAATTTTAAATTGACGAAATCAAGATTATTTTGATGCAGAGTCGATATAAATGAAAATTATTGAATTAAATGGTATTCCGATTCAAAATCGGTTGAGTTTTGACAGAGATAGCTAAGATCAAGGCCCGAAATGTGAGGATTCGAAAATAACGTCTAAAATCCTCTAAGACCTCTAGAAACGCCAGAAAATGCAAAAACAAAAAATAAATGAAAAAATTTTAAATTGACGAAATCAAGATTATTTTGATGCAGAGTCGATATAAATGAAAATTATTGAATTAAATGGTATTCCGATTCAAAATCGGTTGAGTTTTGACAGAGATAGCTAAGATCAAGGCCCGAAATGTGAGGATTCGAAAATAACGTCTAAAATCGTCTAAGACCTCTAGAAACGCCAGAAAATGCAAAAACAAAAAATAAATGAAAAAAATTTTAAATTGACGAAATCAAGATTATTTTGATGCAGAGTCGATATAAATGAAAATTATTGAATTAAATGGTATTCCGATTCAAAATCGGTTGAGTTTTGACAGAGATAGCTAAGATCAAGGCCCGAAATGTGAGGATTCGAAAATAACGTCTAAAATCCTCTAAGACCTCTAGAAACGCCAGAAAATGCAAAAACAAAAAATAAATGAAAAAATTTTAAATTGACGAAATCAAGATTATTTTGATGCAGAGTCGATATAAATGAAAATTATTGAATTAAATGGTATTCCGATTCAAAATCGGTTGAGTTTTGACAGAGATAGCTAAGATCAAGGCCCGAAATGTGAGGATTCGAAAATAACGTCTAAAATCCTCTAAGACCTCTAGAAACGCCAGAAAATGCAAAAACAAAAAATAAATGAAAAAATTTTAAATTGACGAAATCAAGATTATTTTGATGCAGAGTCGATATAAATGAAAATTATTGAATTAAATGGTATTCCGATTCAAAATCGGTTGAGTTTTGACAGAGATAGCTAAGATCAAGGCCCGAAATGTGAGGATTCGAAAATAACGTCTAAAATCCTCTAAGACCTCTAGAAACGCCAGAAAATGCAAAAACAAAAAATAAATGAAAAAATTTTAAATTGACGAAATCAAGATTATTTTGATGCAGAGTCGATATAAATGAAAATTATTGAATTAAATGGTATTCCGATTCAAAATCGGTTGAGTTTTGACAGAGATAGCTAAGATCAAGGCCCGAAATGTGAGGATTCGAAAATAACGTCTAAAATCCTCTAAGACCTCTAGAAACGCCAGAAAATGCAAAAACAAAAAATAAATGAAAAAATTTTAAATTGACGAAATCAAGATTATTTTGATGCAGAGTCGATATAAATGAAAATTATTGAATTAAATGGTATTCCGATTCAAAATCGGTTGAGTTTTGACAGAGATAGCTAAGATCAAGGCCCGAAATGTGAGGATTCGAAAATAACGTCTAAAATCG
>JAEIGM010000581.1:0-18703 GCA_018903735.1 Drosophila cardini | reverse complement strand
ACGAAATCATGATTATTTTGATGCAGAGTCGATACAAATAAAAATCATCTAAAAACGACAAAAAAGGCAAAAAACAAAAATAAATGAAAAAACTTTAAATTGACGAAATCATGATTATTTTGATGCAGAGTCGATACAAATGAAAATCATCTAGAAACGACAAAAAAGGCAAAAAACACAAAATGTATGAAAAAATTTTAAAATTGACGAAAATATGACTATTTTGATGCAGTGTTGATATAAATGAAAATCATCTAGAAACGACAAAAAAGACAAAGAACCAAAAAATTTATGAAAAAAAAATTTTAAATTGACGAAAATATGACTATTTTGATGCAGAGTCGATACAAATAAATATCATCTAAAAACGACAAAAAAGGCAAAAAAACAAAAAATGTATGAAAAAATTTTAAATTGACGAAAATATGACTATTTTGATGCAGTGCGATATAAATGAAAATCATCTAGAAACGACAAAAAAGGCAAAAAACCAAAAATTTATGAATAAACTTTAAATTGACGAAATCATGGTATTTTGATGCAGAGTCGATACAAATAAAAATCATCTAAAAAAACGACAAAAGGCAAAAAACCAAAAATTTATGAATAAACTTTAAATTGACGAAATCATGATTATTTTGATGCAAGAGTCGATACTAATAAAAATCATCTAGAAATGACAAAAAAGGCAAAAAACAAAAATGTATGAAAAAAATTACTAAATTGACGAAAATATGACTATTTTGATGCAGTGCGATATAAATGAAAATCATCTAGAAAAACGACAAAAAGGCAAAAAACCAAAAATTTATGAATAAACTTTAAATTGACGAAGAAATCATGATTATTTTGATGCAGAGTCGATCAAAAAAAAGGAAATCATCGAAAAACGACAAAAAAGGCAAACAACAAAAATTTATGAAAAAACTTCAAAATTGACAAAAAATCATGATTATTTTGATGCAGAGTCGATACAAATGAAAATGATCTAGAAACGACAAAAAAGGCAAAAAACAAAAAATGTATGAAAAAATTTTAAATTGACGAAAATATGACTATTTTGACGGCGATATTAGTCTGAAAATCATCAAGAAACGACAAAAAAGGCAAAAACCAAAAATTTATGGAAATTAGGTAAACTTTAAATTGACAAAAATGTAAAATGATTATTGCTGATGCAGAGTCGATACAAATAAAACGCATCTAAAAACGCCAAAAAGGCTCAAAACAAAAAATAAATGAAAAACTTTAAGTCGACGAGCAGATCATGATTTGATGCAGAGTCGATACAAATAAAAATCGTAAAACATAAAGAAACAAAAAAAAAAAAAAAAAAAAAAAAAACTTTAAATTGACGAAATCATGATTATTTTGATGCAGAGTCGATACAAATAAAAATCATCTAGGAAACGACAAAAAGGCAAAAAACAAAAAAATTATGAAAAAACTTTAAATTGACGAAATCATGATTATTTTGATGCAGAGTCGAAATAAATGAAAATCATCAAAGAAACGACAAAAAGGCAAAAAACAAAAAATGTGTGAAAAAATTTTAAATTGTCGAAAATATGATTATTTTGATGCAGTGCGATATAAATGAAAAATCATCTAGAAACGACAAAAAAGGCAAAAAACCAAAAATTTAATGAAAAAAACTTTAAATTGACGAAATCATGATTATTTTGATGCAGAGTCGATATAAATGAAAATCATCTAAAAACGCCAAAAAGGCAAAAAACCAAAAATATGAATAAACTTTAAATTGACGAAATCATGATTATTTTGATGCAGAGTCGATACAAATAAAAATCATCTAGAAACGACAAAAAGGCAAAAACAAAAATGTATGAAAAAATTTTAAATTGACGAAAATATGACTATTTTGATGCAGTGCGATATAAATAAAAATCATCTAAAAACGACAAAAAAGGCAAAAAACCAAAAATTTATGAAAAACTTTAAATTGACGAAATCATGATTATTTTGATGCAGAGTCGATACAAATAAAAATCATCTAGAAACGACAAAAAAGGCAAAAAACAAAAAATTTATGAAAAACTTTAAATTGACGAAACATTAGAAAATTTAAATGCGATCTCATGACTATTTTGATGCAGTGATATAAATGAAAATCATCTAGAAACGACAAAAAAGGCAAAAACAAAAATTTATGAAAAACTTTAAATTGACGAAATCATGATTATTTTGATGCAGAGTCGATAAAAAAAAACATCTAAAAACGACAAAAAGGCAAAAAACCAAAAATTTATGAAAAATTTTAAATTGTAGACAATGATTATTTTGATGCAGAGTCGATATAAATGAAAATCATCTAGAAACGACAAAGAAAGGCAAAAAACCAAAAATAAATATGAAAAAACTTTAAATTGACGAAATCATGATTATTTTGATGCAGAGTCGATACAAATAAAAATCATCTAGAAACGACAAAAAGGCAAAAAACCAAAAATGTATGAAAAAATTTTAAATTGACGAAATCATGATTATTTTGATGCAGTGCGATATAAATGAAAATCATCTAGAAACGACAAAGAAGGCAAAAACAAAAAATATATGAAAAAACTTTAAATTGACGAAATCATGATTATTTTGATGCAGAGTCGATACAAATAAAAATCATCTAAAAACGACAAAAAAGGCAAAAAACCAAAATTTATGAAAAAAATTTTAAATTGTCGAAATCATGATTATTTTGATGCAGTGCGATATAAATGAAAATCATCTAGAAACGCCAAAGAATGCTAAAAACAAAAATAAATAAAAAAATTTTAAATTGACGAAATCATGATTATTTTGATGCAGAGTCGATACAAATAAAAATCATCTAAAAACGACAAAAAGGCAAAAAACCAAAAATTTATGAAAAATTTTTAAATTGTCGACATCATGATTATTTTGATGCAGTGCGATATAAATGAAAATCATCTAGAAACGCCAAAGAATGCTAAAAACAAAAAATAAATGAAAAAACTTTAAATTGACGAAATCATGATTATTTTGATGCAGAGTCGATACAAATAAAAATCATCTAAAAACGACAAAAAAGGCAAAAAAAAAAATGTATGAAAAAACTTTTAAATTGACGAAATCATGATTATTTTGATGCAGAGCGATATAAATGAAAATCATCTAGAAACGACAAAAAAGGCAAAAAACAAAAATTTATGAAAAACTTTAAATTGACGAAATCATGATTATTTTGATGCAGAGTCGATACAAATGAAAATCATCTAGAAACGACAAAAAAGGCAAAAAACCAAAAATGTATGAAAAAACTTTTAAATTGACGAAAATCATGATTATTTTGATGCAGAGTCGATACAAATAAAAATCATCTAAAAACGACAAAAAAGGCAAAAACAAAAAATTTATGAAAAAACTTTAAATTGACGAAATCATGATTATTTTGATGCAGAGTCGATACAAATGAAAATCATCTAGAAACGACAAAAAAGGCAAAAAACAAAAAATTTATGAAAAAATTTTAAATTGACGAAATTATGATTATTTTGATGCAGTGTCGATACAAATGAAAATCATCTAGAAACGACAAAAAGGCAAAAAACAAAAATTTATGAAAAAACTTTAAATTGACGAAATCATGATTATTTTGATGCAGAGTCGATATAAATGAAAATCATCTAGAAACGACAAAAAAGGCAAAAAACAAAAAATAAATGAAAAAAACTTTAAATAAATGACGAAATCATGATTATTTTGATGCAGAGTCGATACAAATGAAAATCATCTAGAAACGACAAAAAAGGCAAAAAAAAAAAATATATGAAAAACTTTTAAATTGACGAAATCATGATTATTTTGATGCAGAGTCGATACAAATGAAAATCATCTAGAAACGACAAAAAAGGCAAAAAAACCAAAAATTTATGAAAAACTTTTAAATTGACGAAATCATGATTATTTTGATGCAGAGTCGATACAAATAAAAATCATCTAGAAAACGACAAAAAGGCAAAAAAAAAAATTTATGAAAAAATTTTAAATTGACGAAATTATGACTATTTTGATGCAGTGCGATATAAATGAAAATCATCTAGAAACGACAAAAAGGCAAAAAACCAAAAATTTATGAAAAAACTTTAAATTGACGAAATCATGATTATTTTGATGCAGAGTCGATACAAATGAAAATCATCTAGAAACGACAAAAAAGGCAAAAAACAAAAAATGTATGAAAAAATTTTAAATTGACGAAATTATGATTATTTTGATGCAGAGTCGATACAAATGAAAATCATCTAGAAACGACAAAAAAGGCAAAAAAAAAATTTATAAAAAAATTTTAAATTGACGAAATCATGATTATTTTGATGCAGTGTCGATACAAATGAAAATCATCTAGAAACGACAAAAAAGGCAAAAAAAAAAATTTATGAAAAAATTTTAAATTGACGAAATCATGATTATTTTGATGCAGAGTCGATACAAATAAAAATCATCTAGAAACGACAAAAAAGGCAAAAAACAAAAAATTTATGAAAAATTTTAAATTGACGAAATCATGATTATTTTGATGCAGAGTCGATACAAATGAAAATCATCTAGAAACGACAAAAAAGGCAAAAAACCAAAAATTTATGAAAAAACTTTAAATTGACGAAATCATGATTATTTTGATGCAGAGTCGATACAAATGAAAATCATCTAGAAAACGACAAAAAAGGCAAAAAACCAAAAATTTATGAAAAAATTTTAAATTGACGAAATCATGATTATTTTGATGCAGAGTCGATACAAATGAAAATCATCTAGAAACGACAAAAAAGGCAAAAAACAAAAATTTATGAAAAAACTTTAAATTGACGAAATCATGATTATTTTGATGCAGAGTCGATACAAATGAAAATCATCTAGAAACGACAAAAAAGGCAAAAAAAAATTTATGAAAAAATTTTAAATTGACGAAATCATGATTATTTTGATGCAGAGTCGATACAAATGAAAATCATCTAGAAACGACAAAAAAGGCAAAACCAAAAATTTATGAAAAAACTTTAAATTGACGAAATCATGATTATTTTGATGCAGAGTCGATACAAATAAAAAATCATCTAAAAACGACAAAAAAGGCAAAAAACCAAAAATGTATGAAAAAATTTTAAATTGACGAAATTATGATTATTTTGATGCAGAGTCGATACAAATGAAAATCATCTAGAAACGACAAAAAAGGCAAAAAACACGAAAATGATATTTTAGAAAAAAACATCAAAAAAAAGAAAAACAAAAATTGAAAAAACTTTAAATTGACGAAATCATGATTATTTTGATGCAGAGTCGATACAAATGAAAATCATCTAGAAACGACAAAAAAGGCAAAAAACAAAAAATGTATGAAAAAATTTTAAATTGACGAAAATATGATTATTTTGATGCAGTGCGATATAAATGAAAATCATCTAGAAACGACAAAAAAGGCAAAAACAAAAAATTTATGAAAAACTTTAAATTGACGAAATCATGATTATTTTGATGCAGAGTCGATACAAATGAAAATCATCTAAAAACGACAAAAAAGGCAAAAAACAAAAAATGAATGAAAAAATTTTAAATTGACGAAATCATGATTATTTTGATGCAGAGTCGATACAAATAAAAATCATCTAGAAACGACAAAAAAGGCAAAAAACAAAAATTAAATGAAAAAACTTTAAATTGACGAAATCATGATTATTTTGATGCAGAGTCGATACAAATAAAAATCATCTAGAAACGACAAAAAAGGCAAAAAAAAAAAATGTATGAAAAAATTTTAAATTGACGAAAATATGACTATTTTGATGCAGTGCGATATAAATGAAAATCATCTAGAAACGACAAAAAAGGCAAAAAACCAAAAATTTATGAATAAACTTTAAATTGACGAAATCATGATTATTTTGATGCAGAGTCGATACAAATAAAAATCATCTAAAAACGACAAAAAAGGCAAAAAACAAAAAATTTATGAAAAAACTTTTAAATTGACGAAATCATGATTATTTTGATGCAGTGTCGATACAAATGAAAATCATCTAGAAACGACAAAAAAGGCAAAAAACAAAAAATGTATGAAAAAATTTTAAATTGACGAAATCATGATTATTTTGATGCAGAGTCGATACAAATAAAAATCATCTAGAAACGACAAAAAAGGCAAAAAACCAAAAATTTATGAAAAACTTTAAATTGACGAAATCATGATTATTTTGATGCAGAGTCGATACAAATAAAAATCATCTAAAAACGACAAAAAAGGCAAAAAACAAAAAATGTATGAAAAAATTTTAAATTGACGAAATCATGATTATTTTGATGCAGAGTCGATACAAATAAAAATCATCTAAAAACGACAAAAAAGGCAAAAAACAAAAAATAAATGAAAAAACTTTAAATTGACGAAATCATGATTATTTTGATGCAGAGTCGATACAAATGAAAATCATCTAGAAACGACAAAAAAGGCAAAAAACAAAAAATGTATGAAAAAATTTTAAATTGACGAAATCATGATTATTTTGATGCAGAGTCGATACAAATGAAAATCATCTAGAAACGACAAAAACAAAAAAAGGCAAAAAACAAAAATTTATGAAAAAACTTTAAATTGACGAAATCATGATTATTTTGATGCAGAGTCGATATAAATAAAAATCATCTAAAAACGACAAAAAAGGCAAAAAACAAAAATGTATGAAAAAACTTTAAATTGACGAAATCATGATTATTTTGATGCAGAGTCGATACAAATAAAAATCATCTAAAAACGACAAAAAAGGCAAAAAACCAAAAATTTATGAATAAACTTTAAATTGACGAAATCATGATTATTTTGATGCAGAGTCGATACAAATAAAAATCATCTAGAAATGACAAAAAAGGCAAAAAACAAAAATGTATGAAAAAATTTTAAATTGACGAAAATATGATTATTTTGATGCAGAGTCGATACTAAATGAAAATCATCTAGAAACGACAAAAAAGGCAAAAAAAAAAAAATTTATGAAAAAACTTTAAATTGACGAAATCATGATTATTTTGATGCAGAGTCGATACAAATAAAAATCATCTAAAAACGACAAAAAAGGCAAAAAACAAAAAATTATGAAAAAACTTTAAATTGACGAAATCATGATTATTTTGATGCAGAGTCGATACAAATAAAAATCATCTAGAAACGACAAAAAAGGCAAAAAACAAAAATGTATGAAAAAAATTTTAAATTGACGAAAATATGACTATTTTGATGCAGTGCGATATAAATGAAAATCATCTAGAAACGACAAAAAAGGCAAAAAACCAAAAATTTATGAATAAATTTTAAATTGACGAAAATATGATTATTTTGATGCAGGGGCGATATAAATGAAAATCATCTAGAAACGACAAAAAAGGCAAAAAACAAAAAATTTATGAAAAAATTTTAAATTGACGAAAATATGATTATTTTGATGCAGTGCGATATAAATGAAAATCATCTAGAAACGACAAAAAAGGCAAAAAACAAAAATTTATGAAAAAATTTTAAATTGACGAAAATCATGATTATTTTGATGCAGAGAAAAACAATAATATATTATCAGAGTCGATACAAATAAAAATCATCTAAAAACGACAAAAAGGCAAAAAACCAAAAATTTATGAATAAACTTTAAATTGACGAAATCATGATTATTTTGATGCAGAGTCGATACTAATAAAAATCATCTAGAAATGACAAAAAAGGCAAAAAACAAAAAATGTATGAAAAAATTTTAAATTGACGAAAATATGACTATTTTGATGCAGTGCGATATAAATGAAAATCATCTAGAAACGACAAAAAAGGCAAAAAACCAAAAATTTATGAATAAACTTTAAATTGACGAAATCATGATTATTTTGATGCAGAGTCGATACAAATAAAAATCATCTAAAAACGACAAAAAAGGCAAAAAACAAAAAATAAATGAAAAACTTTAAATTGACGAAATCATGATTATTTTGATGCAGAGTCGATACAAATAAAAATCATCTAAAAACGACAAAAAAGGCAAAAAACAAAAAATAAATGAAAAAACTTTAAATTGACGAAATCATGATTATTTTGATGCAGAGTCGATACAAATGAAAATCATCTAGAAACGACAAAAAAGGCAAAAAACAAAAAATGTATGAAAAAATTTAAATTGACGAAATTATGATTATTTTGATGCAGAGTCGATACAAATGAAAATCATCTAGAAACGACAAAAAAGGCAAAAAACAAAAAATGTATGAAAAAATTTTAAATTGACGAAAATATGACTATTTTGATGCAGTGCGATATAAATGAAAATCATCTAGAAACGCCAAAGAATGCTAAAAACAAAAAATAAATGAAAAAACTTTAAATTGACGAAATCATGATTATTTTGATGCAGAGTCGATACAAATAAAAATCATCTAAAAACGACAAAAAAGGCAAAAAACAAAAAATTTATGAAAAAACTTTAAATTGACGAAATCATGATTATTTTGATGCAGAGTCGATACAAATAAAAATCATCTAGAAACGACAAAAAAGGCAAAAAACAAAAAATAAATGAAAAAACTTTAAATTGACGAAATCATGATTATTTTGATGCAGAGTCGATACAAATGAAAATCATCTAGAAACGACAAAAAAGGCAAAAAAACAAAAATGTATGAAAAAATTTTAAATTGACGAAAATATGACTATTTTGATGCAGTGCGATATAAATGAAAATCATCTAGAAACGACAAAAAAGGCAAAAAACCAAAAAATTTATGAATAAACTTTAAATTGACGAAATCATGATTATTTTGATGCAGAGTCGATACAAATAAAAATCATCTAAAAACGACAAAAAAGGCAAAAAACAAAAAATAAATGAAAAAACTTTAAATTGACGAAATCATGATTATTTTGATGCAGAGTCGATACAAATGAAAATCATCTAGAAACGACAAAAAAGGCAAAAAACAAAAAATGTATGAAAAAATTTTAAATTGACGAAAATATGACTATTTTGATGCAGTGCGATATAAATGAAAATCATCTAGAAACGACAAAAAGGCAAAAAACCAAAAATTTATGAATAAACTTCAAATTGACGAAATCATGATTATTTTGATGCAGAGTCGATATAAATAAAAATCATCTAAAAACGACAAAAAAGGCAAAAAACAAAAATGTATGAAAAAATTTTAAATTGACGAAATCATGATTATTTTGATGCAGAGTCGATACAAATGAAAATCATCTAGAAACGACAAAAAAGGCAAAAAACAAAAAATGTATGAAAAAACTTTAAATTGACGAAATCATGATTATTTTGATGCAGTGTCGATACAAATGAAAATCATCTAGAAACGACAAAAAAGGCAAAAACCAAAAATTTATGAATAAACTTTAAATTGACGAAATCATGATTATTTTGATGCAGAGTCGATACTAATAAAAATCATCTAGAAATGACAAAAAAGGCAAAAAACAAAAATGTATGAAAAAAATTTAAATTGACGAAAATATGACTATTTTGATGCAGTGCGATATAAATGAAAATCATCTAGAAACGACAAAAAAGGCAAAAAACCAAAAATTTATGAATAAACTTTAAATTGACGAAATCATGATTATTTTGATGCAGAGTCGATACAAATAAAAATCATCTAAAAACGACAAAAAAGGCAAAAAACAAAAAATAAATGAAAAACTTTAAATTGACGAAATCATGATTATTTTGATGCAGAGTCGATACAAATAAAAATCATCTAAAAACGACAAAAAAGGCAAAAAACAAAAAATAAATGAAAAAACTTTAAATTGACGAAATCATGATTATTTTGATGCAGAGTCGATACAAATGAAAATCATCTAGAAACGACAAAAAAGGCAAAAAACACAAAATGTATGAAAAAATTTTAAATTGACGAAAATATGATTATTTTGATGCAGAGTCGATACAAATGAAAATCATCTAGAAACGACAAAAAAGGCAAAAAACAAAAAATGTATGAAAAAATTTTAAATTGACGAAAATATGACTATTTTGATGCAGTGCGATATAAATGAAAATCATCTAGAAACGCCAAAGAATGCTAAAAACAAAAAATAAATGAAAAAACTTTAAATTGACGAAATCATGATTATTTTGATGCAGAGTCGATACAAATAAAAATCATCTAAAAACGACAAAAAAGGCAAAAAACAAAAAATAAATGAAAAAACTTTAAATTGACGAAATCATGATTATTTTGATGCAGAGTCGATACAAATAAAAATCATCTAGAAACGACAAAAAAGGCAAAAAACAAAAAATAAATGAAAAAACTTTAAATTGACGAAATCATGATTATTTTGATGCAGAGTCGATACAAATGAAAATCATCTAGAAACGACAAAAAAGGCAAAAAACAAAAATGTATGAAAAAATTTTTAAATTGACGAAAATATGACTATTTTGATGCAGTGCGATATAAATGAAAATCATCTAGAAACGACAAAAAGGCAAAAAACCAAAAATTTATGAATAAACTTTAAATTGACGAAATCATGATTATTTTGATGCAGAGTCGATACAAATAAAAATCATCTAAAAACGACAAAAAAGGCAAAAAAACAAAAAATAAATGAAAAAACTTTAAATTGACGAAATCATGATTATTTTGATGCAGAGTCGATACAAATGAAAATCATCTAGAAACGACAAAAAAGGCAAAAAACAAAAAATGTATGAAAAAATTTTAAATTGACGAAAATATGACTATTTTGATGCAGTGCGATATAAATGAAAATCATCTAGAAACGACAAAAAAGGCAAAAAACCAAAAATTTATGAATAAACTTCAAATTGACGAAATCATGATTATTTTGATGCAGAGTCGATATAAATAAAAATCATCTAAAAACGACAAAAAAGGCAAAAAACAAAAATGTATGAAAAAATTTTAAATTGACGAAATCATGATTATTTTGATGCAGAGTCGATACAAATGAAAATCATCTAGAAACGACAAAAAAAGGCAAAAAACAAAAAATGTATGAAAAAACTTTAAATTGACGAAATCATGATTATTTTGATGCAGTGCGATACAAATGAAAATCATCTAGAAACGACAAAAAAGGCAAAAAACCAAAAATTTATGAATAAACTTTAAATTGACGAAATCATGATTATTTTGATGCAGAGTCGATACAAATAAAAATCATCTAAAAACGACAAAAAAGGCAAAAAACAAAAAATAAATGAAAAAACTTTAAATTGACGAAATCATGATTATTTTGATGCAGAGTCGATACAAATAAAAATCATCTAAAAACGACAAAAAAGGCAAAAAACAAAAAATAAATGAAAAAACTTTAAATTGACGAAATCATGATTATTTTGATGCAGAGTCGATACAAATGAAAATCATCTAGAAACGACAAAAAAGGCAAAAAACAAAAAATGTATGAAAGAATTTTAAATTGACGAAAATATGACTATTTTGATGCAGTGCGATATAAATGAAAATCATCTAGAAACGACAAAAAAAGGCAAAAAACCAAAAATTTATGAATAAACTTTAAATTGACGAAATCATGATTATTTTGATGCAGAGTCGATACAAATAAAAATCATCTAAAAACGACAAAAAAGGCAAAAAACAAAAAATAAATGAAAAAACTCTAAATTGACGAAATCATGATTATTTTGATGCAGAGTCGATACAAATAAAAATCATCTAAAAACGACAAAAAAGGCAAAAAACAAAAAATAAATGAAAAAACTTTAAATTGACGAAATCATGATTATTTTGATGCAGAGTCGATACAAATAAAAATCATCTAAAAACGACAAAAAAGGCAAAAAACAAAAAATAAATGAAAAAACTTTAAATTGACGAAATCATGATTATTTTGATGCAGAGTCGATACAAATAAAAATCATCTAGAAACGACAAAAAAGGCAAAAAAAAAAAATGTATGAAAAAATTTTAAATTGACGAAAATATGACTATTTTGATGCAGTGCGATATAAATGAAAATCATCTAGAAACGACAAAAAAGGCAAAAAACCAAAAATTTATGAATAAACTTTAAATTGACGAAATCATGATTATTTTGATGCAGAGTCGATACAAATAAAAATCATCTAAAAACGACAAAAAAGGCAAAAAAACAATAAATAAATGAAAAAACTTTAAATTGACGAAATCATGATTATTTTGATGCAGAGTCGATACAAATGAAAATCATCTAGAAACGACAAAAAGGCAAAAAATAAAAAATGTATGAAAAAATTTTAAATTGACGAAAATATGACTATTTTGATGC
This sequence comes from Drosophila cardini, assembly GCA_018903735.1. NCBI lineage: Eukaryota > Metazoa > Arthropoda > Insecta > Diptera > Drosophilidae > Drosophila > Drosophila cardini. Next base: position 6,381 of record JAEIGM010000581.1, on the reverse strand, counting down.
AGTGCGATATAAATGAAAATCATCTAGAAACGACAAAAAGGCAAAAAACCAAAAATTTATGAATAAACTTTAAATTGACGAAATCATGATTATTTTGATGCAGAGTCGATACAAATAAAAATCATCTAAAAAAGACAAACAAGGCAAAAAAACAAAAAATAAATGAAAAAACTTTAAATTGACGAAATCATGATTATTTTGATGCAGAGTCGATACAAATAAAAATCATCTAAAAACGACAAAAAAGGCAAAAAAACAAAAAATTTATGAATAAACTTTAAATTGACGAAATCATGATTATTTTGATGCAGAGTCGATACAAATGAATATCATCTAGAAACGACAAAAAAGGCAAAAAACAAAAAATGTATGAAAAAATTTTAAACTGACGAAAATATGACTATTTTGATGCAGTGCGATATAAATGAAAATCATCTAGAAACGACAAAAAAGGCAAGAAAACCAAAAATTTATGAATAAACTTTAAATTGACGAAATCATGATTATTTTGATGCAGAGTCGATACAAATAAAAATCATCTAAAAACGCCAAAAAGGGCAAAAAACATAAAATAAATGAAAAAACTTTAAATTGACGAAATCATGATTATTTTGATGCAGAGTCGATACAAATAAAAATCATCTAAAAACGACAAAAAAGGCAAAAAACAAAAAATAAATGAAAAAACTTTAAATTGACGAAATCATGATTATTTTGATGCAGAGTCGATACAAATAAAAATCATCTAAAAACGACAAAAAAGGCAAAAAACAAAAAATAATTGAAAAAACTTTAAATTGATGAAATCATGATTATTTTGATGCAGAGTCGATACAAATGAAAATTATCTAAAAACGACAAAAACGGCAAAAAACAAAAAATAAATGAAAAAACTTTAAATTGACGAAATCATGATTATTTTGATGCAGAGTCGATACAAATGAAAATCATCTAGAAACGACAAAAAAAAGCAAAAAAAAAAAATTAAATATTCGAAATCATGATTATTTTAATGCAGAGTCGATATAAATGAAAATCATCTAGAAACGCCAAAGAATGCTAAAAAAAAAAATGTATGAAAAAATTTTTAAATTGACGAAAATATGACTATTTTGATGCAGTGCGATATAAATGAAAATCATCTAGAAACGACAAAAAAGGCAAAAAACCAAAAATTTTTGAATAAACTTTAAATTGACGAAATCATGATTATTTTGATGCAGAGTCGATACAAATAAAAATCATCTAAAAACGACAAAAAAGGCAAAAAAAAAAAATTTAAATAATCGAAATCATGATTATTTTAATGCAGAGTCGATATAAATGAAAATCATCTAGAAACGCCAAAGAATGCTAAAAACAAAAAATAAATGAAAAAACTTTAAATTGACGAAATCATGATTATTTTGATGCAGAGTCGATACAAATGAAAATCATCTAGAAACGACAAAAAAGGCAAAAAACAAAAAATGTATGAAAAAATTTTAAATTGACGAAAATATGACTATTTTGATGCAGTGCGATATAAATGAAAATCATCTAGAAACGACAAAAAAGGCAAAAAAAAAAAATTTAAATATTCGAAATCATGATTATTTTAATGCAGAGTCGATATAAATGAAAATCATCTAGAAACGCCAAAGAATGCTAAAAACAAAAAATAAATGAAAAACCTTAAATTGACGGAATCATGATTATTTTGATGCAGAGTCGATACAAATAAAAATCATCTAAAAACGACAAAAAAGGCAAAAAAAAAAAAATTTAAATATTCGAAATCATGATTATTTTAATGCAGAGTCGATATAAATGAAAATCATCTAGAAACGCCAAAGAATGCTAAAAAACAAAAAATAAATGAAAAAACTTTAAATTGACGAAATCATGATTATTTTGATGCAGAGTCGATACAAATGAAAATCATCTAAAAACGACAAAAAAAAGGCAAAAAAAAAAAAATTTAAATATTCGAAATCATGATTATTTTGATGCAGAGTCGATATAAATGAAAATCATCTAGAAACGACAAAAAAGGCAAAAAACCAAAAATTTATGAATAAACTTTAAATTGACGAAATCATGATTATTTTGATGCAGAGTCGATACAAATAAAAATCATCTAAAAACGACAAAAAAGGCAAAAAACAAAAAAATTGAAAAAACTTTAAATTGACGAAATCATGATTATTTTGATGCAGAGTCGATACAAATGAAAATCATCTAAAAACGACAAAAACGGCAAAAAACAAAAAATAAATGAAAAAACTTTAAATTGACGAAATCATGATTATTTTGATGCAGAGTCGATACAAATGAAAATCATCTAGAAACGACAAAAAAAGTCAAAAAACAAAAAATGTATGAATAAACTTTAAATTGACGAAATCATAATTATTTTGATGCAGAGTCGATACAAATAAAAATCATCTAAAAACGACAAAAAAGGCAAAAAACCAAATATTTATGAAAAAATTTTTTAAATTGTCGACATCATGATTATTTTGATGCAGTGCGATATAAATGAAAATCATCTAGAAACGCCAAAGAATGCTAAAGACAAAAAATAAATGAAAAAACTTTAAATTGACGAAATCATGATTATTTTGATGCAGAGTCGATACAAATGAAAATCATCTAGAAACGAAAAAAAAGTCAAAAAACAAAAAATGTATGAATAAACTTTAAATTGACGAAATCATAATTATTTTGATGCAGAGTCGATACAAATAAAAATCATCTAAAAACGACAAAAAGGCAAAAAAAAAAAAAAAATTTAAATTTTCGAAATCATGATTATTTTGATGCAGAGTCGATATAAATGAAAATCATCTAGAAACGCCAAAGAATGCTAAAAACAAAAAATAAATGAAAAAACTTTAAATTGACGAAATCATGATTATTTTGATGCAGAGTCGATACAAATGAAAATCATCTAGAAACGACAAAAAAGGCAAAAAACAAAAATGTATGAAAAAATTTTAAATTGACGAAAATATGACTATTTTGATGCAGTGCGATATAAATGAAAATCATCTAGAAACGACAAAAAAGGCAAAAAACCAAAAATTTTTGAATAAACTTTAAATTGACGAAATCATGATTATTTTGATGCAGAGTCGATACAAATAAAAATCATCTAAAAACGACAAAAAAGGCAAAAAAAAAATTTAAATATTCGAAATCATGATTATTTTAATGCAGAGTCGATATAAATGAAAATCATCTAGAAACGCCAAAGAATGCTAAAAACAAAAAATAAATGAAAAAACTTTAAATTGACGAAATCATGATTATTTTGATGCAGAGTCGATACAAATGAAAATCATCTAGAAACGACAAAAAAGGCAAAAAACAAAAATGTATGAAAAAATTTTAAATTGACGAAAATATGACTATTTTGATGCAGTGCGATATAAATGAAAATCATCTGGAAACGACAAAAAGGCAAAAAACCAAAAATTTATGAATAAACTTTAAATTGACGAAATCATGATTATTTTGATGCAGAGTCGATACAAATAAAAATCATCTAAAAACGACAAAAAAGGCAAAAAACAAAAAATAAATGAAAAAACTTTAAATTGACGAAATCATGATTATTTTGATGCAGAGTCGATACAAATGAAAATCATCTAGAAACGACAAAAAAGGCAAAAAACAAAAATGTATGAAAAAATTTTAAATTGACGAAAATATGACTATTTTGATGCAGTGCGATATAAATGAAAATCATCTAGAAACGACAAAAAAGGCAAAAAAACCAAAAATTTATGAATAAACTTTAAATTGACGAAATCATGATTATTTTGATGCAGAGTCGATACAAATAAAAAATCATCTAAAAAACGACAAAAAAGGCAAAAAAAAAAAAATTTAAATATTGCGAAATCATGATTATTTTAATGCAGAGTCGATATAAATGAAAATCATCTAAAAAACGACAAAAAAGGCAAAAAACAAAAAATAAATGAAAAAAACTTTAAATTGACGAAATCATGATTATTTTGATGCAGAGTCGATACAAATGAAAATCATCTAGAAACGAAAAAAAGTCAAAAAAAAAAAATGTATGAATAAACTTTAAATTGACGAAATCATAATTATTTTGATGCAGAGTCGATACAAATGAAAATCATCTAAAAACGACAAAAAAGGCAAAAAACCAAATATTTATGAAAAATTTTAAATTGTCGACATCATGATTATTTTGATGCAGTGCGATATAAATGAAAATCATCTAGAAACGCCAAAGAAGGCAAAAGACAAAAAATAAATGAAAAAAAACTTTAAATTGACGAAATCATGATTATTTTGATGCAGAGTCGATACAAATGAAAATCATCTAGAAACGAAAAAAAAGGCAAAAAACAAAAAATGTATGAATAAACTTTAAATTGACGAAATCATGATAATTTTGATGCAGAGTCGATACAAATAAAAATCATCTAAAAACGACAAAAAGGCAAAAAAACAAAAAATAAATTAAAAAACTTTAAATTGACGAAATCATGATTATTTTGATGCAGAGTCGATACAAATAAAAATCATCTAAAAACGACAAAAAAGGCAAAAAACAAAAATAAATGAAAAAACTTTAAATTGACGAAATCATGATTATTTTGATGCAGAGTCGATACAAATGAAAACATCTAAAAACGACAAAAAGGCAAAAAACAAAAATGTATGAAAAATTTTAAATTGACGAAATATGACTATTTTGATGCAGTGCGATATAAATGAAAATCATCTAGAAACGACAAAAAGGCAAAAAACCAAAAGATGTTACGAACAAAACTTTAAATTGACGAAATCATGATTATTTTGATGCAGAGTCGATACAAATAAAAATCATCGACAAAACGACAAAAAGGCAAACAACAAACAAAAAATAAAAAAAAACTTTAAATTGACATGTTTGATGATTATTTTGATTGCAAGCATGCATAATAAAAATCATCAAAAACTACAAAAAAGCAAAAAACAAAAATAAATAAAAAACTTTAAATTGACGAAATCATGATTATTTTGATGCAGTAGTCGTCAAACAAATGTGAAAATCAATCTAAAACGACAAAGAAAAGGCCTTAAAATGCATTGAAGTTTGCAAATTATTTTATTTTTGTGGGAAAAGGGGGCGTGATCAAAATTTTAATGAAATCATCTAGCCGCAGGAACAACCAAAAATTTATGAATAAACTTTAAATTGACGAAATCACGATTTTTTTGAGGCAGAGTCGATAAATGAAAATCATCAAAAAACGACAAAAAAGGCAAAAAACCAAAAAGTTTATGAATAACTTACTAAATATAGCGAAGAAATCATGATTATTTTGATGCAGAGTCGATACAAATAAAAATCATCTAAAAACGGACAAAAAAGGCAAAAAAAAAATTTAAACGAACATTTGGACAGACGGACATGATTATTTTGATGCAGAGTCGATGCTGATCAAGAAAATCATCTAAAAACGATCAGCAAAAAACAAAAATGTATGAAAAATATTTTAAATTGACGAAAATATGACTATTTTGATGCAGTGCGATATAAATGAAAATCATAAAAAAGAAAAAAAAGAAAAAACAAAAATTTATGAATAAACTTTAAATTGACCGAAATCATGATTATTTTGATGCAGAGTCGATACAAATGAAAATCATCTAAAAACGACAAAAAAGGCAAAAAACAAAAAATATAATAAAAAAACTTTAAATTGACGAAATCATGATTATTTTGATGCAGAGTCGATACAAATAAAAATCATCTAAAAACGACAAAAAGGCAAAAAACAAAAATTAAATGAAAAAAACTTTAAATTGACGAAATCATGATTATTTTGATGCAGAGTCGATACAAATAAAAATCATCTAAAAACGACAAAAAAGGCAAAAAAAAAAAATTTAAATATTCGAAATCATGATTATTTTAATGCAGAGTCGATATAAATGAAAATCATCTAGAAACGACAAAAAAGGCAAAAACAAAAAATGTATGAAAAAACTTTAAATTGACGAAATCATGATTATTTTGATGCAGTGTCGATACAAATGAAAATCATCTAGAAACGACAAAAAAGGCAAAAAACAAAAATGTATGAAAAAACTTTAAATTGACGAAATCATGATTATTTTGATGCAGAGTCGATACAAATGAAAATCATCTAGAAACGACAAAAAAGGCAAAAAACAAAAATGTATGAAAAAACTTTAAATTGACGAAATCATGATTATTTTGATGCAGAGTCGATATAAATAAAAATCATCTAGAAACGACAAAAAGGCAAAAAACCAAAAATTTATGAATAAACTTTTAAATTGACGAAATCATGATTATTTTGATGCAGAGTCGATACAAATAAAAATCATCTAGAAACGACAAAAAGG
>JAEIGM010000393.1:0-31309 GCA_018903735.1 Drosophila cardini | reverse complement strand
CAAAATCTGAAATTCTCAAAAATTGAACCCATTTTGTCAAATTTGGATGAAAGAGATATGTGGTCGACAGCTCAATATTTAAAATTCACAATTTTCCCCAACTTTGACTGATCATAACTCAGCCAAATGAAGCGATATCTTAAAAAATCATACCTTTTTTATACTCTGGACACTTAGGAGAATTAATCGCAATCAAAATCTGAAATTCTCAAAAATTGAACCCATTTTGTCAAATTTGGATGAAAGAGATATGTGGTCGACAGCTCAATATTTAAAATTCACAATTTTCCCCAACTTTGACTGATCATAACTCAGCCAAATGAAGCGATATCTTAAAAAATCATACCTTTTTTATACTCTGGACACTTAGGAGAATTAATCGCAATCAAAATCTGAAATTCTCAAAATTGAACCCTTTTTTGTCAAATTTGGATGAAAGAGATATGTGGTCGACAGCTCAATATTTAAAATTCACAATTTTCCCCAACTTTGACTGATCATAACTCAGCCAAATGAAGCGATATCTTAAAAAATCATACCTTTTTTACTCTGGACACTTAGGAGAATTAATCGCAATCAAAATCTGAAATTCTCAAAATTGAACCCATTTTGTCAAATTTGGATGAAAGAGATATGTGGTCGACAGCTCAATATTTAAAATTCACAATTTTCCCCAACTTTGACTGATCATAACCACCAAATGAAGCGATATCTTAAAAAGTCATACCTTTTATACTCTGGACACTTAAAATATCGCAATCAAAATCTGAAATTCTCAAAATTGAACCCATTTTGTCAAATTTGGATGAAAGAGATATGTGGTCGACAGCTCAATATTTAAAATTCACAATTTTCCCCAACTTTGACTGATCATACCTCAGCCAAATGAAGCGATATCTTAAAAAGTCATACCTTTTTATACTCTGGACACTTAGGAGAATTAATCGCAATCAAAATCTGAAATTCTCAAAATTGAACCCATTTTGTCAAATTTGGATGAAAGAGATATGTGGTCGACAGCTCAATATTTAAAATTCACAATTTTCCCCAACTTTGACTGATCATAACTCAGCCAAATGAAGCGATATCTTAAAAAGTCATACCTTTTTATACTCTGGACACTTAGGAGAATTAATCGCAATCAAAATCTGAAATTCTCAAAAATTGAACCCATTTTGTCAAATTTGGATGAAAGAGATATGTGGTCGACAGCTCAATATTTAAAATTCACAATTTTCCCCAACTTTGACTGATCATAACTCAGCCAAATGAAGCGATATCTTAAAAAGTCATACCTTTTTATACTCTGGACACTTAGGAGAATTAATCGCAATCAAAATCTGAAATTCTCAAAATTTAACCCATTTTGTCAAATTTGGATGAAAGAGATATGTGGTCGACAGCTCAATATTTAAAATTCACAATTTTCCCCAACTTTGACTGATCATAACTCAGCCAAATGAAGCGATATCTTAAAAAGTCATACCTTTTTTATACTCTGGACACTTAGGAGAATTAATCGCAATCAAAATCTGAAATTCTCAAAATTGAACCCATTTTGTCAAATTTGGATGAAAGAGATATGTGGTCGACAGCTCAATATTTAAAATTCACAATTTTCCCCAACTTTGACTGATCATAACTCAGCCAAATGAAGCGATATCTTAAAAAGTCATACCTTTTTATACTCTGGACACTTAGGAGAATTAATCGCAATCAAAATCTGAAATTCTCAAAATTGAACCCATTTTGTCAAATTTGGATGAAAGAGATATGTGGTCGACAGCTCAATATTTAAAATTCACAATTTTCCCCAACTTTGACTGATCATAACTCAGCCAAATGAAGCGATATCTTAAAAAGTCATACCTTTTTATACTTTGGACACTTAGGAGAATTAATCGCAATCAAAATCTGAAATTCTCAAAATTGAACCCATTTTGTCAAATTTGGATGAAAGAGATATGTGGTCGACAGCTCAATATTTAAAATTCACAATTTTCCCCAACTTTGACTGATCATAACTCAGCCAAATGAAGCGATATCTTAAAAAGTCATACCTTTTTATACTCTGGACACTTAGGAGAATTAATCGCAATCAAAATCTGAAATTCTCAAAATTGAACCCATTTTGTCAAATTTGGATGAAAGAGATATGTGGTCGACAGCTCAATATTTAAAATTCACAATTTTCCCCAACTTTGACTGATCATAACTCAGCCAAATGAAGCGATATCTTAAAAAGTCATACCTTTTTATACTCTGGACACTTAGGAGAATTAATCGCAATCAAAATCTGAAATTCTCAAAATTGAACCCATTTTGTCAAATTTGGATGAAAGAGATATGTGGTCGACAGCTCAATATTTAAAATTCACAATTTTCCCCAACTTTGACTGATCATAACTCAGCCAAATGAAGCGATATCTTAAAAAAGTCATACCTTTTTATACTCTGGACACTTAGGAGAATTAATCGCAATCAAAATCTGAAATTCTCAAAATTGAACCCATTTTGTCAAATTTGGATGAAAGAGATATATGTGGTCGACAGCTCAATATTTAAAATTCACAATTTTCCCCAACTTTGACTGATCATAACTCAGCCAAATGAAGCGATATCTTAAAAAGTCATGCCTTTTTATACTCTGGACACTTAGGAGAATTAATCGCAATCAAAATCTGAAATTCTCAAAATTTAACCCATTTTGTCAAATTTGGATGAAAGAGATATGTGGTCGACAGCTCAATATTTAAAATTCACAATTTTCCCCAACTTTGACTGATCATAACTCAGCCAAATGAAGCGATATCTTAAAAAGTCATACCTTTTTATACTCTGGACACTTAGGAGAATTAATCGCAATCAAAATCTGAAATTCTCAAAATTTAACCCATTTTGTCAAATTTGGATGAAAGAGATATGTGGTCGACAGCTCAATATTTAAAATTCACAATTTTCCCCAACTTTGACTGATCATAACTCAGCCAAATGAAGCGATATCTTAAAAAGTCATACCTTTTTATACTCTGGACACTTAGGAGAATTAATCGCAATCAAAATCTGAAATTCTCAAAATTGAACCCATTTTGTCAAATTTGGATGAAAGAGATATGTGGTCGACAGCTCAATATTTAAAATTCACAATTTTCCCCAACTTTGACTGATCATAACTCAGCCAAATGAAGCGATATCTTAAAAAGTCATACCTTTTTATACTCTGGACACTTAGGAGAATTAATCGCAATCAAAATCTGAAATTCTCAAAATTGAACCCATTTTGTCAAATTTGGATGAAAGAGATATGTGGTCGACAGCTCAATATTTAAAATTCACAATTTTCCCCCAACTTTGACTGATCATAACTCAGCCAAATGAAGCGATATCTTAAAAAAGTCATACCTTTTTATACTCTGGACACTTAGGAGAATTAATCGCAATCAAAATCTGAAATTCTCAAAATTTAACCCATTTTGTCAAATTTGGATGAAAGAGATATGTGGTCGACAGCTCAATATTTAAAATTCACAATTTTCCCCAACTTTGACTGATCATAACTCAGCCAAATGAAGCGATATCTTAAAAAGTCATACCTTTTTATACTCTGGACACTTAGGAGAATTAATCGCAATCAAAATCTGAAATTCTCAAAATTTAACCCATTTTGTCAAATTTGGATGAAAGAGATATGTGGTCGACAGCTCAATATTTAAAATTCACAATTTTCCCCAACTTTGACTGATCATAACTCAGCCAAATGAAGCGATATCTTAAAAAGTCATACCTTTTTATACTCTGGACACTTAGGAGAATTAATCGCAATCAAAATCTGAAATTCTCAAAATTGAACCCATTTTTTCAAATTTGGATGAAAGAAATATGTGGTCGACAGCTCAATATTTAAAATTCACAATTTTCCCCAACTTTGACTGATCATAACTCAGCCAAATGAAGCGATATCTTAAAAAGTCATACCTTTTTTATACTCTGGACACTTAGGAGAATTAATCGCAATCAAAATCTGAAATTCTCAAAATTTAACCCATTTTGTCAAATTTGGATGAAAGAGATATGTGGTCGACAGCTCAATATTTAAAATTCACAATTTTCCCCAACTTTGACTGATCATAACTCAGCCAAATGAAGCGATATCTTAAAAAGTCATACCTTTTTATACTCTGGACACTTAGGAGAAATAATCGCAATCAAAATCTGAAATTCTCAAAATTGAACCCATTTTGTCAAATTTGGATGAAAGAGATATGTGGTCGACAGCTCAATATTTAAAATTCACAATTTTCCCCAACTTTGACTGATCATAACTCAGCCAAATGAAGCGATATCTTAAAAAGTCATACCTTTTTATACTCTGGACACTTAGGAGAATTAATCGCAATCAAAATCTGAAATTCTCAAAATTGAACCCATTTTGTCAAATTTGGATGAAAGAGATATGTGGTCGACAGCTCAATATTTAAAATTCACAATTTTCCCCAACATTGACTGATCATAACTCAGCCAAATGAAGCGATATCTTAAAAAGTCATACCTTTTTATACTCTGGACACTTAGGAGAATTAATCGCAATCAAAATCTGAAATTCTCAAAATTGAACCCATTTTGTCAAATTTGGATGAAAGAGATATGTGGTCGACAGCTCAATATTTAAAATTCACAATTTTCCCCAACTTTGACTGATCATAACTCAGCCAAATGAAGCGATATCTTAAAAAGTCATACCTTTTTATACTCTGGACACTTAGGAGAATTAATCGCAATCAAAATCTGAAATTCTCAAAATTGAACCCATTTTGTCAAATTTGGATGAAAGAGATATGTGGTCGACAGCTCAATATTTAAAATTCACAATTTTCCCCAACATTGACTGATCATAACTCAGCCAAATGAAGCGATATCTTAAAAAGTCATACCTTTTTATACTCTGGAGGACACTTAGGAGAATTAATCGCAATCAAAATCTGAAATTCTCAAAATTGAACCCATTTTGTCAAATTTGGATGAAAGAGATATGTGGTCGACAGCTCAATATTTAAAATTAACAATTTTCCCCAACTTTGACTGATCATAACTCAGCCAAATGAAGCGATATCTTAAAAAGTCATACCTTTTTATACTCTGGACACTTAGGAGAATTAATCGCAATCAAAATCTGAAATTCTCAAAATTGAACCCATTTTGTCAAATTTGGATGAAAGAGATATGTGGTCGACAGCTCAATATTTAAAATTCACAATTTTCCCCAACTTTGACTGATCATAACTCAGCCAAATGAAGCGATATCTTAAAAAGTCATACCTTTTTATACTCTGGACACTTAGGAGAATTAATCGCAATCAAAATCTGAAATTCTCAAAATTGAACCCATTTTGTCAAATTTGGATGAAAGAGATATGTGGTCGACAGCTCAATATTTAAAATTCACAATTTTCCCCAACTTTGACTGATCATAACTCAGCCAAATGAAGCGATATCTTAAAAAGTCATACCTTTTTATACTCTGGACACTTAGGAGAATTAATCGCAATCAAAATCTGAAATTCTCAAAATTGAACCCATTTTGTCAAATTTGGATGAAAGAGATATGTGGTCGACAGCTCAATATTTAAAATTCACAATTTTCCCCAACTTTGACTGATCATAACTCAGCCAAATGAAGCGATATCTTAAAAAGTCATACCTTTTTATACTCTGGACACTTAGGAGAATTAATCGCAATCAAAATCTGAAATTCTCAAAATTGAACCCATTTTGTCAAATTTGGATGAAAGAGATATGTGGTCGACAGCTCAATATTTAAAATTCACAATTTTCCCCAACATTGACTGATCATAACTCAGCCAAATGAAGCGATATCTTAAAAAGTCATACCTTTTTATACTCTGGACACTTAGGAGAATTAATCGCAATCAAAATCTGAAATTCTCAAAATTGAACCCATTTTGTCAAATTTGGATGAAAGAGATATGTGGTCGACAGCTCAATATTTAAAATTCACAATTTTCCCCAACTTTGACTGATCATAACTCAGCCAAATGAAGCGATATCTTAAAAAGTCATACCTTTTTTATACTCTGGACACTTAGGAGAATTAATCGCAATCAAAATCTGAAATTCTCAAAATTTGAACCCATTTTGTCAAATTTGGATGAAAGAGATATGTGGTCGACAGCTCAATATTTAAAATTCACAATTTTCCCCAACATTGACTGATCATAACTCAGCCAAATGAAGCGATATCTTAAAAAGTCATACCTTTTTATACTCTGGACACTTAGGAGAATTAATCGCAATCAAAATCTGAAATTCTCAAAATTGAACCCATTTTGTCAAATTTGGATGAAAGAGATATGTGGTCGACAGCTCAATATTTAAAATTCACAATTTTCCCCAACTTTGACTGATCATAACTCAGCCAAATGAAGCGATATCTTAAAAAGTCATACCTTTTTATACTCTGGACACTTAGGAGAATTAATCGCAATCAAAATCTGCAATTCTCAAAATTGAACCCATTTTGTCAAATTTGGATGAAAGAGATATGTGGTCGACAGCTCAATATTTAAAATTCACAATTTTCCCCAACTTTGACTGATCATAACTCAGCCAAATGAAGCGATATCTTAAAAAATCCTACCTTTTTATACTCTGGACACTTAGGAGAATTAATCGCAATCAAAATCTGAAATTCTCAAAATTGAACCCATTTTGTCAAATTTGGATGAAAGAGATATGTGGTCGACAGCTCAATATTTAAAATTCACAATTTTCCCCAACTTTGACTGATCATAACTCAGCCAAATGAAGCGATATCTTAAAAAGTCATACCTTTTTATAATCTGGACACTTAGGAGAATTAATCGCAATCAAAATCTGAAATTCTCAAAATTGAACCCATTTTGTCAAATTTGGATGAAAGAGATATGTGGTCGACAGCTCAATATTTAAAATTCACAATTTTCCCCAACTTTGACTGATCATAACTCAGCCAAATGAAGCGATATCTTAAAAATTCATACCTTTTTAGACCCCGTACTCTAAAAAAGAGTAGAGGGGTCTATTAAGTTTGTCTGAAGCGAAATGTGCGTAACAGGCAGAAGGAGGCGTGGCCGACCCCATAAAGTATATATATTCTTGATCAGTATCAACAGCCGAGACGATATAGCAATGTCCGTCTGTCCGTCTGTCCGTCCGTCTGTATGAACACCTGGAACTTCTAAACTACAAGAGCTAGAGCCACCAAATTTGGAATGAAAGTCCGTCTGCTTCGCGAGCAGATCAAGTTTATTTCAAATCTTTGCCACGCCCCCTACCGCCCCCGCAAATTGCAAAAAACTTTTTTCACATCACTATAACTTGAAAACGACTAGAGCTAGAAAGACCAAATTCACACAATATGTGTATGGTACCATTGTTACTATCCTCACCAAGTTTGAACCGGATCGGACAACTATAGCCTATAGCTCCCATAGGACAAATCGGTCAAAAATATGAAATTTGTATGAAGACATGTAATGTTAGTTAAGCGATCGCAACCAAACTTACACAGGATGTGTGTATTATTATTAAAAATATCCCCACCAAGTTTGGTCCAAATCGGACAACAATAACATATAAAACAAATTAATCAAAAATGCTGAATTTTATGTAAAAATTGTTTGTTTTCACTGCTTGCAAGAGTTTTTACACTGCTTGCAAGAGGTAACTATACGTTTAACTACACAAACTGCAGCAAGCAGTGTACTGTGTTAAATAAGCAATTATTGCATGTGAATGAAAATAATCCAGCTGAATTATCAGCAGAGCGTGGTCTTATTGGTAGGGTCGCGGTTCATTATTTTGCAAATCCGCGTGGGTCCCAGGTTCGAGTCCAGCCAAAGTTAAATACAAATTTTTTAATTTTTTAATTTTAACACAAGTTGTAAACCTATTTTAAATAATAATAACGTTTATTTGTATTTAAAATGTATTTGCGTAACATGGTATGCTATAAAAAAAAGTAATACGAAAGTCCAAAACAATTCAGAAAACTCCCTTGCACGTACATACATTTATTAATGTGTATGTATATACATTCATACATACATGCATACATATTTTTGCTTATGCTTTGCACTTGTTCAACTGCTTTGAACTGCTTAACGTAGTTCAATTGAAGTAAGTTGTTCAGTTGATCGGCATTTAGCGCTTATTGGTACTTGTTCCGAACTGATTTTGGGACGCGCCAAAAATAAATTCTGTTACTATACAGATTCATGCAATGCTACTGAACGCAGATATTGTTTTAATTTTTACCATTTTGAATGAAAGATTTCAATTCTAATACATATTTATTTGTATAGTTGTTGTCTCGCATGATAACACATTTTAAAATGCACTCCCGCCTTATATTAAATGTCAATGAGAATAATCAACGCGATTTGGAAGTAGAGAGTGGACCAATTGGTAGGGTTACGGTTCGTTCATTTGCAAATAGGCATGGGTCGCAGGTTCGAGTCCCAGTCAAAGTTAATATATAAATTTTCTATTTTAATTATAAGCACTATTTTAAATAAATTATATTTCTTTTATTTTAAAACCTGTTCCCAAAACATTGAATAATAAGAAGAAGTATTTCGATATTTAAAACATTTACATACTTATATAAATACGGCTTTTTTTTTTAAATAAGCCAAGAAAGGAAAATGTGCATTTAATTGTGTATATATTTACATACATTTGTATATAAATATGTATGTATACAAAATGTGAATAACTCCGTTTTTCTTCTTTTTCGTATGGAGTGAGTACGGGGTCTTTTACAGTCGGCTCGCTCGACTGTAGCCTTTCTTACTTGTTATACTCTGGACACTTAGGAGAATTAATCGCAATCAAAATCTGAAATTCTCAAAATTGAACCCATTTTGTCAAATTTGGATGAAAGAGATATGTGGTCGACAGCTCAATATTTAAAATTCACAATTTTCCCCAACTTTGACTGATCATAACTCAGCCAAATGAAGCGATATCTTAAAAAGTCATACCTTTTTATACTCTGGACACTTAGGAGAATTAATCGCAATCAAAATCTGAAATTCTCAAAATTGAACCCATTTTGTCAAATTTGGATGAAAGAGATATGTGGTCGACAGCTCAATATTTAAAATTCACAATTTTCCCCAACTTTGACTGATCATAACTCAGCCAAATGAAGCGATATCTTAAAAAGTCATACCTTTTTATACTCTGGACACTTAGGAGAATTAATCGCAATCAAAATCTGAAATTCTCAAAATTTAACCCATTTTGTCAAATTTGGATGAAAGAGATATGTGGTCGACAGCTCAATATTTAAAATTCACAATTTTCCCCAACTTTGACTGATCATAACTCAGCCAAATGAAGCGATATCTTAAAAAAGTCATACCTTTTTATACTCTGGACACTTAGGAGAATTAATCGCAATCAAAATCTGAAATTCTCAAAATTTAACCCATTTTGTCAAATTTGGATGAAAGAGATATGTGGTCGACAGCTCAATATTTAAAATTCACAATTTTCCCCAAATTTGACTGATCATAACTCAGCCAAATGAAGCGATATCTTAAAAAGTCATACCTTTTTATACTCTGGACACTTAGGAGAATTAATCGCAATCAAAATCTGAAATTCTCAAAATTTAACCCATTTTGTCAAATTTGGATGAAAGAGATATGTGGTCGACAGCTCAATATTTAAAATTCACAATTTTCCCCAACTTTGACTGATCATAACTCAGCCAAATGAAGCGATATCTTAAAAAGTCATACCTTTTTATACTCTGGACACTTAGGAGAATTAATCGCAATCAAAATCTGAAATTCTCAAAATTGAACCCATTTTGTCAAATTTGGATGAAAGAGATATGTGGTCGACAGCTCAATATTTAAAATTCACCATTTTCCCCAACTTTGACTGATCATAACTCAGCCAAATGAAGCGATATCTTAAAAAGTCATACCTTTTTATACTCTGGACACTTAGGAGAATTAATCGCAATCAAAATCTGAAATTCTCAAAATTTAACCCATTTTGTCAAATTTGGATGAAAGAGATATGTGGTCGACAGCTCAATATTTAAAATTCACAATTTTCCCCAACTTTGACTGATCATAACTCAGCCAAATGAAGCGATATCTTAAAAAGTCATACCTTTTTATACTCTGGACACTTAGGAGAATTAATCGCAATCAAAATCTGAAATTCTCAAAATTTAACCCATTTTGTCAAATTTGGATGAAAGAGATATGTGGTCGACAGCTCAATATTTAAAATTCACAATTTTCCCCAACATTGACTGATCATAACTCAGCCAAATGAAGCGATATCTTAAAAAGTCATACCTTTTTATACTCTGGACACTTAGGAGAATTAATCGCAATCAAAATCTGAAATTCTCAAAATTTAACCCATTTTGTCAAATTTGGATGAAAGAGATATGTGGTCGACAGCTCAATATTTAAAATTCACAATTTTCCCCAACTTTGACTGATCATAACTCAACCAAATGAAGCGATATCTTAAAAAGTCATACCTTTTTATACTCTGGACACTTAGGAGAATTAATCGCAATCAAAATCTGAAATTCTCAAAATTTAACCCATTTTGTCAAATTTGGATGAAAGAGATATGTGGTCGACAGCTCAATATTTAAAATTCACAATTTTCCCCAACTTTGACTGATCATAACTCAGCCAAATGAAGCGATATCTTAAAAAGTCATACCTTTTTATACTCTGGACACTTAGGAGAATTAATCGCAATCAAAATCTGAAATTCTCAAAATTGAACCCATTTTGTCAAATTTGGATGAAAGAGATATGTGGTCGACAGCTCAATATTTAAAATTCACAATTTTCCCCAACTTTGACTGATCATAACTCAGCCAAATGAAGCGATATCTTAAAAAGTCATACCTTTTTATACTCTGGACACTTAGGAGAATTAATCGCAATCAAAATCTGAAATTCTCAAAATTGAACCCATTTTGTCAAATTTGGATGAAAGAGATATGTGGTCGACAGCTCAATATTTAAAATTCACAATTTTCCCCAACTTTGACTGATCATAACTCAGCCAAATGAAGCGATATCTTAAAAAGTCATACCTTTTTATACTCTGGACACTTAGGAGAATTAATCGCAATCAAAATCTGAAATTCTCAAAATTGAACCCATTTTGTCAAATTTGGATGAAAGAGATATGTGGTCGACAGCTCAATATTTAAAATTCACAATTTTCCCCAACTTTGACTGATCATAACTCAGCCAAATGAAGCGATATCTTAAAAAGTCATACCTTTTTATACTCTGGACACTTAGGAGAATTAATCGCAATCAAAATCTGAAATTCTCAAAATTGAACCCATTTTGTCAAATTTGGATGAAAGAGATATGTGGTCGACAGCTCAATATTTAAAATTCACAATTTTCCCCAACTTTGACTGATCATAACTCAGCCAAATGAAGCGATATCTTAAAAAGTCATACCTTTTTATACTCTGGACACTTAGGAGAATTAATCGCAATCAAAATCTGAAATTCTCAAAAATTGAACCCATTTTGTCAAATTTGGATGAAAGAGATATGTGGTCGACAGCTCAATATTTAAAATTCACAATTTTCCCCAACTTTGACTGATCATAACTCAGCCAAATGAAGCGATATCTTAAAAAGTCATACCTTTTTATACTCTGGACACTTAGGAGAATTAATCGCAATCAAAATCTGAAATTCTCAAAATTGAACCCATTTTGTCAAATTTGGATGAAAGAGATATGTGGTCGACAGCTCAATATTTAAAATTCACAATTTTCCCCAACTTTGACTGATCATAACTCAGCCAAATGAAGCGATATCTTAAAAAGTCATACCTTTTTATACTCTGGACACTTAGGAGAATTAATCGCAATCAAAATCTGAAATTCTCAAAATTTAACCCATTTTGTCAAATTTGGATGAAAGAGATATGTGGTCGACAGCTCAATATTTAAAATTCACAATTTTCCCCAACTTTGACTGATCATAACTCAGCCAAATGAAGCGATATCTTAAAAAGTCATACCTTTTTATACTCTGGACACTTAGGAGAATTAATCGCAATCAAAATCTGAAATTCTCAAAATTGAACCCATTTTGTCAAATTTGGATGAAAGAGATATGTGGTCGACAGCTCAATATTTAAAATTCACAATTTTCCCCAACTTTGACTGATCATAACTCAGCCAAATGAAGCGATATCTTAAAAAGTCATACCTTTTTATACTCTGGACACTTAGGAGAATTAATCGCAATCAAAATCTGAAATTCTCAAAATTGAACCCATTTTGTCAAATTTGGATGAAAGAGATATGTGGTCGACAGCTCAATATTTAAAATTCACAATTTTCCCCAACATTGACTGATCATAACTCAGCCAAATGAAGCGATATCTTAAAAAGTCATACCTTTTTATACTCTGGACACTTAGGAGAATTAATCGCAATCAAAATCTGAAATTCTCAAAATTGAACCCATTTTGTCAAATTTGGATGAAAGAGATATGTGGTCGACAGCTCAATATTTAAAATTCACAATTTTCCCCAACTTTGACTGATCATAACTCAGCCAAATGAAGCGATATCTTAAAAAGTCATACCTTTTTATACTCTGGACACTTAGGAGAATTAATCGCAATCAAAATCTGAAATTCTCAAAATTGAACCCATTTTGTCAAATTTGGATGAAAGAGATATGTGGTCGACAGCTCAATATTTAAAATTCACAATTTTCCCCAACTTTGACTGATCATAACTCAGCCAAATGAAGCGATATCTTAAAAAGTCATACCTTTTTATACTCTGGACACTTAGGAGAATTAATCGCAATCAAAATCTGAAATTCTCAAAATTGAACCCATTTTGTCAAATTTGGATGAAAGAGATATGTGGTCGACAGCTCAATATTTAAAATTCACAATTTTCCCCAACTTTGACTGATCATAACTCAGCCAAATGAAGCGATATCTTAAAAAGTCATACCTTTTTATACTCTGGACACTTAGGAGAATTAATCGCAATCAAAATCTGAAATTCTCAAAATTGAACCCATTTTGTCAAATTTGGATGAAAGAGATATGTGGTCGACAGCTCAATATTTAAAATTCACAATTTTCCCCAACTTTGACTGATCATAACTCAGCCAAATGAAGCGATATCTTAAAAAGTCATACCTTTTTATACTCTGGACACTTAGGAGAATTAATCGCAATCAAAATCTGAAATTCTCAAAATTGAACCCATTTTGTCAAATTTGGATGAAAGAGATATGTGGTCGACAGCTCAATATTTAAAATTCACAATTTTCCCCAACTTTGACTGATCATAACTCAGCCAAATGAAGCGATATCTTAAAAAGTCATACCTTTTTATACTCTGGACACTTAGGAGAATTAATCGCAATCAAAATCTGAAATTCTCAAAATTGAACCCATTTTGTCAAATTTGGATGAAAGAGATATGTGGTCGACAGCTCAATATTTAAAATTCACAATTTTCCCCAACTTTGACTGATCATAACTCAGCCAAATGAAGCGATATCTTAAAAAATCATACCTTTTTATACTCTGGACACTTAGGAGAATTAATCGCAATCAAAATCTGAAATTCTCAAAATTGAACCCATTTTGTCAAATTTGGATGAAAGAGATATGTGGTCGACAGCTCAATATTTAAAATTCACAATTTTCCCCAACTTTGACTGATCATAACTCAGCCAAATGAAGCGATATCTTAAAAAGTCATACCTTTTTATACTCTGGACACTTAGGAGAATTAATCGCAATCAAAATCTGAAATTCTCAAAATTGAACCCATTTTGTCAAATTTGGATGAAAGAGATATGTGGTCGACAGCTCAATATTTAAAATTCACAATTTTCCCCAACTTTGACTGATCATAACTCAGCCAAATGAAGCGATATCTTAAAAAGTCATACCTTTTTATACTCTGGACACTTAGGAGAATTAATCGCAATCAAAATCTGAAATTCTCAAAATTTAACCCATTTTGTCAAATTTGGATGAAAGAGATATGTGGTCGACAGCTCAATATTTAAAATTCACAATTTTCCCCAACTTTGACTGATCATAACTCAGCCAAATGAAGCGATATCTTAAAAAGTCATACCTTTTTATACTCTGGACACTTAGGAGAATTAATCGCAATCAAAATCTGAAATTCTCAAAATTGAACCCATTTTGTCAAATTTGGATGAAAGAGATATGTGGTCGACAGCTCAATATTTAAAATTCACAATTTTCCCCAACTTTGACTGATCATAACTCAGCCAAATGAAGCGATATCTTAAAAAGTCATACCTTTTTATACTCTGGACACTTAGGAGAATTAATCGCAATCAAAATCTGAAATTCTCAAAATTGAACCCATTTTGTCAAATTTGGATGAAAGAGATATGTGGTCGACAGCTCAATATTTAAAATTCACAATTTTCCCCAACTTTGACTGATCATAACTCAGCCAAATGAAGCGATATCTTAAAAAGTCATACCTTTTTATACTCTGGACACTTAGGAGAATTAATCGCAATCAAAATCTGAAATTCTCAAAATTTAACCCATTTTGTCAAATTTGGATGAAAGAGATATGTGGTCGACAGCTCAATATTTAAAATTCACAATTTTCCCCAACTTTGACTGATCATAACTCAGCCAAATGAAGCGATATCTTAAAAAGTCATACCTTTTTATACTCTGGACACTTAGGAGAATTAATCGCAATCAAAATCTGAAATTCTCAAAATTGAACCCATTTTGTCAAATTTGGATGAAAGAGATATGTGGTCGACAGCTCAATTTTTAAAATTCACAATTTTCCCCAACTTTGACTGATCATAACTCAGCCAAATGAAGCGATATCTTAAAAAGTCATACCTTTTTATACTCTGGACACTTAGGAGAATTAATCGCAATCAAAATCTGAAATTCTCAAAATTGAACCCATTTTGTCAAATTTGGATGAAAGAGATATGTGGTCGACAGCTCAATATTTAAAATTCACAATTTTCCCCAACTTTGACTGATCATAACTCAGCCAAATGAAGCGATATCTTAAAAAATCATACCTTTTTATACTCTGGACACTTAGGAGAATTAATCGCAATCAAAATCTGAAATTCTCAAAATTGAACCCATTTTGTCAAATTTGGATGAAAGAGATATGTGGTCGACAGCTCAATATTTAAAATTCACAATTTTCCCCAACTTTGACTGATCATAACTCAGCCAAATGAAGCGATATCTTAAAAAGTCATACCTTTTTATACTCTGGACACTTAGGAGAATTAATCGCAATCAAAATCTGAAATTCTCAAAATTGAACCCATTTTGTCAAATTTGGATGAAAGAGATATGTGGTCGACAGCTCAATATTTAAAATTCACAATTTTCCCCAACTTTGACTGATCATAACTCAGCCAAATGAAGCGATATCTTAAAAAATCATACCTTTTTATACTCTGGACACTTAGGAGAATTAATCGCAATCAAAATCTGAAATTCTCAAAATTGAACCCATTTTGTCAATTTTGGATGAAAGAGATATGTGGTCGACAGCTCAATATTTAAAATTCACAATTTTCCCCAACTTTGACTGATCATAACTCAGCCAAATGAAGCGATATCTTAAAAAATCATACCTTTTTATACTCTGGACAATTAGGAGAATTAATCGCAATCAAAATCTGAAATTCTCAAAATTGAACCCATTTTGTCAAATTTGGATGAAAGAGATATGTGGTCGACAGCTCAATATTTAAAATTCACAATTTTCCCCAACTTTGACTGATCATAACTCAGCCAAATGAAGCGATATCTTAAAAAGTCATACCTTTTTATACTCTGGACACTTAGGAGAATTAATCGCAATCAAAATCTGAAATTCTCAAAATTGAACCCATTTTGTCAAATTTGGATGAAAGAGATATGTGGTCGACAGCTCAATATTTAAAATTCACAATTTTCCCCAACTTTGACTGATCATAACTCAGCCAAATGAAGCGATATCTTAAAAAGTCATACCTTTTTATACTCTGGACACTTAGGAGAATTAATCGCAATCAAAATCTGAAATTCTCAAAATTGAACCCATTTTGTCAAATTTGGATGAAAGAGATATGTGGTCGACAGCTCAATATTTAAAATTCACAATTTTCCCCAACTTTGACTGATCATAACTCAGCCAAATGAAGCGATATCTTAAAAAGTCATACCTTTTTATACTCTGGACACTTAGGAGAATTAATCGCAATCAAAATCTGAAATTCTCAAAATTGAACCCATTTTGTCAAATTTGGATGAAAGAGATATGTGGTCGACAGCTCAATATTTAAAATTCACAATTTTCCCCAACTTTGACTGATCATAACTCAGCCAAATGAAGCGATATCTTAAAAAGTCATACCTTTTTATACTCTGGACACTTAGGAGAATTAATCGCAATCAAAATCTGAAATTCTCAAAATTGAACCCATTTTGTCAAATTTGGATGAAAGAGATATGTGGTCGACAGCTCAATATTTAAAATTCACAATTTTCCCCAACTTTGACTGATCATAACTCAGCCAAATGAAGCGATATCTTAAAAAGTCATACCTTTTTATACTCTGGACACTTAGGAGAATTAATCGCAATCAAAATCTGAAATTCTCAAAATTGAACCCATTTTGTCAAATTTGGATGAAAGAGATATGTGGTCGACAGCTCAATATTTAAAATTCACAATTTTCCCCAACTTTGACTGATCATAACTCAGCCAAATGAAGCGATATCTTAAAAAGTCATACCTTTTTATACTCTGGACACTTAGGAGAATTAATCGCAATCAAAATCTGAAATTCTCAAAATTTAACCCATTTTGTCAAATTTGGATGAAAGAGATATGTGGTCGACAGCTCAATATTTAAAATTCACAATTTTCCCCAACTTTGACTGATCATAACTCAGCCAAATGAAGCGATATCTTAAAAAGTCATACCTTTTTATACTCTGGACACTTAGGAGAATTAATCGCAATCAAAATCTGAAATTCTCAAAATTGAACCCATTTTGTCAAATTTGGATGAAAGAGATATGTGGTCGACAGCTCAATATTTAAAATTCACAATTTTCCCCAACTTTGACTGATCATAACTCAGCCAAATGAAGCGATATCTTAAAAAGTCATACCTTTTTATACTCTGGACACTTAGGAGAATTAATCGCAATCAAAATCTGAAATTCTCAAAATTGAACCCATTTTGTCAAATTTGGATGAACGAGATATGTGGTCGACAGCTCAATATTTAAAATTTACAATTTTCCCCAACTTTGACTGATCATAACTCAGCCAAATGAAGCGATATCTTAAAAAGTCATACCTTTTTATACTCTGGACACTTAGGAGAATTAATCGCAATCAAAATCTGAAATTCTCAAAATTGAACCCATTTTGTCAAATTTGGATGAAAGAGATATGTGGTCGACAGCTCAATATTTAAAATTCACAATTTTCCCCAACTTTGACTGATCATAACTCAGCCAAATGAAGCGATATCTTAAAAAATCATACCTTTTTATACTCTGGACACTTAGGAGAATTAATCGCAATCAAAATCTGAAATTCTCAAAATTGAACCCATTTTGTCAAATTTGGATGAAAGAGATATGTGGTCGACAGCTCAATATTTAAAATTCACAATTTTCCCCAACTTTGACTGATCATAACTCAGCCAAATGAAGCGATATCTTAAAAAGTCATACCTTTTTATACTCTGGACACTTAGGAGAATTAATCGCAATCAAAATCTGAAATTCTCAAAATTGAACCCATTTTGTCAAATTTGGATGAAAGAGATATGTGGTCGACAGCTCAATATTTAAAATTCACAATTTTCCCCAACTTTGACTGATCATAACTCAGCCAAATGAAGCGATATCTTAAAAAATCATACCTTTTTATACTCTGGACACTTAGGAGAATTAATCGCAATCAAAATCTGAAATTCTCAAAATTGAACCCATTTTGTCAATTTTGGATGAAAGAGATATGTGGTCGACAGCTCAATATTTAAAATTCACAATTTTCCCCAACTTTGACTGATCATAACTCAGCCAAATGAAGCGATATCTTAAAAAATCATACCTTTTTATACTCTGGACAATTAGGAGAATTAATCGCAATCAAAATCTGAAATTCTCAAAATTGAACCCATTTTGTCAAATTTGGATGAAAGAGATATGTGGTCGACAGCTCAATATTTAAAATTCACAATTTTCCCCAACTTTGACTGATCATAACTCAGCCAAATGAAGCGATATCTTAAAAAGTCATACCTTTTTATACTCTGGACACTTAGGAGAATTAATCGCAATCAAAATCTGAAATTCTCAAAATTGAACCCATTTTGTCAAATTTGGATGAAAGAGATATGTGGTCGACAGCTCAATATTTAAAATTCACAATTTTCCCCAACTTTGACTGATCATAACTCAGCCAAATGAAGCGATATCTTAAAAAGTCATACCTTTTTATACTCTGGACACTTAGGAGAATTAATCGCAATCAAAATCTGAAATTCTCAAAATTGAACCCATTTTGTCAAATTTGGATGAAAGAGATATGTGGTCGACAGCTCAATATTTAAAATTCACAATTTTCCCCAACTTTGACTGATCATAACTCAGCCAAATGAAGCGATATCTTAAAAAGTCATACCTTTTTATACTCTGGACACTTAGGAGAATTAATCGCAATCAAAATCTGAAATTCTCAAAATTGAACCCATTTTGTCAAATTTGGATGAAAGAGATATGTGGTCGACAGCTCAATATTTAAAATTCACAATTTTCCCCAACTTTGACTGATCATAACTCAGCCAAATGAAGCGATATCTTAAAAAGTCATACCTTTTTATACTCTGGACACTTAGGAGAATTAATCGCAATCAAAATCTGAAATTCTCAAAATTGAACCCATTTTGTCAAATTTGGATGAAAGAGATATGTGGTCGACAGCTCAATATTTAAAATTCACAATTTTCCCCAACTTTGACTGATCATAACTCAGCCAAATGAAGCGATATCTTAAAAAGTCATACCTTTTTATACTCTGGACACTTAGGAGAATTAATCGCAATCAAAATCTGAAATTCTCAAAATTGAACCCATTTTGTCAAATTTGGATGAAAGAGATATGTGGTCGACAGCTCAATATTTAAAATTCACAATTTTCCCCAACTTTGACTGATCATAACTCAGCCAAATGAAGCGATATCTTAAAAAGTCATACCTTTTTATACTCTGGACACTTAGGAGAATTAATCGCAATCAAAATCTGAAATTCTCAAAATTGAACCCATTTTGTCAAATTTGGATGAAAGAGATATGTGGTCGACAGCTCAATATTTAAAATTCACAATTTTCCCCAACTTTGACTGATCATAACTCAGCCAAATGAAGCGATATCTTAAAAAGTCATACCTTTTTATACTCTGGACACTTAGGAGAATTAATCGCAATCAAAATCTGAAATTCTCAAAATTGAACCCATTTTGTCAAATTTGGATGAAAGAGATATGTGGTCGACAGCTCAATATTTAAAATTCACAATTTTCCCCAACTTTGACTGATCATAACTCAGCCAAATGAAGCGATATCTTAAAAAGTCATACCTTTTTATACTCTGGACACTTAGGAGAATTAATCGCAATCAAAATCTGAAATTCTCAAAATTGAACCCATTTTGTCAAATTTGGATGAAAGAGATATGTGGTCGACAGCTCAATATTTAAAATTCACAATTTTCCCCAACTTTGACTGATCATAACTCAGCCAAATGAAGCGATATCTTAAAAAGTCATACCTTTTTATACTCTGGACACTTAGGAGAATTAATCGCAATCAAAATCTGAAATTCTCAAAATTGAACCCATTTTGTCAAATTTGGATGAAAGAGATATGTGGTCGACAGCTCAATATTTAAAATTCACAATTTTCCCCAACTTTGACTGATCATAACTCAGCCAAATGAAGCGATATCTTAAAAAGTCATACCTTTTTATACTCTGGACACTTAGGAGAATTAATCGCAATCAAAATCTGAAATTCTCAAAATTGAACCCATTTTGTCAAATTTGGATGAAAGAGATATGTGGTCGACAGGTCAATATTTAAAATTCACAATTTTCCCCAACTTTGACTGATCATAACTCAGCCAAATGAAGCGATATCTTAAAAAGTCATACCTTTTTATACTCTGGACACTTAGGAGAATTAATCGCAATCAAAATCTGAAATTCTCAAAATTGAACCCATTTTGTCAAATTTGGATGAAAGAGATATGTGGTCGACAGCTCAATATTTAAAATTCACAATTTTCCCCAACTTTGACTGATCATAACTCAGCCAAATGAAGCGATATCTTAAAAAGTCATACCTTTTTATACTCTGGACACTTAGGAGAATTAATCGCAATCAAAATCTGAAATTCTCAAAATTTAACCCATTTTGTCAAATTTGGATGAAAGAGATATGTGGTCGACAGCTCAATATTTAAAATTCACAATTTTCCCCAACTTTGACTGATCATAACTCAGCCAAATGAAGCGATATCTTAAAAAGTCATACCTTTTTATACTCTGGACACTTAGGAGAATTAATCGCAATCAAAATCTGAAATTCTCAAAATTGAACCCATTTTGTCAAATTTGGATGAAAGAGATATGTGGTCGACAGCTCAATATTTAAAATTCACAATTTTCCCCAACTTTGACTGATCATAACTCAGCCAAATGAAGCGATATCTTAAAAAATCATACCTTTTTATACTCTGGACACTTAGGAGAATTAATCGCAATCAAAATCTGAAATTCTCAAAATTGAACCCATTTTGTCAAATTTGGATGAAAGAGATATGTGGTCGACAGCTCAATATTTAAAATTCACAATTTTCCCCAACTTTGACTGATCATAACTCAGCCAAATGAAGCGATATCTTAAAAAGTCATACCTTTTTATACTCTGGACACTTAGGAGAATTAATCGCAATCAAAATCTGAAATTCTCAAAATTTAACCCATTTTGTCAAATTTGGATGAAAGAGATATGTGGTCGACAGCTCAATATTTAAAATTCACAATTTTCCCCAACTTTGACTGATCATAACTCAGCCAAATGAAGCGATATCTTAAAAAGTCATACCTTTTTATACTCTGGACACTTAGGAGAATTAATCGCAATCAAAATCTGAAATTCTCAAAATTTAACCCATTTTGTCAAATTTGGATGAAAGAGATATGTGGTCGACAGCTCAATATTTAAAATTCACAATTTTCCCCAACTTTGACTGATCATAACTCAGCCAAATGAAGCGATATCTTAAAAAGTCATACCTTTTTATACTCTGGACACTTAGGAGAATTAATCGCAATCAAAATCTGAAATTCTCAAAATTGAACCCATTTTGTCAAATTTGGATGAAAGAGATATGTGGTCGACAGCTCAATATTTAAAATTCACAATTTTCCCCAACTTTGACTGATCATAACTCAGCCAAATGAAGCGATATCTTAAAAAGTCATACCTTTTTATACTCTGGACACTTAGGAGAATTAATCGCAATCAAAATCTGAAATTCTCAAAAATTGAACCCATTTTGTCAAATTTGGATGAAAGAGATATGTGGTCGACAGCTCAATATTTAAAATTCACAATTTTCCCCAACTTTGACTGATCATAACTCAGCCAAATGAAGCGATATCTTAAAAAATCATACCTTTTTATACTCTGGACACTTAGGAGAATTAATCGCAATCAAAATCTGAAATTCTCAAAATTGAACCCATTTTGTCAAATTTGGATGAAAGAGATATGTGGTCGACAGCTCAATATTTAAAATTCACAATTTTCCCCAACTTTGACTGATCATAACTCAGCCAAATGAAGCGATATCTTAAAAAGTCATACCTTTTTATACTCTGGACACTTAGGAGAATTAATCGCAATCAAAATCTGAAATTCTCAAAATTGAACCCATTTTGTCAAATTTGGATGAAAGAGATATGTGGTCGACAGCTCAATATTTAAAATTCACAATTTTCCCCAACTTTGACTGATCATAACTCAGCCAAATGAAGCGATATCTTAAAAAATCATACCTTTTTATACTCTGGACACTTAGGAGAATTAATCGCAATCAAAATCTGAAATTCTCAAAATTGAACCCATTTTGTCAATTTTGGATGAAAGAGATATGTGGTCGACAGCTCAATATTTAAAATTCACAATTTTCCCCAACTTTGACTGATCATAACTCAGCCAAATGAAGCGATATCTTAAAAAATCATACCTTTTTATACTCTGGACAATTAGGAGAATTAATCGCAATCAAAATCTGAAATTCTCAAAATTGAACCCATTTTGTCAAATTTGGATGAAAGAGATATGTGGTCGACAGCTCAATATTTAAAATTCACAATTTTCCCCAACTTTGACTGATCATAACTCAGCCAAATGAAGCGATATCTTAAAAAGTCATACCTTTTTATACTCTGGACACTTAGGAGAATTAATCGCAATCAAAATCTGAAATTCTCAAAATTGAACCCATTTTGTCAAATTTGGATGAAAGAGATATGTGGTCGACAGGTCAATATTTAAAATTCACAATTTTCCCCAACTTTGACTGATCATAACTCAGCCAAATGAAGCGATATCTTAAAAAGTCATACCTTTTTATACTCTGGACACTTAGGAGAATTAATCGCAATCAAAATCTGAAATTCTCAAAATTGAACCCATTTTGTCAAATTTGGATGAAAGAGATATGTGGTCGACAGCTCAATATTTAAAATTCACAATTTTCCCCAACTTTGACTGATCATAACTCAGCCAAATGAAGCGATATCTTAAAAAGTCATACCTTTTTATACTCTGGACACTTAGGAGAATTAATCGCAATCAAAATCTGAAATTCTCAAAATTGAACCCATTTTGTCAAATTTGGATGAAAGAGATATGTGGTCGACAGCTCAATATTTAAAATTCACAATTTTCCCCAACTTTGACTGATCATAACTCAGCCAAATGAAGCGATATCTTAAAAAGTCATACCTTTTTATACTCTGGACACTTAGGAGAATTAATCGCAATCAAAATCTGAAATTCTCAAAATTGAACCCATTTTGTCAAATTTGGATGAAAGAGATATGTGGTCGACAGCTCAATATTTAAAATTCACAATTTTCCCCAACTTTGACTGATCATAACTCAGCCAAATGAAGCGATATCTTAAAAAGTCATACCTTTTTATACTCTGGACACTTAGGAGAATTAATCGCAATCAAAATCTGAAATTCTCAAAATTGAACCCATTTTGTCAAATTTGGATGAAAGAGATATGTGGTCGACAGCTCAATATTTAAAATTCACAATTTTCCCCAACTTTGACTGATCATAACTCAGCCAAATGAAGCGAT
This sequence comes from Drosophila cardini, assembly GCA_018903735.1. Lineage (NCBI taxonomy): Eukaryota > Metazoa > Arthropoda > Insecta > Diptera > Drosophilidae > Drosophila > Drosophila cardini. The sequence continues at coordinate 7,766 of JAEIGM010000393.1, read as the reverse complement.
ATCTTAAAAAGTCATACCTTTTTATACTCTGGACACTTAGGAGAATTAATCGCAATCAAAATCTGAAATTCTCAAAATTGAACCCATTTTGTCAAATTTGGATGAAAGAGATATGTGGTCGACAGCTCAATATTTAAAATTCACAATTTTCCCCAACTTTGACTGATCATAACTCAGCCAAATGAAGCGATATCTTAAAAAGTCATACCTTTTTATACTCTGGACACTTAGGAGAATTAATCGCAATCAAAATCTGAAATTCTCAAAATTGAACCCATTTTGTCAAATTTGGATGAAAGAGATATGTGGTCGACAGCTCAATATTTAAAATTCACAATTTTCCCCAACTTTGACTGATCATAACTCAGCCAAATGAAGCGATATCTTAAAAAGTCATACCTTTTTATACTCTGGACACTTAGGAGAATTAATCGCAATCAAAATCTGAAATTCTCAAAATTGAACCCATTTTGTCAAATTTGGATGAAAGAGATATGTGGTCGACAGCTCAATATTTAAAATTCACAATTTTCCCCAACTTTGACTGATCATAACTCAGCCAAATGAAGCGATATCTTAAAAAGTCATACCTTTTTATACTCTGGACACTTAGGAGAATTAATCGCAATCAAAATCTGAAATTCTCAAAATTGAACCCATTTTGTCAAATTTGGATGAAAGAGATATGTGGTCGACAGCTCAATATTTAAAATTCACAATTTTCCCCAACTTTGACTGATCATAACTCAGCCAAATGAAGCGATATCTTAAAAAGTCATACCTTTTTATACTCTGGACACTTAGGAGAATTAATCGCAATCAAAATCTGAAATTCTCAAAATTGAACCCATTTTGTCAAATTTGGATGAAAGAGATATGTGGTCGACAGGTCAATATTTAAAATTCACAATTTTCCCCAACTTTGACTGATCATAACTCAGCCAAATGAAGCGATATCTTAAAAAGTCATACCTTTTTATACTCTGGACACTTAGGAGAATTAATCGCAATCAAAATCTGAAATTCTCAAAATTGAACCCATTTTGTCAAATTTGGATGAAAGAGATATGTGGTCGACAGCTCAATATTTAAAATTCACAATTTTCCCCAACTTTGACTGATCATAACTCAGCCAAATGAAGCGATATCTTAAAAAGTCATACCTTTTTATACTCTGGACACTTAGGAGAATTAATCGCAATCAAAATCTGAAATTCTCAAAATTTAACCCATTTTGTCAAATTTGGATGAAAGAGATATGTGGTCGACAGCTCAATATTTAAAATTCACAATTTTCCCCAACTTTGACTGATCATAACTCAGCCAAATGAAGCGATATCTTAAAAAGTCATACCTTTTTATACTCTGGACACTTAGGAGAATTAATCGCAATCAAAATCTGAAATTCTCAAAATTGAACCCATTTTGTCAAATTTGGATGAAAGAGATATGTGGTCGACAGCTCAATATTTAAAATTCACAATTTTCCCCAACTTTGACTGATCATAACTCAGCCAAATGAAGCGATATCTTAAAAAATCATACCTTTTTATACTCTGGACACTTAGGAGAATTAATCGCAATCAAAATCTGAAATTCTCAAAATTGAACCCATTTTGTCAAATTTGGATGAAAGAGATATGTGGTCGACAGCTCAATATTTAAAATTCACAATTTTCCCCAACTTTGACTGATCATAACTCAGCCAAATGAAGCGATATCTTAAAAAGTCATACCTTTTTATACTCTGGACACTTAGGAGAATTAATCGCAATCAAAATCTGAAATTCTCAAAATTTAACCCATTTTGTCAAATTTGGATGACAGAGATATGTGGTCGACAGCTTTATATTTAAAATTCACAATTTTCCCCAACTTTGACTGATCATAACTCAGCCAAATGAAGCGATATCTTAAAAAGTCATACCTTTTTATACTCTGGACACTTAGGAGAATTAATCGCAATCAAAATCTGAAATTCTCAAAATTGAACCCATTTTGTCAAATTTGGATGAAAGAGATATGTGGTCGACAGCTCAATATTTAAAATTCACAATTTTCCCCAACTTTGACTGATCATAACTCAGCTAAATGAAGCGATATCTTAAAAAGTCATACCTTTTTATACTCTGGACACTTAGGAGAATTAATCGCAATCAAAATCTGAAATTCTCAAAATTGAACCCATTTTGTCAAATTTGGATGAAAGAGATATGTGGTCGACAGCTCAATATTTAAAATTCACAATTTTCCCCAACTTTGACTGATCATAACTCAGCCAAATGAAGCGATATCTTAAAAAGTCATACCTTTTTATACTCTGGACACTTAGGAGAATTAATCGCAATCAAAATCTGAAATTCTCAAAATTTAACCCATTTTGTCAAATTTGGATGAACTTTTTTTCACAATTTTCCCCAACTTTGACTGATCATAACTCAGCCAAATGAAGCGATATCTTAAAAAGTCATACCTTTTTATACTCTGGACACTTAGGAGAATTAATCGCAATCAAAATCTGAAATTCTCAAAATTTAACCCATTTTGTCAAATTTGGATGAAGCGATATCTTAAAAAGTCATACCTTTTTATACTCTGGACACTTAGGAGAATTAATCGCAATCAAAATCTGAAATTCTCAAAATTGAACCCATTTTGTCAAATTTGGATGAAAGAGATATGTGGTCGACAGCTCAATATTTAAAATTCACAATTTTCCCCAACTTTGACTGATCATAACTCAGCCAAATGAAGCGATATCTTAAAAAGTCATACCTTTTTATACTCTGGACACTTAGGAGAATTAATCGCAATCAAAATCTGAAATTCTCAAAATTTAACCCATTTTGTCAAATTTGGATGAAAGAGATATGTGGTCGACAGCTCAATATTTAAAATTCACAATTTTCCCCAACTTTGACTGATCATAACTCAGCCAAATGAAGCGATATCTTAAAAAGTCATACCTTTTTATACTCTGGACACTTAGGAGAATTAATCGCAATCAAAATCTGAAATTCTCAAAATTGAACCCATTTTGTCAAATTTGGATGAAAGAGATATGTGGTCGACAGCTCAATATTTAAAATTCACAATTTTCCCCAACTTTGACTGATCATAACTCAGCCAAATGAAGCGATATCTTAAAAAGTCATACCTTTTTATACTCTGGACACTTAGGAGAATTAATCGCAATCAAAATCTGAAATTCTCAAAATTGAACCCATTTTGTCAAATTTGGATGAAAGAGATATGTGGTCGACAGCTCAATATTTAAAATTCACAATTTTCCCCAACTTTGACTGATCATAACTCAGCCAAATGAAGCGATATCTTAAAAAGTCATACCTTTTTATACTCTGGACACTTAGGAGAATTAATCGCAATCAAAATCTGAAATTCTCAAAATTTAACCCATTTTGTCAAATTTGGATGAAAGAGATATGTGGTCGACAGGTCCATATTTAAAATTCACAATTTTCCCCAACTTTGACTGATCATAACTCAGCCAAATGAAGCGATATCTTAAAAAGTCATACCTTTTTTATACTCTGGACACTTAGGAGAATTAATCGCAATCAAAATCTGAAATTCTCAAAATTTAACCCATTTTGTCAAATTTGGATGAAAGAGATATGTGGTCGACAGCTCAATATTTAAAATTCACAATTTTCCCCAACTTTGACTGATCATAACTCAGCCAAATGAAGCGATATCTTAAAAAGTCATACCTTTTTATACTCTGGACACTTAGGAGAATTAATCGCAATCAAAATCTGAAATTCTCAAAATTTAACCCATTTTGTCAAATTTGGATGAAAGAGATATGTGGTCGACAGCTCAATATTTAAAATTCACAATTTTCCCCAACTTTGACTGATCATAACTCAGCCAAATGAAGCGATATCTTAAAAAGTCATACCTTTTTATACTCTGGACACTTAGGAGAATTAATCGCAATCAAAATCTGAAATTCTCAAAAATTGAACCCATTTTGTCAAATTTGGATGAAAGAGATATGTGGTCGACAGCTCAATATTTAAAATTCACAATTTTCCCCAACTTTGACTGATCATAACTCAGCCAAATGAAGCGATATCTTAAAAAGTCATACCTTTTTTATACTCTGGACACTTAGGAGAATTAATCGCAATCAAAATCTGAAATTCTCAAAATTTAACCCATTTTGTCAAATTTGGATGAAAGAGATATGTGGTCAACAGCTCAATATTTAAAATTCACAATTTTCCCCAACTTTGACTGATCATAACTCAGCCAAATGAAGCGATATCTTAAAAAGTCATACCTTTTTATACTCTGGACACTTAGGAGAATTAATCGCAATCAAAATCTGAAATTCTCAAAATTGAACCCATTTTGTCAAATTTGGATGAAAGAGATATGTGGTCGACAGCTCAATATTTAAAATTCACAATTTTCCCCAACTTTGACTGATCATAACTCAGCCAAATGAAGCGATATCTTAAAAAGTCATACCTTTTTATACTCTGGACACTTAGGAGAATTAATCGCAATCAAAATCTGAAATTCTCAAAATTTAACCCGTTTTGTCAAATTTGGATGAAAGAGATATGTGGTCGACAGCTCAATATTTAAAATTCACAATTTTCCCCAACTTTGACTGATCATAACTCAGCCAAATGAAGCGATATCTTAAAAAGTCATACCTTTTTATACTCTGGACACTTAGGAGAATTAATCGCAATCAAAATCTGAAATTCTCAAAATTGAACCCATTTTGTCAAATTTGGATGAAAGAGATATGTGGTCGACAGCTCAATATTTAAAATTCACAATTTTCCCCAACTTTGACTGATCATAACTCAGCCAAATGAAGCGATATCTTAAAAAGTCATACCTTTTTATACTCTGGACACTTAGGAGAATTATTCGCAATCAAAATCTGAAATTCTCAAAATTGAACCCATTTTGTCAAATTTGGATGAAAGAGATATGTGGTCGACAGCTCAATATTTAAAATTCACAATTTTCCCCAACTTTGACTGATCATAACTCAGCCAAATGAAGCGATATCTTAAAAAGTCATACCTTTTTATACTCTGGACACTTAGGAGAATTAATCGCAATCAAAATCTGAAATTCTCAAAATTGAACCCATTTTGTCAAATTTGGATGAAAGAGATATGTGGTCGACAGCTCAATGTTTAAAATTCACAATTTTCCCCAACTTTGACTGATCATAACTCAGCCAAATGAAGCGATATCTTAAAAAAGTCATACCTTTTTTATACTCTGGACACTTAGGAGAATTAATCGCAATCAAAATCTGAAATTCTCAAAATTGAACCCATTTTGTCAAATTTGGATGAAAGAGATATGTGGTCGACAGCTCAATATTTAAAATTCACAATTTTCCCCAACTAAACTTTGACTGATCATAACTCAGCCAAATGAAGCGATATCTTAAAAAGTCATACCTTTTTATACTCTGGACACTTAGGAGAATTAATCGCAATCAAAATCTGAAATTCTCAAAATTGAACCCATTTTGTCAAATTTGGATGAAAGAGATATGTGGTCGACAGCTCAATATTTAAAATTCACAATTTTCCCCAACTTTGACTGATCATAACTCAGCCAAATGAAGCGATATCTTAAAAAGTCATACCTTTTTATACTCTGGACACTTAGGAGAATTAATCGCAATCAAAATCTGAAATTCTCAAAATTGAACCCATTTTGTCAAATTTGGATGAAAGAGATATGTGGTCGACAGCTCAATATTTAAAATTCACAATTTTCCCCAACTTTGACTGATCATAACTCAGCCAAATGAAGCGATATCTTAAAAAGTCATACCTTTTTATACTCTGGACACTTAGGAGAATTAATCGCAATCAAAATCTGAAATTCTCAAAATTTAACCCATTTTGTCAAATTTGGATGAAAGAGATATGTGGTCGACAGGTCCATATTTAAAATTCACAATTTTCCCCAACTTTGACTGATCATAACTCAGCCAAATGAAGCGATATCTTAAAAAGTCATACCTTTTTTATACTCTGGACACTTAGGAGAATTAATCGCAATCAAAATCTGAAATTCTCAAAATTTAACCCATTTTGTCAAATTTGGATGAAAGAGATATGTGGTCGACAGCTCAATATTTAAAATTCACAATTTTCCCCAACTTTGACTGATCATAACTCAGCCAAATGAAGCGATATCTTAAAAAGTCATACCTTTTTTATACTCTGGACACTTAGGAGAATTAATCGCAAACAAAAATCTGAAATTCAAAAAATCAAAATTTAACCCATTTTGTCAAATTTGGATGAAAGAGATATGTGGTCGACAGCTCAATATTTAAAATTCACAATTTTCCCCAACTTTGACTGATCATAACTCAGCCAAATGAAGCGATATCTTAAAAAGTCATACCTTTTTATACTCTGGACACTTAGGAGAATTAATCGCAATCAAAATCTGAAATTCTCAAAATTGAACCCATTTTGTCAAATTTGGATGAAAGAGATATGTGGTCGACAGCTCAATATTTAAAATTCACAATTTTCCCCATCCTTAACTTGATCATAACTCAGCCAAATGAAGCGATATCTTAAAAAGTCATACCTTTTTATACTCTGGACACTTAGGAGAATTAATCGCAATCAAAATCTGAAATTCTCAAAATTTAACCCATTTTGTCAAATTTGGATGAAAGAGATATGTGGTCAACAGCTCAATATTTAAAATTCACAATTTTCCCCAACTTTGACTGATCATAACTCAGCCAAATGAAGCGATATCTTAAAAAGTCATACCTTTTTATACTCTGGACACTTAGGAGAATTAATCGCAATCAAAATCTGAAATTCTCAAAATTGAACCCATTTTGTCAAATTTGGATGAAAGAGATATGTGGTCGACAGCTCAATATTTAAAATTCACAATTTTCCCCAACTTTGACTGATCATAACTCAGCCAAATGAAGCGATATCTTAAAAAAGTCATACCTTTTTTATACTCTGGACACTTAGGAGAATTAATCGCAATCAAAATCTGAAATTCTCAAAATTTAACCCGTTTTGTCAAATTTGGATGAAAGAGATATGTGGTCGACAGCTCAATATTTAAAATTCACAATTTTCCCCAACTTTGACTGATCATAACTCAGCCAAATGAAGCGATATCTTAAAAAGTCATACCTTTTTATACTCTGGACACTTAGGAGAATTAATCGCAATCAAAATCTGAAATTCTCAAAATTGAACCCTTTTTGTCAAATTTGGATGAAAGAGATATGTGGTCGACAGCTCAATATTTAAAATTCCAATTTTCCCCAACTTTGGATCTACTCTCAGCCAAATGAGCGATATCTTAAAAAGCATACCTTTTTATACTCGACTTAGGAATTAATAAACTGAATCTCAAAATGCCCTTCAAATTTGGATGAAGAGATATGTGGTCGACAGCTCAATATTTAAAATTCACAATTTTCCCCAACTTTGACTGATCATAACTCAGCCAAATGAAGCGATATCTTAAAAAGTCATACCTTTTTATACTCTGGACACTTGGGAGAATTAATCGCAATCAAAATCTGAAATTCTCAAAAATGGAACCCATTTTGTCAAATTTGGATGAAGAGATATGTGGTCGACAGCTCAATGTTTAAAATTCACAATTTTCCCCAACTTTGACTGAGTCATAACTCAGCCAAATGAAGCGATATCTTAAAAAGTCATACCTTTTTATACTCTGGACATAGGAAGAATTAATCA